>JBBGZY010001356.1:457500-897888 GCA_037952925.1 Lithobates clamitans
GGAGCCGGACGAGGTGGGCACAGCTGAGGAAGCGGAGAAGGACAGTGGGGAGTCAGACGAGGCGGGCACAGCTGAGGAGGCGGAGAAGGACAGTGGGGAGCCAGACGAGGTGGGCATAGCTGAGGACTCTGAGGCAGAGGAGGATAGTGGGGAGCTGGACGAGGCAGGCACAGCTGAGGAGGCGGAGGAGGACAGTAGGAAGCCGGACGAGGCGGGCACAAATGAGGAGGTGGAGGAGGACAGTGGGGAGCCGGACAAGGCGAGCACAGCTGAGGAGGAGGTGGACAGTGGGGAGTCAGACGAGGCGGGCACAGCTGAGGAGGCGGAGAAGGACAGTGGGGAGCCAGACGAGGCGGGCACAGCTGAGGAGGCGGAGAAGGACAGTGGGGAGCCAGACGAGGCGGGCACAGCTGAGGACTCGGAGGCGGAGGAGAATAGTGGGGAGCTGGACGAGGCGGGCACAGCTGAGGAGGCAGAGGAGGACAGTGGGGAGACGGATGAAGCGGGCACAGCTGAGGAGGCGGAGAAGGACAGTGGGGAGCCAGATGAGGCGGGTACAGCTGAGGACTCGGAGGCGGAGGAGGATAGTGGGGAGCTGGACGAGGCGGGCACAGCTGAGGAGGCGGAGGAGGACAGTGGGGAGACGGACGAAGCGGGCACAGCTGAGGAAGCGGAGAAGGACAGTGGAAAGGCGGGCACAGCCCAGGAGGTGGAGAAGGACAGTGGGGAGGTGGACGAAGCGGGCACAGCTGAGGACACAGAGGTGGAGGAGGATAGTGGGGAGCTGGACGAGGCGGGCACAGCTGAGGTGGTGGAGGAGGACAGTGGGGAGACGGACAAGGCGGGCACAGCTGAGGAGGCGGAGAAGGACAGTGGGCGCCAGACGAGGCGCGTACAGCTAAGGACTCGGAGGACAGTGGACACCATCAGGTCTCTGGACCTAGGCAAAACTATACTGCCTGGTGAGTCAGCTCTGTTTGACCCTGTTCCCTGTTGTAGTTACAACAGGGGGAGGGGTTGGGTGGGGGTGCTATTCTTGCCTAGGGTGCGAAATAGTCAAGCACCGGCCCTGTGTCTAGTGTTTGCCATGTTGCTGTCAGGGAAATGGTATAGGACACTTATAACGCACACTAATCACTTAAAGTATAGTTTTTTCCCTAGGGCTGTATTGTCTATAAGTCCACCGGGTGCAGAGTTTTAATAATTGTATGTAAAATTTAAACTTTTTTAAAAATATTTCATATGTTTGCAATATTTAAGGACTGATTTGTGGGCATAAGGAAGTATGCATGTGTGGTTGTGTTGAAAAATGTTTTTTCTCAATAACCAACCTCGTATAGTCTAATTCCTCCGACCGTAAAAAAAACTCAATAATCCTATAACTAAACATACACTAGCCATTTGAGATACATTTAAATTAGTAAATGGACTACAATCTCCCCATATACCTCTTTTATCATTTCTCTATCCTGCTTGGTCTTCCCCTAAATCTTTTAAAGCATGGACCTCCACTAATTTAACTCAACTCTGTGAACTAGCATCCTCTACTTCATTCAAAACTTTCCCTGACTTATGTGAAAGTCACAAACTTTCGAATTCAGAGCTCTTTCGATATCTTCAAATTAAATTTTTTTTTTATGCCCTATATACAAGGAAGAATTCATTTAGATAAATTAACGTGCTTTGAAAATATATGTAAACGTGACCCACACACTAAGAGACTTATTTCAAATCTTTATACTCATCTTATTACTAAACCCAACTCAGACCCACCATCATATGTGGCTAAGTGGGAGCTGGATCTTGGGTTTTCGCTGGAAACAGCCAATTGGGATAAGATTTGGATCACAGCTAAGTCATCCTCACAAAATATAGCTGCCTTAGAGACAAATTACAAAGTACTCACACGGTGGTATTTGGTCTCTGTCAGAATTGCGAAATATGCTCCAAATTATTCTCCATCTTGTTTTCGTGGCTGTGGTGATCTTGGATCACATCTCCATACTTGGTGGGATTGCCCGGTAGCAAAAAATTTCTGGAAAGATGTATTTCTTATGATTTCAACACTGTTTGAAATCCCTATCAATCCTGATCCTACAATAGCACTTTTAAACTTAAAACAGGCCACTCTCTCCTACCGCCAATTCAAACTCCTATTACAGATCAATACAGCCGCGGAACAAACAATTGCCAAAGCTTGGAAATAATAATTGCTGAAACTAAAAATAGAATCAATCAAGCAATGATCCATGCCAAAACAAAGGCTTTAACTCATATAAATATCCAATTTTGAGAATAATTGGAATCCCTGGGTGACTCACTTTTTGTCTTCCAATTTTGATGCTTCCCTACTAAGACCTTGGTAATCTCGATTTATACTTCCATTCTCTGCATTCATGGTTACATAGTTACATAGTTAGTCAGGTTGAAAAAAGACACAAGTCCATTCAGTCCAACCATAAAAAAAAAAAACGTACAATCCAATATACCCAATGCTCTACCCACAGTTGATCCAGAGGAAGGCAAAAAACCCCAGCAGAGCATGCTCCAATTTGCTACAGCAGGGGAAAAAATTGATCCCAGAGAGGCAATCGGATTTTCCCTGGATCAACTTTACCTATAAATGTTAGTATCCAGTTATATTATGTACATTTAGGAAAGTATCCAGGCCTTTCTTAAAGCAATCTACTGAGCTGGCCAGAACCACCTCTGGAGGGAGTCTATTCCACATTTTCACAGTTCTTACTGTGAAGAAACCTTTCCGTATTTGGAGATGAAATCTCTTTTCCTCCAGTCGTAAAGAGTGCCCCCTTGTCCTCTGTGTTGACCGTAAAGTGAATAACTCAACACCAAGTTCACTATATGGACCCCTTATATATTTAAACATGTTGATCATATCCCCCCTTATTCTCCTCTTCTCAAGAGTGAACAAATTCAGTTCCTCTAATCTTTCCTCATAGCTGAGCTCCCCCATGCCTCTTATCAGTTTGGTTGCCCTTCTCTGCACTTTCTCCAGTTCCCCGATATCCTTTTTGAGAACTGGTGTCCAAAACTGAACTGCATATTCCAGATGAGGTCTTACTAATGATTTGAACAGGGGCAAAATGATATCTCTCTCTCTGGAGTCCATACCTCTCTTAATACAAGAAAGAACTTTGCTCGCTGTGGAAACCGCAGCTTGGCATTGCATGCTATTATTGAGCTTATGATCTACCAAAACCCCCAGATCCTTCTCCACTATGGATTCCCCCAGTTGCACTCCCCCTAGTATGTATGATGCATGCATATTCTTAGCCCCCAAGTGCATAACTTTACATTTCTCAACATTAAACCTCATCTGCCACATAGTCGCCCAATTAGACAGTGCATTGAGGTCGGCTTGGAAATTGGAGACATCCTGTAAGGACGTTATTCCACTGCATAGCTTGGTGTCATCTGCAAAGACAGAAATGTTACTTTTGATCCCAGACCCAATATCATTTATAAAGATATTAAAGAGTAATGGTCCCAGCACTGAACCTTGGGGTACACCACTGATAACCTTAGACCATTCAGAGTAAGAATCATTAACCACTACTCTCTGAATTCTGTCTTTTAGCCAGTTTTCTATCCATTTACAAACTGATATTTCCAAGCCTGTAGACTTTAACTTACACATGAGCCGTGTGTGCGGAACTGTATCGAACGCTTTTGCAAAATCCAAGTAAACCACGTCCACAGCCACCCCTCTGTCCAAGGTTTTACTTACCTCTTCACAAAAAGAAATCAGGTTTGTCTGACAACTTCTGTCTTTCATGAACCCATGCTGTCTGTTGCTTAAAATGTTTTTTTCCAGCAAGAACTCGTCTATGTGGTCTTTTATTAAACGCTCCAGTATCTTCCCGACTATAGAAGTTAAACTAACAGGTCTATAGTTACTTGGTAAAGACTTTGATCCCTTTTTAAATATAGGCACCACGTTCGCCCTGCGCCAATCCAGTGGTACCATTCCTGTCATTAATGAGTCCCTAAAAATTAGATACAATGGCTTTGAAATTACAGAGCTCAATTCTTTTAGGATCCGTGGGTGGATGCCATCAGGTCCAGGTGCTTTATCCACCTTTATGCTGTCTAAATATTTCTGGACCATATCCCTTTTGAGCCATTGTGGATCATTGGGGGCTGTGTCAATACCACCCCCATTATGGACATGAACTTCCCCATGCTCTTTTGTATACACAGAGCTGAAGAAAGTATTTAATAAATTAGCCTTCTCCTTGTCCCCAGTCACCCACTCTAGATTATTTTGTAAAGGGCCTACATGCTCAGACCTGACCTTTTTACTAATAATATATTTGAAGAATTTTTTGGGGTTTGTCCTACTATTTTTTGCGATCTGTCGTTCATTTTGAATTTTTGCACCCTTAATTTCCTTTTTACATATTCTGTTAAATTCTTTGTAGCATTTAAATGACACTAGTGTTCCTTCATTTTTATATTTTTTAAAAGCTCTTTTCTTATTGTTTATAGCTTTTCTAACTTTGACCGTGAGCCACATAGGTTTTCTTTTTAGCCTTTTAAACTTATTGCCCATGGGAATATACTTTGCAGTGAGGTCCCAAACAGTCTTTTTGAAGAATTCCCATTTCTGTTCTGTGTTTATCGCTGCCAATATTCCCTCCCAGTCTAAGTCCTCGAGAGCAGCCCTCATCCTTGGAAAATTTGCTCTCTTGAAGTTAAGTGTTTTTATCTTTCCCTTATGTATTTCTTGTTTACAGCTAACATCAAATGAAATCATGTTATGGTCACTGCTACCCAGGTGTTCCTTTATCTGCACATTAGTAATAAGCTCTGCATGGTTTGAGATTACCAGGTCCAACAGAGCTTCATTCCTAGTTGGGGCCCTCAATAAACTGGACCATAAAATTGTCCTGTACTAGGTTTATAAATTTTTGCCCTTTAACTGTCCCAGCAGTGCCACATGGTATGTGTTTATTACCATGTACTACCCTGGGGACCCCTACTACCACTCATTTCTTTCTTCCCTATCTATTTTTTCTCCTATCTAAGATTACTTTTTCTTTTATCTTCTTTCTCACTTCTACTTTCCCCCCCATCCTCTTTCAATTTACTCTTTATATAGTTCTGGTAGCAGAACTTTTATTTCCTTGGTTATCATTATACCAATTATACATAGTTCCAATATGTAGTATAAGATTTTAGATTCTATAATAAATAATTTCTTCTTTTTTTATTTTTATTTAAAAACTATACTCTTGATAATAATTAAGACCCTTTTTTTATCTTAGGTAATCTTATATTAACCTGGTCTAAGTTGATTTCATCCTCTCTTATACAATGTATGACGCAGTCTTTTGAGTAGTTAGATCCATGCTAAAATTGTTTTAGTTAAACTACTTTTAGTTTATGTTGGAACTACAACTCAATATTACAGTATTACCATATATGTGATCCTTTCTTTTGCTGCAACCACATGCACTTATGTATACTAATTGTTAAAATTCAATAAACAAATTTGACAAGAAAAAAGTTTTTTCTTTATTGCAATATTGCTGTTGTAAAGAGTACCTTGAGAAGGCTTGTTGGATGTATATAATGGCAATAAAGTCTTATCTTATCTGTTTTTATCGTCTGCACTTAGACATAAAATGTTCTATTGTTTTTTTTATGGCTCTGAAGGCATCGCTGCATTATAGATCTTTACTCAGCTATGTGCCTTATACCCTAGACAATGTACCTGTGTACAGATATGACAAAAAACCTACATATCTACAAATGAGATGTATGTGCACAAGGCCTAAATATAGAATAAATCATATTTTTTTTGATTTGTGATGACAGAGATGATATAGATACCTATAGATTTAAAAAGTGAGTGCTGCAGATTAAAGGGTTTTGGTGGAGTGCAGTTTGGGTTTCTTTAGGCTGATCTCATCATAGCCATGTTAGAATGGTTATTAGAAAGGGTCACTGCACAAATCATGATTGTACTGCCCTCTAGTGGATACATGCTATAGGAGAGAGTAAGGGAGTGAGGGAGAGCAAGCAAGAAAGGGAGGGAGAGCAAGAAAGAAACAAAGAAAAAGGGAGAGAGGGGGGGGGGAGATAGAAAGGGAGAGAAAAGGAGAAAAAGAAAGAAAGAAAGGGAGGGGGAGAGAGAGAGAAAGATAGAAAGGGAGAGAAAGAAAGGAAGAAAGAAAGAAAGAAAGAAAGAAAGAAAGAAAGAAAGAAAGAAAGAAAGAAAGAAAGAAAGAAAGAAAGAAAGAAAGAGAGAAGAAAGAAAGAAAGAGAGAAGAAAGAGAGAAGAAAGAGAGAAGAAAGAGAGAAGAAAGAGAGAAGAGAGGAATGAAGAATGTTAAAGCGGAGTTACACCCAAAAGTGGACGTTCCGCTTTAAGGACTCTTACTCCTAACCCCCTTACATGCCAAATTTGGCATGTCATTTTTTTTTAGGGGGGACGGGTACCTAGTTTTGACAGGTACCCAGCTCCCACTTCCACTCGGGCCGCCTAGGCGACTTAAGTGGAAATTCTCCTCCCCCCTCCCTACAATCTTCAGGGACATGTCACAGGTCCCAGAAGATTGCCCGGCCATTGAGGAGGTGCTGGGCGACTTGCGCAGTGCGCACCCGGCTGTGAAGCTGCAAATTGTCACAGCCGGTTGCCCACATATGTGATGCTGGCGCCTGGGGCGGGGTGAGGAGGAGAACTGAGGATTTGGGCAGCTGCATCGCTGGACTGTGGGATAGGTGAATGTGTATTTATTAAAAGTCAGCAGATCTACTTTTTGTAGCTGTTGACTTTTAATAAACAAAAAAACTACTGGAATTCTGCTTTAAGAATATTCTTCTCCACTGCGCTGTAGTCTGATATATTGGCTGCAGGGCGGAGTATTCTTATCCTTATTTTATTCTTAGTGCTCGGTCATTTGTGGTGACATGGTATAGGACGCTTATAAAGCACACTAATGTGTTTTGTATATAAGTCCACCAGGTGCAGAGTTTTAGGAATTCTATGTAAAATGTTTACTTATTTAAAATATTTCATATGTTTGCAATATTTAAGGACTGATATGTGGGCATATGTTAGGAAGTATGGATGTGTGGTTGTGTTTATTTATTTATTTCAGGTACTTATATAGCGCCATCAATTTACGTAGCGCTTTACATATACAATGTACATTCACATCAGTCCCTACCTTCAAGGAGCTTACTATGTAAGGTCCCTAACTCACATACTAAGACCAATTTAGACAGGATCCAATTAACCTACCGGCATGTCTTTGGAGTGTGGGAGGAAACCGGAGTACCCGGAGGAAACCCACGCAAGCACAGGGAGAACACATGCAAACTCCAGGCATGTAGTGTCATGGCTGGAATGTAAACCAGTGACCCCTTTACTGCTAGGCAAAAGTACTTACCACTACACCACTACACCAGCCAGTGTTGAAAAATGTTTTTGTCCCTTATACCCTAGACAACAATGCACCTGTGTACAGATATCACAAAAAAACCTACATATCTACAAATGTGGTATTTGTGCACAAGGTCTAAATATAGAATAAACTATATATGTTATGGATTTGTGATGAGAGAGATGATATACAGTGCCTTGAAAAAGTATTCACACCCCTTGAAAATTTCCACATTGTGTGATGTTACAACCAAAAACATAAATGTATTTTATTGGGATTTTATGTGATAGACCAACACAAAGTGGCACATAATTGTGAAGCGGCAGGAAAACAATAAATGGTTTTCAAAATGTTTTACAAATAAATATGTGAAAAGTGTGGCGTGCATTTGTATTCAGCCCCCCTGAGTCAATACTTTGTAGGACCACCAATGCAATTACAGCTGCAAGTCTTTTTGCGGATGTCTCTACCAGCTTTGCACGTCTAGAGAGTGACATTTTTGCCCATTCTTCTTTGCAAAATAGCTCAAGCTCTGTCAGATTGGATGGAGAGCGTCTGTGATCAGCAATTTTCAAGTCTTGCCACAGATTCTCAATTGGATGTAGGTCTGGACTTTGACTGGGCCATTCTAACACATGAATATGCTTTGATCTCTCTGACACTCTCCTCTTTTGAGGCACATTGCATTCGTCTATTCTCTCCCATTTCTCTAAGAATTGCTGTCATCTTCCGCCCCCCTGGACCAGTATCAGCCTTTCTTGATGACTTCTCTGCCTGGCTACCCTACTTTCTTTCTGCTGAAATCCCCACAATCATTCTTGGGGACTTCAACATCCCTGTTAACACTAACACTACTATTACTTCTAAACTTCTCAGTCTCACCTCATCGCTTGACCTGAAGCAATGGATACAGGCTCCTACCCACTCCAACGGCAACACCCTTGACCTTGCCTTCTCCTATCTGTGCACTCCGTGCAACCTTTCCAACAATCCACTCCCACTCTCTGATCACCACCTTATTAGTTTTGCTCTCTCCCTGTCTTCCACCTCTTCTCCCTCCTACTGCCTAACGGTTACCTGTAGAAACCTTCGCCACCTCAACCCTTCTCTTCTCTACTCTGCTACTGATCACCTCTATGACAAAATCTCACCTCTGTCCTGCCCCAACCAAGCTACTTTCATCTACAACAGCTCACTGTCTTCCTCCCTTGACAAGCTTGCCCCCCTCACTACACGCAGAATTAGGCCCCAACTGCTACAACCCTGGCAAACAGATGACACCAGAAGTCTCAGAAAACGTAGCCGCGCTCTTGAGCGCCTGTGGCATAAGACTAAGACCCAGGAAGACTTCACACAATATAAATCTGCCCTCCTAAAATACTACTCCTGTCTTCACACTGCCAAACAGACCTACTTTATCACACTCATTAACACCTTCTCATCCAGTCCACGTCAACTCTTCTCTACCTTCAATACTCTACTCTGTCCTCCACTGCCTCCACCCACCAACACACTCACTGCCCAGGAGATTGCCAATCACTTCAAAACTAAGATTGATACAATTCATGAGGAGATCACCAATGCGCAAAAACCTCCCCATGCAACACCCCATGTCCACAGATACAATCATTACTTCCCTCATTCAACCCTGTTACTATTACTGAGGTTGCTAAACTTTTATCTAGCACCCATCTAACCACTTGCCCCCTGGATCCTGTTCCCTCGCAAATGCTACGCTCACCCTCTGACTCGATTCTACACTCTCTAACTCACATTTTCAACCTCTCCCTCTCCTGTGGCATCTTCCCAAACTCTCTAAAACATGCGCTAGTCATCCCCATTCTAAAAAAGCCCTCACTGGATCCCACCAATCTCAACAACTTACGTCCAATCTCCTTCTCCTCCAAACTTCTTGAAAGACTGGTCTACATCCGACTAAGCGACCATCTGACCATGAATAAACTTCTAGATCCCCTCCAGTCCGGTTTTCGCCCTCAACACTCCACAGAAACTGCTCTCCTTAAACTCTCAAATGACCTACTAATGGCTACTTCTCCTGGATCTCTCTGCTGCCTTTGACACAGTGGACCACCCCCTCCTCCTCAAAAAACTCCACTCCTTTGGTCTCCATGACTGTACTCTTCGCTGGTTCTCATCCTACCTATCACACCGCTCCTTCAGTGTCACTTACAACTCTACTTCCTCCTCTCCTCTTCCTTTTTCTGTTGGGGTCCCCCAAGGTTCTGTTCTTGGACCTCTCCTTTTCTCAATCTACACCACCTCCTCGGGTCAGTTGATTGCCTCCCATGGCTTTCAATATCATCTCTACGCTGATGACACTCAAATCTATCTCTCCACCCCCCAGCTCTCTCCATCTGTCTCCTCACGCATTACCAACTTACTAGCAGACATATCAGCCTGGATGTCACATCACTACCTCAAACTCAACCTATCCAAAACCGAGCTCATGATATTTCCTCCCTCAGGTACCACTTCCCCTGCTTTCCCTGTCAATATCAACGGCTCAACTATCAACCCATCTCCCCACGCCAGGGTCCTAGGTGTAATCCTGGACTCTGAACTAACCTTTCGACCCCACATTCTATCACTATCCAAAGCTTGCCGCCTCAATCTCCGCAACATCTCAAAGATACGCCCCTTCCTAACCAATGTCACCACAAAGCTTCTAATCCACTCCCTGGTCATCTCCCGCCTCGACTACTGCAACTCCCTCCTCATTGGTTTACCTCTAAATAGGCTATCCCCACTTCAGTCCATCATGAACGCTGCTGCCAGGCTCATCCACCACACAAACCGCTCAGCGTCTGCCACACCCCTCTGCCAATCCCTTCATTGGCTGCCACTCAATCACCGAATTAAATTCAAGATACTAACTATAACTTACAAAGCCATCCACAACCTGGCCCCCAGCTACATCTCTAACCTAGTCACAAAATACCAACCTAATCGTTCTCTTCGCTCCTCCCAAGACCTCCTGCTCTCAAACTCCCTTGTCACCTCATCCCATGCTCGCCTTCAGGACTTCTCCAGAGCCTCCCCCATCCTCTGGAATGCTCTACCCCAATCCGTCCGATTTTCTCCTACTTTATCTACTTTCAGACGATCCCTGAAAACTCATCTCTTCAGAGAAGCCTATCTGACCCCCACCTAAGAACTGTACATTTATCTTCTCAATCAGCACAATACCCACAGTTATTACCTCTTGTATCTTTTGACCTTCCCTCTTAGATTGTAAGCTCTAAGGAGCAGGGCCCTCTGATTCCTACTGTAGCAAAGTGTATTGTATTTGTACTGTCTACCCTCAAGTTGTAAAGCGCTACGTAAACTGTTGGTGCTATAAAAATCCTGTATAATAATAATAATAATAATAATAATAATCTAAACCATTCCATTGTAGCTCTGGCTGTATGTTTAGGGGCATTGTCTCAAGTTTTTTGCAGACTCCAACAGGTTTTCTTCTAAGATTGCCCTGTATTTGGCTCCATCCATCTTCCCATCAACTCTGACCAGCTTCCCTGTCCCTGCTGAAGAAAAGCATCCCCACAACATAATGCTGCCACCACCATGTTTTACGGTGGGGATGGTGTGTTCAGGGTGATGTGCAGTGTTAGTTTTGCGCCACACATTGCGTTTTGCTTTTAGGCCAAAAAGTTCAATTTTGGTCTCATCTGACCAGAGCACCTTCTTCCACATGTTTGCTGTGTCCCCCACATGGCTTCTCACAAACTGCAAACGGGACTTCTTATGGCTTTCTCTCAACAATGGCTTTCTTCTTGCCACTCTTCCATAAAGACCAAATTTGTGAAGTGCACGACTAATAGTTTTCCTGTGGACAGATTCTCCAACCTGAGCTGTGGATCTCTGCAGCTCCTCCAGAGTTACCATGGGCCTCTTGGCTGATTCTCTGATTAATGCTCTCCTTGCCCAGCCTGTCAGTTTAGGTGGACGGCCATGTCTTGGTAGGTTTGCAGTTGTGCCATACTCTTTCCATTTTTGGATGATGGATTTAACAGTGCTCTGTGAGATGTTCAAAGCTTGGGAGTTTTTTTTTTGTATAACCTAATCCTGCTTTAATCTTCTCCACAACTTTATCCCTGACCTGTCTGGTGTGTTCCATGGCCTTCATGATGTTCTTTGTTCACTAAAGTTCTCTAACAAACCTATGAGTGCTTCACAGAACAGCTGTATTTACACTGAGATTAAATTACATTCAGGTGGATTTTACTATTTACTAATTAGGTGACTACTGAAGGCAATTGGTTCCAATAGATTTTAGTTAGGGGTATCAGAGTAAAGGTGTCTGAATATGAATACAAATGCAGGCCACACTTTTCAGATATTTTTATTTGTAAAAAATGTTGAAAACCATTTATCATTTTCCTTCCACTTCACAATTATTTGCCACTTTGTGTTGGTTTATCACATAAAATCCCAATAAAATACATTTACGTTTTTGTTTGTACCATGACAAAATGTGGAAAATTTCAATGGGTTTGAATACTTTTTCACTGTAGATACCTATAGATTTAGAAAGTGAGTGCTGCAGATTAAAGGGTTTTGGTGGATTGCAGTTTGGGTTTCTTTAGGCTGATCTCATCATAAACTTCCTGGTTATTAGAATGGGTCAGTGCACACATCATGATAGTGGATACACGCTATAGGAGAGAGTAATGCCGTGTACACACGAGCGGACTTTATGGCAGACTTTGCCTGGCGAACGGGATTTCGTCGGACAATTCGATCGTGTGTGGGCTCCAGCGGACTTTGTTTTCTCAAAAGTTGGACGGACTTAGATTTGAAACATGTTTTAAATCAATCCGTCGAAATCGAGTCCGGTCGAAAAGTCCGCTCGTCTGTATGCTAGTTTGACGGACAAAAAGCCACGCTAGGGCAGCTATTGGCTACTGGCTATGAACTTCCTTGTTTTAGTCTGGTCGTACGTCATCACGTACGAATTCAACGGACTTTGGTGGATTGTGTGTAGGCAAGTCCGTTCATTCAGAAAGTCCGTCGTAAAGCCCGTCGTAAAGTGCGTCTTAAAGTCCGCCGGGCAAAGTCTGCCGTAAAGTCCGACCGTGTGTACGCGGCATAAGGGAGTGAGGGAGAGCAAGCAAGAAAGAAAAAAAGGGAGGGAGAGCAAGAAAGAAAGAAAGAAAGAAAAAGGGAGAGAGAGAGAGCGCACCCGGCTGTGAAGCCGCAAATTTTCACGCTATAGGAGAGAGAAAGGGAGAGCAAGCAAGAAAAAAATGGAGAGAGAGAAAGAAAGAAAAGAAAGGAAAGAAAGGGAGAGAGAGAAAGAAAGGAACGTAACGAAGAGAGAGAAAGGAAAGAAAGAAAGAAAGAAAGAAAGAAAGGGAGAGACAGAAAGAAAGGAAAGAAACAGAGAGAGAGAAAGAAAGGAAAGAAACGAAGAGAGAGAAAGGAAAGAAAGAAAGAAAGAAAGAAAGAAAGAAAGAAAGAAAGAAAGAAAGAAAGAAAGAAAGGGAGAGACAGAAAGAAAGGAAAGAAACAAAGAGAGAGAAAGGAAAGAAAGAAAGGAAAGAAAGAAAGAAAGAAAGAAAGAAAGAAAGAAAGAAAGAAAGAAAGAAAGAAAGAAAGAAAGAAAGAAAGAAAGAGAGAGAAAGAAAGGAACGAAACGAAGAGAGAGAAAGGAAAGAAAGAAAGAAAGAAAGAAAGAAAGAAAGAAAGAAAGAAAGAAAGAAAGAAAGAAAGAAAGAAAGGGAGAGACAGAAAGAAAGGAAAGAAACAGAGAGAGAGAAAGAAAGGAAAGAAACGAAGAGAGAGAAAGGAAAGAAAGAAAGAAAGAAAGAAAGAAAGAAAGAAAGAAAGAAAGAAAGAAAGAAAGAAAGAAAGAAAGAAAGAAAGAAAGAAAGAAAGAAAGAAAGAAAGAAAGGGAGAGAGATAGAAAGAAGGAAAGGAAAGAAATAGAGAGAAAAAACTAAGAAACAAAGAGAAAAAGAAAGACAAGAAAGAAAGAAAGAAAGAAAGAAAGAAAGAAAGAAAGAAAGAAAGAAAGAAAGAAAGAAAGAAAAAGAAAGAAAGAAAGGAAAAAAGAAAGAAGGAAAAAAGAAAGAAAGAAAGAAAGAAAGAAAGAAAGAAAGAAAGAAAGAAAGAAAGAAAGAAAGAAAGAAAGAAAGAAAGAAAGAAAGAAGTAAAAATAATGTTTGTCAGCTTTACATCCTTGATGCAGTACAAGTTCCTTGGCTATCATGCTAATTTAGTTGCTTTAGTATTGATGGAGGAATTGATCCACAACAATTATACAGATCAACTTTACTTGACTTTCTTGATCTGTGTCCTTGTCTTCCAGAAGGTACAGAAGTTTGTGACAGCCAGGGAACTGGCATTTCCAGAAGGGGTTCAACAATGATAGGCTACAGCCTACAGTGCATGTTTCCTTTAACCTGTTTTCAGTAAAGGGTTAGTTCACCTAAAAAGAAATAACCTGTGCAGTCCATGAACACCATTCCATAATTATAAACTATCTGCTTTTAGATATATGCATTTTTCCTCTTCCCATACCTGTAGGCCACTTGTTGCACCAAACGCTTCCATTCTTTTCACAGCTCTGTCCTATTGTCTAGGATAGACCAGCCATTGGGATGAGTGCCCCCTAGTGGTACAAGAACGAGTGGCTGCCCTTCCATTCTATGTTTGTCCTGGCCTGTCCATTTTAATGCATCTTCGTTTAATCAGTAGAGTTGTCGTTCGAAAATAGGATACAAATGCACAACAAATTACAGAATTTTCATAACTTTAGTAAACTCTTCATTTTTCATAAGAGATTAGCATGTAAAAAAAAAACGGATGATCATTCGTCTGATAATATCCTTATGTGTACCAGGCATTAGAACCTGTTCACACAGTGTAGAGTTTTTCCCCTAATTTGACACGAAATGCCAATTATATCAATGTTACTGTTGTCTTTATCTTTCCTTCAGAAAGTCAAGTCACTGACCCCAAACAAGAATGTAATTAAGAGTTCTGACTTAAAGCAGACCTTCACCCTAAATTGACATTTGGGGTGGGCAACTACATGGCAAATGAGGTTTATTGTTGAAAAATGTAAGGTAATGCATTTGGGTGCTAAAAATATGAACGATCCTGGGAGAATCCAGAATAGGAAAAGATCTGGGGGTCCTAGTAGATGATAGGCTCAGCAATGGCATGCAATGCCAAGCTACAGCTACCAAAGCCAGCAGAATATTAGCATGCATTAACCGCTTCAGCCCCGGAAGATTTTACCCCCTTTCCTGACCAGAGCACTTTTTGCGATTTGGCACTGCGTCGCTTTAACTGACAATTGCGCGGTCGTGCGATGTTGCACCCAACACACAAAATCAACGTCCTTTTTTTTCCCACAAACAGAGCTTTCTTTTGGTGGTATTTGATCACCTCTGCATTTTTTTTTATTTTTTGCGCTATAAACAAACATACTTTTTGCTATAAAAAATATCCTCCAAAAATATATTAAAAAATTTTTTTTTTCTCAGTTTAGGCCAATATGTATTCTTCTACATATTTTTGGTAAAAAAAAATCGCAATAAGCGTATATTGATTAGTTTGCGCAAAAGTTGTAGCATCTACAAAATAGGGGATAGATTTATAGAATTTTTATTATTAATATTATATATTTTTTTTTACTATTAATGGCGGCAATCTGCAATTTTTATCCTGACTCCGATATTATGGTGTGGCGGACACATCGGACAATTTTGACACTATTTTGGGGCCATTGTCATTTATACAGTGCTATAAAAATGCACTGATTCCGTCATCGAGTCCGCCGGTCCCACGGGAACGGTCACGCTGTACGCGGCGGGCGTTCGCGTGCCCGCTATCCCGGCCTCTTAAAGGGGATGTACAGGTACGCCCATTTGCCCACCGCTGCCATTGTGCCGACGTATATTGGTGTGCAGCGGTTGCCAAGTGGTTAAAAAAGGGATTAACTCCAGAGATAAAACGATAATTCTCCTACTCCACAAGACTCTGGTCCGGCTGCATCTTAAGCATGCCGTCCAGTTCTGGGCACCAGTCCTTTAAAAAGGATGTACTGGAACTGGAGAGGGTTCAGAGAAGGGCATTAGAACTAAAAGAGGGACTAGAGGATCTCAGCTATGGGGAAAGTCTACAAGCATTGAACTCTCTGGAGAGGAGACGCTTGAAAGGGGATATGACAGCGATGTACAAATATCGTATTGGTGACCCTAGCATAGGAAAAAAACTTTTCAGTGAAAAGGAATTTAACAAGACACATGGTCATTCACTGAAATTGGAAGAGAAGCGGTTTAACCTTAATCTGTGTAGAGGGTTCTTTACTGTCAGAGCTGTAAGGATGTGGAATTCTCTTCCACAAGCATTGGTATCCACAGGGAGCGTCAATAATTAAAAAAAAATATTGGATGAGCATCTTAACGATCATACCATGCAGGGGTATATGATTTAGTATTAACATAAACACATGCACACGCACACACCAAAGGTTGAATTGGATAGACTGATGTATTTTTTCAACCTTACGTACTATGTAACTATGTAACTATGTTACATTTGGATAATGTCAGTAATGTGGTCCTTCTTGTTTTGTTTTTAATCATGAAAAATGAACCTGATCTCGGAAGCAGGCAGGGTCCATCGCTGTTTCGGGCATCTGAAGCCTTCTTATCTTCCTTTCCCGGATTCGGTGCAGCTGGCTACCCAGCATGCACCTCCCGATCTCATATCTGCATCATATTTCTTGACCATGCACTGTCTGGTCCCGAGAAGAGATGCTTCACTTCCTCCCGGCAGATACTTTTCATCAAAAATGGCGCCTAACTCCTCCCCTTTGTGTCATTTCCGAGATTTCATTATAAGGCGATTCTTGCAGACTCCCGATATCCCAGGAGTCCAGGGGAATCGTCTTGTGACGTAATCGCCTAGGCGGCCAGAGTCGGAAGTGATCCCGAAAAATAATTGCAAAACAGGTATTTAGAAAATAAATTAATTTATTAATAATTGCCATTTCTTAAAGCATTACGGATGAGCATGGGAATGATTGCACAAATTCCTTCAGATCCATGCTATAGCCGAATGACGGGCTACAGCGCGGACCTACTTTGCCAGGAGGCCGTCAATAGACGTCCTCCCCTTTGCACGCTCCCCGCTCGCGCCCTGCACTGTGATCACCGAGTCAATGAGATTCGGGTGATCACAGATCGGAGTAAGGGGTCGATCCCGGCCCCCTTACCACGTGATCAGCTGTCAGCCAATGACAGCTGATCACGTGATGTAAACAAAAGATCTGTAATCGTTTTTTTTTTCTCAGCGTGAGGAGAAAAAAAAGCTGATCACCAGCTTCTGTGCAAGGGACAGCGGTCCCAAAGAGGAAAAGGCAAAGCCGCCTCATCTGCACCAACCAGTACCGCCTGCCAGTGCCACCTGCCAGTGCCCACAGTGCCATGAATCAGTGCCCACCAGTGCATAACAGTGCCAACAATCAGTGCCACCTATCAATTCCTACGAGTGCCACCTATCAATGCCCACCAGTGGTGCCAATCAGTGCCTCATCTGTGCCACCTAGCAGTGCTGCCTATTAGTGTCATCTACCAGTGCCGATCAGTGCCCATCACTGCCACCCATCAGTGCCCATCACTGCCACCCATCAGTGCCCATCATTACCACCTATCAGTGCCACCTATTAGTGCCCTTTAGTGCCACCCATCAATGCCCTTCAGTGCCACCCATCAGTGCCACCTCTCAGTGCCCACCAATGCCGCCTATCAGTGCCCACCAGTGCCACCTCATCAGTGCCCGCCAGTGCTGCCTATTAGTGCCCATCAGTGCTGCCTTATCAGTGCCCATATAATGTCCAGTGTGCAAATGCTCACTGGACATTATAAAAGTGCCAGCAGCGCTGAGCGCTGCCGCATTAAAAACTTGAGTTGTTTTTTTCATTAGCGTTTTGCCACATTAACTTTTTTTTAGCAAGAAAAGCAAGACCTCCCTGCTATTTTTTAACTCCCACTTTCCCACAATACTTGAGTCTCAAAAATGCTCATAAACGCCGGATAGCAGCGTTTTGACATTAGCGTTTTGCCACGTTTGTGTTTTTTTAAGCATTTTTTAGCAAAGCTATACTCCCACAAAAGGTGGTGGCTCAAAAACTCTGGATAGCGTCATTTTGCTGTGTTTTACAGTGTTTTTACAGCTTGAAAAACTCCTCTTTAAATGCAGTAGGTCTTGGTTCTTTTATTCCAGCCTGAAAACACCCTTGCCAAAAAACGCTGATAACAGCCTATGTGTGCATGGACACATGGGATAACATGCTGGGGAGTTGACTGGCTGTAGAAAAAAATGCCTGATGCCAAAAACAGCAGCTGTAAAAATCCCCAGCGTCCATGAGGCCTTAAAAACATTTTGTGTTTAAAGCGAGTTCCACCCAAAAAGGAAACTTCCGCTTTTTGGAATCCTCCCCCCCCTCCGGTGTCACATTTGGCACCTTTCAGGGGTGAGGGGGGAGCAGATACCTGTCCGGGCATAGATAGCCACAGTATCCGCGGATATCTACGCCATGTCCGGCGCCTCCTCTGTCTCCTCCGCTGTCTTCTGGGAGACACACAGGTTCCAGAAGACAGCAGGAACCAGTGGGATTGCGCAGCGCGAATCACACATGCGAAGTGGGAACCAGGCTGTGAAGCCACAAGGCTTCACTTCCTGATTCCCTTACCGAAGATGGCGGCGCCTCCACCCGAGAGCCGAGGGACAGATCGGCTTTGGTTGAGGACATCGCGGGTGCCCTGGACAGGTAAGTGTCTATGTTTTAAAAGTCAGCAGCTGCAGTATTTGTAGCTGCTGACTTTTAAAAAAATAATTTGGCGGAACTCCGCTTGAATGATGCTTTAATAAAGCAAATGCCCAAAGCCCTCATTGGCATGAACTTTCCTGTACTCCTGATTATCTACATGTGAGCATCTTTTTGAAACCAGTGCATGCTGGGCCGCATTGAGGTGTGGTCCCAGGACCAGTGAATTATGGACCAGACAGCTGCAGGTATACTGGTTAGGACAGACTCAGAGCCATATCGGATGTCCTCAGCACGTCTTCACCCCATGGTAGGGGACCCAGGAGGGCTGAATGTACATAGTCAGGTCGGGCAGTTAAAGGTTAAAAATCTGAAGTTCTTCCCCACCTTTCAGCCACAGAGCACAAGGGTGGCATGCAACCCGCACATGGCTACATAACCCTGCTTCTTCTCTCTCCAGACCATCTAAACAAGGACTGCAGAAACTTAACTCAAATTCAGAGCTGTGTTCATTTTTGTTTTTTAAATCTGCCTAGAGTTCAGCTTTAAATGAATGATTTTATGGTCCCCATACAGTAGCTCCCAACTGTCCCTGATTTGGAACAAAGTCCCTCTGTCCCTCTTTCCTCCTCATTTGTCCCTCATTTTGGTTTGATCTGTATAGTTGTATATAGAATGCACTATGGACCATCATATGATGTCCTGGGATTTGAGTGGAGATATCTGAAATATGCCTGCAGCTGCAGGCATCATTATGATATTGTTTTTTCAGCCGGCGATTCCCTGCAAAGTAAAAGCCCTTATAACAGCTGTTTAGCCACTGGATTGCTTTTACAGGCGGCGGGATGGAACAACCCCTTCCTCCCGCTGCCCTCCGGTGTTTCTCACAGCTCGCATGTGCGATCGGTGAGCCAGAGAATGAAACCGCTGGGAGGGGTGGCTTACTATAGAGCTGACCGTGGACCAGATGGTCCCCGGCCATCTCTATGACCCTCAGAGGCCAGAAGCGAAGTCATGACGTCACTTTAGGCGCCGTCGGATGTAAACACTGTCTTTCTTTTTTTTTGCTGACAAGCCTGAGATCGATTTTATTGTTTGATCTCAGGCTTTCCAGCATAGGAGAGAATGGGGACTTATAGACCCCAGATCTCTCTGTAAAGAGGACCTGTCATGCCCTATTCCTATTACAAGGGATGTTTACATTCCTTGTAATAGAAGTAAAAGTGATAAAAAAAATTTTTTAAAGTGAAAGTGTAAACATAAAAAATATAAAACATGTAAACAATAAAACATTTTTTTTTACAAAGACCCCACGTGCTCGCGCACAGAAGCAAACCTTATACGTAGGTCACGCCTGCATATGTAAATGCCATTCAAACCACACATGTGAGGTAGCGCGGCGAATGTTAGAGCAAGAGCAATAATTCTAGCACAAGATCTCCTCCCTCTGTAACCCTAAACATGTAACCTGTAAGCATTTTTAAAGCGTCACTATGGAGATTTTTAAGTACCAAAGTTTGGCGCCATTCAACGAGTGTGTGCAATTTTAAATTGTGACATGTTAGGTATCTATTTACTCAGAGTAACATCATCTTTCACATTATATAAAAAAAAAATTGGGCTAACTTTAGTGTTTTGGTTTTTTTTAAATTCATGAAAGTGTTTTTGTCCCCCCAAAAATAGTGTTTTAAAAATTTCTGCGCAAGTACCGTGTGACAAAATATTATAATGGCTGCCATTTTATTCCCTAGGGTCTCTGCTAAAAATGTGTATATAATGTTTGGGGATTCTGAGTAATTTTCCAGCAAAACAATTATGATTTTTACATGGAGGAGAGAAATGCCAGAATTGGCCCGGTATGGAAGTGGTTAAAAAGTGTTTCCCAGTGCTAAACCATTCATCCAATTTCTAAATTGCTGCATTTATAAATTTTAAAAGCCAGTATAAAGGAATAGTAGTGGTAAAAAACAAAACAAAAAACACTTGTGGGTTTAACTAATCAAAAATAACTCTCCTTTAATGGGGCCTGGCAGGGGTGTGTGTCCTATGCCCACATACTTCTTTTGCTAATAGGTGTCCCTCGGTCCCATCTCAAAAAGTTGGGAGGTATGCCTATACAATATCATTATGGTTTGTTCCTTGAAAGATCTGTGATATACAGTACATAGACTGGCCAGCAGATGTCACCGTTGGTCAGTCGAAGAGAAATGTTTCTGTCCATTTTTGCTCCAAAAAATGAATCTGATTCATTCAACTGAAAATCACAAATATTTTCCTGTATTTAAAGAATTGCTAAAGTTGAGACAAGACTAAAACTAGTTGCCATCTGTGTACCATATGGGAGATTTCCCTTAAATTCCTGCCCTGCAGGAAAGGAGAAGAACTCTCTCTAAAGTGAGGGAAATGCCTGTTTAGATACTGTAGGTATCATTGTAACAAGTGGAAGATTAACTCTCCCTTTCATTTCTGGTAACAACTCACAATTTTGGTTGTTCCTTCTCTTTCAGACCCAGTGACAGTTTTCACCAGGACAAATAGAGAAGGCAAATCTACGGATGGATTCCTGGACATCAATAAGTACCTGACAGAGGTTCTAACCCACCACCACCCTTTTAAACAAAAATATATAACCAATACCTGATTGGCAGTTGGGGGTAGGGGGGAGCCACAGGGGTTGGAATGATAATGTTGGCTGGGAGGACATTCCAGAAAGGTTGGCTGGAGAAGGAAGATGTCCTATCTGCCCACCTTCATGTAATGTAAAGGAAACATAGGACAGTATGGTGGTATGATTTCACAACAACTTAGTGCAGTCTTTCCCAACCTTTTTTTATAACATGGAGGAACCCTTGAAACAACGTTTGGTCTCAGGAAACCTCTGCAAATAATCCCTTTATCTACAGCTAATGGTACAATAGTGTGATGGCCACTGGGGAGGATGCTCCTTACATCTGTGGCAATTGGGAAGATTGCCCCCCCTCACAAAAATATGAATGCGGTTGGTGGCAAAAATTGATCATTACTCAAGGAACCCCTAACAATCTCAGGAGGAACCCTAGTTGCGAAAGGCTGGCTTAGTGGGTTGGGGGGGGGAGGGTGTCTTTGTAGATCTGGTGAATTGAAAATTGGGCCTATCCAGTGTTATAGTGCTTCTCCTTCTCCAGTTGTTGGTGGTTCCTTTGAGGGGGGGTTGGCTTGGTCCCATGGAGGAAGTTGGAAGCACATCCGTCCTGAAACCAATAGGGTGTAGATGGAGAGATGGGGTCAGGACTGGATTTTACTTAGGTCTTTATGTACGTGGACACCAAAAGACCCCCTTCTCACACTTTTGGACCGCTGTGATTTACAGTACGTTGGTATGGTTATTTTCTTACTTATGTTAATCCAGTTATTAGTTTTTTTGCGAATAAAAGGACTGTTGTGGACACTTAGTTACCATATTGTATGGTTTGTGACAAATTCCTCAATCAAGTTATTAAAGTGCCTTCACCGTGTTTCTGAATGCACCATATTTGGAAGGTCAGACCATTTTGGTAATTTAGAAGAATATAAAGTATACCTCCCAACTTTCTGAAATGGGAACAAGGGACACCTATTAGCAAAAGTATGTCGACATAGGACCCCCCCCCCCCATCACACCCCCTTAAAGGAGAATTGTACAAAAAAAATGATTGGTTAAACTCACAAGTGCTTTTTTACCACTACTATTCCTTTATATTGGCTTTTTGAATTTGCAAATGCAGCAATTTAGATGTTGGATGAAAGATTTAGCACTGGGAAACACTTTTTGATAGATAAGTAGTGCATTTTATAAACAACTGTATAGAGGGACGGAGAGACTTTGGAGACAGTTGGAAGGTAGGTATAAAGCCTTTGTCCGATATCTAACTCTAAACATCAGACTAGAGCTTGCATCCAGATTCACCCCTGAATGCGCCTCTCATACCATCAACTGCAATAGTATAAAGGAGGATGCTATTGGCTTCCTCCTTCACTAAAAACGGAGCATGTGCAGTGCAGGTGGCAACGGGGAAGCCATAGGAGCATGAAAAAAATTGCTAGATTATAGGGAATATCCTTAAGATGTGACTGTGCCTGGAGACTACTGGGCCTTGAGTTTAAAGTGGTTCTAAAGCCTCAAGGTTTTTCACCTTAACCACTTCAGCCCCGGAAGGATTTACCCCCTTAATGACCAGGCTATTTTTTGCGATACAGCACTGCATCACTTTAACTGATAATTGCTTTTACTTTCTGCTATAATGCATATCCAAAAAAAATATATATATATTAAAAAATAAATGTATTCATCAGTTTAGGCCAATATGTATTCTGCTACCTATTCTTGGTAAAAAAAAATCGCAATAAATAATCGTAATATATTGATTGGGTTGCACAAAAGTTATAGCCTCTACAAAATAGGGGAAATGTTTAGGGACTTTTTATTTATTTTTTATTGTTTTTACTAGTAATGGCGGGGATCAGCGATTTTTAGTGGGACTGGGACAGTGCAGTGGACAAATCTGACCCTATGTGACACTTTTTGGTGACCAGTGACACCAAAACAGTGATCTGTGCTATAAAAATGCACTGATCACTGTATGAATGGCACTGGCAGTGAGGGGGTTAACACTAGGGAAGATCAAAGGGTTAAGTGTTCCCTAGGGAGGTGCTTTCTAACTGTGGGGAGAGGAGACTGACTGGGAGTAGAGAGAGATCGCTGTTCCTGATCTATTGTTCAAATGAGAAAATTCATTTAAAATCAATACGTTTTATTCATACACTTTTTTTTTTTAATTATGTTTATCCGTGATGCTCCCTCCTCATTGGCTGAGACTGTCAATCACAGCCAGTGAGTCAATAAGGAGAGAGAGTTGGCAAGGCTGAGCCACGGCTGTGTGTGAATGAGCCTGCTTGGGTGCCTCCATTACAAGCTGCTTGCTCTGGGGGCACTTGGCAGGAAGGAGGGGCCAAGAGGTGGGGGGGGGGGGGCCCAAGAAGAGGAGGATCAGGGCCGCTCTGTGTAAAACTACTGCACAGAGCAGGTAAGTATGACATGTTTGTTATTCAACCAGTTGCTGCTCGCCCACATGACGGAGGGACAGTGCACCTCTTTTCTTCTAATTTTAATGAGTGGCCACGAGTCTTGTTAAACTCCCTTCTGCGAAAAAGTTTTATCCCTATTGTGGGGTCACCAGTACGGTATTTGTATATTGAAATCATATCCCCTCTCAAGCGTCTCTTCTCCAGAGAGAATAAGTTCAGTGCTCGCAACCTTTCCTCATAACTAAGATCCTCCAGACCCTTTATTAGCTTTGTTGCCCTTCTTTGTACTCGCTCCATTTCCAGTACATCCTTCCTGAGGACTGGTGCCCAGAACTGGACAGCATACTCCAGGTGTGGCAGGACCAGAGTCTTGTAGAGCGGGAGAATTATCGTTTTATCTCTGGAGTTGATCCCCTTTTTAATGCATGCCAATATTCTGTTTGTTTTGTTAGAAGCAGCTTGGCATTGCATGCCATTGCTGAGCCTATCATCTACTAGGACCCCCAGGTCCTTTTCCATCCTAGATTCCCCCAGAGGTTCTCCCCCCAGTGTATAGATTGCATTGATATTTTTGCCACCCAAATGCATTATTTTACATTTTTCTACATTGAACCTCATTTGCCATGTAGTTGCCCACCCCATTAATTTGTTCAGGTCTTTTTGCAAGGTTTCCACATCCTGTAGACAAGTTATTGCCCTGGTTAGCTTAGTATCGTCTGAGGAATTGAACTGTTTACCCCATCCTCCAGGTCGTTTATGAACACAACACAGGAAGCACCTTCATGGTTAACAGAGGACAGAATTAAAATTAGACTTGAGAAACTTAACATTAATAAATCACCGGGACCAGATGGCTTGCATCCGAGGGTACTTAGGTAACTCAGTCAAGTGATTGCCAGACCGTTGATTCTACATCGATGTATTTCCGCTACCCCCTGCCTGGGGCCGCCCCCTTTGGGGTCAAGTGCCTGACAAGTAGGTATTGGATTACTAGCTCTGGCTTCATGTTGTCGTCCAATTACAACCTATACTCCAATACTTTTTTTACTTGCTATTACAGACATCAGATATACACATCAGCCCTTGATGAAGCGAGGAGAGCTCGCGAAACGCGTCGGGTTAGAGATGTATTATCTATAGCTGTACTTTTCATATTTTGATGTTATGTCATGATGGTTATGTTTTTAGGACCATTTTATCATGTTGCTGTTCTTATGTATTTGTCACCTATGTTCATGACTTGTACTGGATGATATTTATTTCAATAAATGTTGTTATTTCTATACTCTTTTTATTTATATGTGATCACCATGGACACTTCATTTAAAGTCCCACGGGCAAATTTTCTGTTCTTTTGTGCATTATAGGGATGGAGGTGTCTCATGTTAGGGAGCAGCTCCCAGACTTTCCCTTTTTTCTTTTTTTTTGTTTTGTTTTACATTTCATGTTGCATTCTTTATAAAGTCTGAATGCTGATGATGATCCCTCAACCTTGTATTTTTTGAAGGCCTTCTCCTTCGCTTTTATATGCATTTTTACATCAGAGTTAAGCCATTCAGGACTTTTGTTTGCTCTTTTAAATTTATTAGCCAATGGGATGCATTGGCTAATACGCTTATTTAATATGCTCTTAAAGCAAACCCATCTCTCCTCGGTGTTCTTTGTTCCTAAAATTTTATCCCAATTCATGCCTTTATAGCAAGGTTCGTAGTTTAGGGAAGTTGGCTCTTTTGAAATTCATATTCATAGGCATATTAGTGCCTCCTCATCAGTGCCACCTAATCAGTGGCCATAAGTGCCGCCTCAACAGTGCTCATAAGTGCCACCTCATCAGTGCAGCCTATCAGTGCCCATCAGTGCCGCCTCATCAGCGCACATCAGTGAAGGAGAAAAATTACTTACTTACAAAATTTACTGACAGAAACTAAGAAAAACTTTTTTCTTTTTTGTAAAAATAAAAATCCCAGCAGTGATTAAATACCACCAAAAGAAAGCTCTATTTGTGTGAAGAAAATGATAAAAAATGTATTTGGGTACAGTGTAGCATGACCGCGCATTTGTCATTCAAAGTGTGACAGAGCTGAAAGCTGAAAAATGGCCTGGGCAGGAAGGGGGTGAAAGTGCCCAGTATTGAGGTAGTTAAGAAAAAAAAATCCTTTAATATCACTTTAGGTTTCTTTTTCCATCTGTGGAGCTTACAAGTAGCATGTAAGTGGATATTTCGATGAAGTGTATTTTGGGAAGTTTGGTGTGGATGAGTTTGTTTTGTCCAAGTTCTTGCACAGCAGAGATCTCAAGTAGCCTTTTTCCTCCCGGACAAGCAGCCTGCCAGAAATCCAGCACTTTTCCTTAAGCAGTAACTTTGATTTAAATGATCCTTGAGAGAACCCCAGTTATCTCTAGTCATAAAACCTCTCACATCTGTTTTTTTGTTTTATTTCTGACAAATGGAGCAAAAACATAGATATATTGCATTTTTTTTTCTTACCACAGCCAGCAGGAGGAGGAAAAAAAAAAGGCTGTTAAGTCATTGGAGTGGAAATGATTTAGTGAAAGTCAGAAAAGTTTATTGTGTGTCCAGAGCATTCCTAGATTTTGGTTGGGTGTCTGACTGTAAATCCATTGGGGTGCAATGATGTATATTGGGCGATGGGCGAGGGGCCAGGACTTTTCATTGTATATTTACAGCATGCAGTTCTATTTCTGTGTATAGCGGTTTTATTTTCCAACAGATATTCACAAAGTGAAAGCAATAAAGATAAAGCTGGATGTAAAACTCCAAGGACACTTCTACTGCAAACCTTGTTTATTAAAAGATGCTTTTTTTAGTACACGGATTTTAGTGACCTTTGCCATGAAAACATTTTTGACATGATGTCCTTATATTGCTCATTGCACCACCTTTTGATTTACATTTCTAAATACTTATGTAATTATAAATACACTATATTACCAAAAGTATTGTGACGCCTGCCTTTACATGCACATGAACTCTAACGGCATCCCAGTCTTAGTCCGTAGGGTTCAATATTGAGTTGGCCCACCCTTTGCAGCTATAACAGCTTCAACTCTTCTGGGAAGGTTGTCCACAAGGTTTAGGAGTGTGTCTATGGGAATGTTTGACCATTCTTCTGCTGCCCTATCCCATGGTGGTCTTCTCTGGACTCACTCCCCAAGATCCAGCGGACGTAAGGGAGGAGGTGTCGGAATCCTTCTAGCCCCACATAGCACCTTTCAGGTACTTCAGCCACCTCCCTCTCTGTCACTCTCCTCTTTCAAAGCACACTGTATTCGCCTTTTCACTCCAATTTCACTAAGGATAGCTGTGATCTACAGGCCCCCTGGACCAGTATCAACCTTTCTTGAAGACTTCTCTGCCTGGCTACCCTACTTTCTTTCTTCTGAAATCCCCACTATCATTCTCGGGGACTTCAACATCCCTATTAATACTAACACTCCTTCCACAAACTTCTCAGCCTAACATCCTCCTTTGACCTGAAGCAGTGGGTACATGCTCCAACTCACTCAGAAGGCAATATCCTTGACCTCGTGTTCTCTCACCTTTGCACTCCATGCAACCTCTCTAACTATCCATCCCCTCTCTCTGATCACCACCTTATTAGTTTCACTCTCTCCCTCTCCTTCACCTCCTCTCCCTCCAACCACCTTAAAGTTACCCGCAGAAACCTACGTCATCTCAACCCTTCTCTTCTCTACTCTGCTATCAACAACCTCTACAACAAAATCTCACCCCTATCCTGCACCAACCTAGCCACTTCTGTGTACAACACTTCACTTCTAGCCTCACTGAACTCACTTGCCCCCCTCACTACACACAGAATCAAGCCCAGACCACTTCAACCTTGGGAAACAGATGATACTAGAAGTCTGAAAAACATAGTCGTGCTCTGGAGCGCCTGTGGCGTAAGACTAAGTCCCAGAGAGATTTCTACCAATATAAATCTGCCCTCCAAAAATACAACTCCAGCCTCCTCTCTGCCAAGCAGACCTATTTTACCACTATCATTAGCAACTTATCATCCTGTCCCCATCAACTCTTCTCCACCTTCAACTCTCTACTTCGTCCTCCACCTGCCGACTCACTCACTGCACAGGAGATCGCCAATCACTTCAAACAGAAGATTGATACTATTCGTGCTGAGATCTCTACTGTGCCGACACCCTCCACGCTTTACACTTCATGCCCACAGGCACAATCATTACTTGCCTCTTTCAACCCCACCACTACAGACGAAGTTGCTAAACTACTTGCTAATGTCCACCTTACCACCTGCCCTCTGGATCCTGTTCCCTCACAAATGCTACGTTCACCCTCTGGCCCTATACTACACTCTCTAACCCACATCTTCAATCTCTCCCTCTCTTCTGGCATCTTCCCTAACTCTCTAAAACATGCACTTGTCAGACCCATACTTAAAAAGCCCTCACTGGACCCATCCAATCTTAACAACCTACGCCGCATCTCCTTGCTCCCCTTTTTATCCAAACTCCTCGAACGTCTGGTCTACAACCGACTGAGCGTCCACCTCGCTGATAATGGCCTTCTCGATCCCCTTCAGTCTGGATTTCGTCCTCAACACTCCACAGAAACTGCTCTCCTAAAACTAACAAACGATCTACTAACGGCCAAAACCAATCGACACTATTCTGTACTCCTACTCCTGGACCTCTCTGCTGCCTTTGATACGGTTGACCACCCCCTCCTCCTCCTCAAAAAACTACACGCCTTTGGTCTCCGTGACTGTACACTTCGCTGGTTCTCTTCCTACTTATCCAACCGCACCTTTAGCGTTTCTTATAACTCTACTTCCTCCTCTCCTCTTCCTTTCTCTGTTGGAGTCCCTCAGGGTTCTGTTCTTGGACCTCTACTATTTTCAATCTACACTGCCTCCCTGGGTCAACTGATAGCCTCCCATGGCTTCCAATACCACCTCTACGCTGATGACACCCAAATCTATTTCTCTACCCCTCAGCTCACTCCCTCTGTCTCCTCACGTATCAGTAATTTACTCTCAGATATATCAGTCTGGATGTCTCACCACTTCCTTAAACTCAAACTAGCCAAAACCGAACTTCTAATTTTTCCTCCCCCCTATGCCTCTTCCCCTGATCTCTCTGTCAAAATCGATGGCACAACTATAAGCCCATCCCCACATGCTAAGGTTCTAGGTGTAGTCCTGGACTCTGAACTCTCCTTCAAGCAACACATCCAATCACTGTCCAAATCCTACCGCCTCAACCTCCGCAACATCTCCAAAATACTCCCCTTTCTAACCAATGACACAACAAAGCTCTTAATTCACTCGCTGGTCATCTCTCGCCTTGACTACTGCAACTCCCTTCTCATTGGCTTACCTCTTCATAGTCTATCACCTCTTCAATCCATTATGAATGCCGCTGCCAGACTCATCCACCTTACCAATCGCTCTGTCTCTGCCACTCCTCTCTGTCAATCCCTCCACTGGCTTCCGCTCGGCCAAAGAATTAAATTCAAAATTCTAACGACTTACAAAGCCATCCACAATTTCGCCCCCAGCTACATCACTAGCTTGGTCTCTAAATACCAGCCTACTCGCTCTCTTCGTTCCTCTCAAGACCTCCTGCTCTCTAGCTCCCTTGTCACCTCCTCCCATGCTCGCCTCCAGGCCTTTTCCAAAGCCTCTCCAATCCTATGGAACTCCTTACCCCAATCTGTCCGCTTATCTCCTACTTTATTAGCTTTCAGAAGATCCCTGAAAACCCTTCTCTTCAGAGAAGCCTATCCTACCCACACCTAACTGTACTTTCATTTTTTTTCCATCAGCTCATCCCCCACAGTTATTACCTTTTGTCTCCACTTGACCCTCCCTTCTAGATTGTAAGCTCTAACGAGCAGGGCCCTCTGATCGCTCCTGTATTGATTTGTATTGTAAGTGTACTGTCTGCCCCATGTTGTAAAGCGCTGCGCAAACTGTTGGCGCTATATAAATCCTGTATAATAATAATAATAAGAGCATTTGTGAGGTCAGGCACTGATGTTCTCAAAGGTGTTCTATTGGGTTGAGGTCAGGATTCTGTGCAGGCCAGTCAAGTTCCTGCACCCCAAACTCGCTCATCCATGTCTTTATAAACCTTGCTTTGTGCACTGGTCAAAATGATTTGGTGGAGGGAGATTATGATGTGGGGTTGTTTTTCAGGGTTTGGACTTAACCCGTTAGTGCCAGTGAAGGGAACTCTTAAGGCGTCTGCATACCAAGACATTTTGGACAATTTCATGCTCCCAATTTTCTGGGAACAATTTGTGTATGGCCCCTTCCTGTTCCTACATGACTGCGCACCAGTGCACAAAGCAAGGCGCATAAAGACATGGATGAGTGAGTTTGGGGTTGAGGAACTTGACTGGCCTGCACAGAGTCCTGATCTCAACCTGATAGAACACCTTTGGGATGAATAAGAGCGGAGACTGCGAGACAGGCCTTCTCGTCCACATCAGTGCTTGACCTCACAAATGCGCTTCTGGAAGAATGATCAAACATTCCCATAGACACACTCCTAAACCTTGTGGACAACCTTCCCAGAAGAGTTGAAGCTGTTATGGCTGCAAAGGGTGGGCCAACTCAATATTAAACCCTATGGACTAATACTGGGATGCCATTAAAGTTCATGTGCGTGTAAAGGCAGGTGCCCCAATAATTTTGACAATATAGTGTAGATGGGAACAGGCTCAGTCTATAACATTACCTTTGATAACACATGTAATTTAGCGTGTTCTAAAGCGCTTGGTAAAATGTGAATGGGGCTTTTTCCTCCTGAAAAATAGAGCACTTCCTGGTGTGTGAGTGCGCCTAGGCACTCCTGTTCCTACAGTCTCATGGCTGTATATTTGTAGTGTGAGATATAAGGTACTACTGCCTCTGACTGCTAGACTCAGGAGATTTGGAGATGTCACTCTGTGCTGCTCACAAGTTCACGTGCGTGTAAAGTAGGGATGCACCGAATGGGTTTTTTGGTGCCGAAACCGATACCGAAAATAAATCTTCCTTGATCCCAAAAACCGAAACCGATACCGAAACAACACCGATACTGAAAGTGACTGTTTTTAAAAATATTTTTATACAGGAGATGGTCAGAGACTGGGGACATGGTACAGGAGATGGTCAGAGACTGCAGAGATGGTACAGGAGATGGTCAGAGACTGCAGAGATGGTAAAGAAGATGGTCAGAGATTGCAGACATGGTACAGGAGATGATCAAAGACTGCAGAGATGGTACAGGAGACGGTCAGAGACTGAGGACATGGTACAGGAGATGGTCAGAGACTGCAGACATGGTACAGGAGATGGTCAGAGACTGCAGACATGGTACAGGAGATGGTCAGAGACTGAGGACATGGTACAAGAGATGGTCAGAGACTGGGGACATGGTACAGGAGATGGTCAGAGACTGAGGACATGGTACAGGAGATGGTCAGAGACTGGGGACATGGTACAGGAGATGGTCAGAGACTGAGGACATGGTACAGGAGATGGTCAGAGACTGGGGGCATGGTACAGGATATGGTCAGAGACTGCAGACATTGTACAGGAGATGGTCAGAGAGTGCAGACATGGTACAGGAGATGGTCAGAGACTGAGGACATGGTACAGAAGATGGTCAGACTGCAGACATGATACAGGAGATGGTCAGAGACTGCAGACATGGTACAGGAGATGGTCAGAGACTGCAGACATGGTACAGGAGATGGTCAGAGACTGCAGATATAGTACAGGAGATGGTCAGGGACTGCAGACATGGTACAGGAGATGGTCAGAGACTGCAGACATGGTACAGGAGATGGTCAGAGACTGCAGTCATGGTACAGGAGATGGTCAGAGACTGCAGACATAGTACAGGAGATGGTCAGAGAATGGGGACATGGTACAGGAGATGGTCAGAGACTGGGGACATGGTCAGAGAGTCAGAGACTGCGGACATGACACAAGAGATCAATGCAGCCTCACTAGTGCCCGTCAGATGCAGCCAGCCAGTGTCCCCAGTAGTGCAGCCAGTGTACCCGGTAGTGCAGCCAGTGTCCCCGGTAGTGCAGCCTGTGTCCCCATTGCAGCCAGTGTCCCCAGTAGTACAGCCAGTGTCCCCATTGCAGCCAGTGTCCCCATTGCAGCCTGTTTCCCCATTGCAGCCAATGTCCCCAGTAGTGCAGCCTGTGTCCCCATTGCAGCCTGTGTCCCCAGTAGTGCAGCCTGTGTCCCCATTGCAGCCAATGTCCCCAGTAGTGCAGCCAGTGTCCCCATTGCAGCCAGTGTCCCCATTGCAGCCAGTGAAGGGAGAGGAGAGCCGCCGCCGCCTGTTTGATTACAGCGCCGGGAACATCACAGCTTTCATTTCAATAGCTGTGTGTTCCCCGCTGCGCGCCGTCACATACAGCCCCTCCCCCTTGTCCGGGCACTTTGATAGACAGATCCCATTGGACGGGTGATCTGTCTATCAAAGTGCCTGGACAAGGGAGAGGGGCTGTATGTGACGGCGTGCAGCGGGGAACACACAGCTATTGAAATGAAAGCTGTGATGTTCCCGGCACTGTAATCAAACAGGCGGCGGCTCTCCTCTTTTCTACGATATAGGAAGCCCCCCTGATAGGCGGCACCAGGCCCTGCCCCCGCCAAGGCCCCGCCCCATTCGGTATCGGCAAAAATTCTCTTTCGGCTTTTTGCCGAAAGGGCCATTTGTGGCCAATATGTTTCGGCGGCCGAAATTTCGGTGCATCCCTAGTGTAAAGGCAGGCATCCCAATACTTTTGGCAATATAGTGTACTTCCTTTAGTGGTCATTCCTGTTTATCACTTCGAAACTGGGCCAATTCTGACTCTACTCAGATACATGTAAAAATCTACTTTTTTTGCTAGAAAATTACTTAGAACCCCCAAACATTATATATATGTTTTTAGCAGAGGCCATAGAAAATAAAATAATGGGTGTTGCAATTTTTTTTATGACGCATGGTATTTGCGCAGCAGTTTTTCAAACGCAATTGTTTTGGACATCATGGAAAACATGTCAAGTATAGAAAACCTGCACTGATTTAGTTGCTTTCAGAAAGCATTAAAACGTTTTTAAAACCCATGACAACAGTTTATGGGAGATGTCAAGGGACATGTTTTGCACATCTTTGCCAGGAGTGTGTTCTTAACACCCGAGCACCCAACTTCTCCAAACACCATCCAAAGGCTTTCACAGAAACCCTATTGTATTGATGTACATTGGTTTAAAGCAGCCATTCTCAATCAGGGTTCAGTGGAATCCTAGGGTTCCTCCATAATTTGCTAGGGGTTACTTGAGCTATGTGTAACATACCTGATGGTGGAGCCTGAAGCATCGAGGAAGGCCTTTCTTACAGCCCTGGCTCCAGAGTTCCTGGTCAGGTGCCAGGGAATGCCAGAGCACAAGGTGACACAAGTGCCTGGTAAGTCTCTCGCTTGCTGGTGCTGGAGTGCGACTGGAACACAGGGACCACAGGACTGGGCACGCTGGCGGCAGGGCTGGATCCAGGGAAGAGCATGAACAACAGGTGCAGATATGGATCAGGCACAAGACAGGGTCAGACAGTCCAGGTCAGCAACAAGCAAAGAGCTCAGGTTTAGGCACGAGAGCAGACAGGAATCAGGCCAAGGTTGGTAACATTAAAGCAGATGAGGAGAAGGATGAGGCAGAAGCTAAGTCCAGAGGCAAGCCAGGGGTCGGTGGTCAAGAGCAGGATCAGGAGTCAGGAGAAGGATCAGGTCAGCAACGGATAAGCATTATATGTACAGATACTCAAATACTTCAGAAACACAATAGACCAAACGGCACTGACTCCAGGCACTAGTGCAGTTGATATAGCCTGTCTGGAGTTTGTGCGCACTCACCAACCTGTTTGCGCACGTGCACCCGTGATTTGGACACGAGCCAGTCTTCTGCGCATTGGAATGCACCTTTCCTGAAACTGTGGCTAATTGACCTCCAATTTGATGATGCATGGGGGTCAAAGCCACTTGGCTGAGCCAGCTACGGGATACCAATGTTCTCTTTTGGCTGCCTGTAAGGATGGAAATCTGGCCACCACTATAAGAAGAGCTTTCTTTTCACTGGCCACCAATGTAAGGGGGCGCATTTCCCACTCACCCCCAATGAATTTGTTTTAGCAGGGGTTCCCTGAGACCTAAAAATTATTTCAAGGGTTCCTGTAGGGAAAAAAGGTTGAGAAAGGCTGGTCCAAAGCAGGGGTCTACAGACTTTCCAAACAAAGAGCCAGTGTACTTTAGGAGAACCAGACTGTGGTCAGTAGGAGTAGAAAATGTCTTGACATAAGGGGAAGTAAACATTGCTTCAGGCTTGGTGGTCAAGCCTGTGGTCAGTAGGAGGGAGTATAGTACCCAGTCATTGGTATCAGTGGGAGGCACAATACCCTCATTTTTGGTATTAGTGGGTGGAATAGTGCCCCATCATTGGTGCTAATGGCAGGAATTATGCCACATAGTTCTTGTTAGTTGGAGGAATAGTGCCTCAATGGCCAGATAAAGGCTAGCAAAGGGCTTCATCCAACTCACAATTTGGAGACCACTGGTCTAAAGAAATTTTAACAGGAACAGCTTCTTCAAAGCTGATCAAACTGCATTATAAAAACCAACACAAATGACTGAACAGGAAGCTAAAACATAAAGAATTCATTTTATTTTTTGCCCCTGTAGTGTTTGCCAGGTTATAACAGCACAGTAATACTTGTCATGGTTTCAGCCGTGTTAATCTACCTCTTTTATAACAATTTTAAATGGATCCCATAAACCTAACATACAAGTAACTCTGAAGGATCTGCTTCTAACATTCCAAGATATGTTTTTAAAGAGAAACTTCAGATTTGTTAAAAAAAAACAACATAGTATATATAACTACTACAAAAATAAACATTTTACTTCTCTAAATGCAATTTCTTACCCCCATGGCAACAGTAATAGTTGTAGATGAAATTTTCTATACTTCTTATCCCTGTGCTTTTTGCAGTTTGCTCACCCCATTTCCCACTGTCATTCATTTATTTATTGCAGGTGTTTATATAGTGCTGACAATTTACACATCACTTTACATACTGTAATATCAGTCCCTGCCCTCAAGGAGCTTACAGTTTAAGGTTTTTATCTCACATTCATACATACACATACTAGGGCCAATTTAGACAGGCGCTCATAAACTTACCAGCATGTCTTTTGAGTGTGGAAGGAAACCAGAGTACCTGGAGGAAACCCACGCTAACACAGTTAGAACATGCATACTTCAAACAATATCCTGGCCAGTATTCGAACCAAGGACCCCAGTGCTGCAAAGGGAACTGCTAAGCTACTATGATTTAGGTCAATTTACAGGTACCCCTTCAATGTCCTGCACCATGGGCTTTCTCCTTGGGTATACATTTGCTAATAATGCTGTATGCCCAAAAGGAGTACAGTATGTCTTATTACAACACTGCCCTGTATAAAAATTAGGCAGACTCCCAATTCAAATATACCAAAATGGCCTGTTTCAATATCTCCACCTGGCCTTCACCCTCCCCTTCACTCTCTTTCATTCTACTCCTATTGCCCTCCTCTCCAACAATCGGATACTTTTTATTTTAATTACCTTTCTTTCAGGAACATTTGCCACACTTCATGGATTTGTTTGTCCGCTGTTTTCATCACACATCTCAGGAGACCTTGGGGAACATTACACTGCAGTGCATCATCAGAGAGCTAGCCCGCTCTTATACCCCTTTCACACTGGGGCGGGCGTTGACGAAAAAAACGCCGGCGCTTTACCATCATTTTAGCATCGCTTTTCGGCATATTTAAGTGCGCCTGTGTAGCGCCGCTGCCGAAGCGCTTTGCAGGCGCTTCAGCAGCAGTGCCCATTCATTTCAATGGACAGAAGCGGTGTGTATACTGCTCCTTCTCTGCTCCAAAGATGCTGCTTGCAGGACTGTTTTTTAACATCCTGCCAGCGCAATGTCCCAGTGTGAAAGCACTCTGGCTTTCACACTGGGACTGCAAGGGAGATGTTTTTCAGGCGCTTTAAAGGCGCAACTTTTAGCCCAAAATCACCTGAAAAATGCCCCAATGTATTGGTTCTTGCAGCCAACCCCCTGTTGACACGCCATGGCGCATGGGAGCCGACTGCAAGAACCCAAAAGAGACAGCTGCCCCCCTGATGATATCAGAAAGGAAGTTGGATCTACAGTGGTGGAACAGTGGATAACTACACCATTGGATTGCTGAGCATATTAGTATGATTTTGTGCATAGCCCAGTTTAAACAGTAAGGGGAAAAAAATAGGGGGATGAGTTAAGTTCCAAAATGCATACATTCCATATAATTCACCTATAGGGAATTACTTTTTTTCTTAACAAAACTGAAGTTTCACTTTGAACACACCCATGCCTAAATTTAGCTTGAGATCTTTAATAACATTCATGTAACTTGGCCGTGTGACCTCTTTTTAGTGGCCATTTCAGATTAAAGAAAGCGTAAAATCATCAGAAGATAATATGAGTGACTGGCACCAGATTTTCAAAAATAAAATATGAAACAGATTTTCTGTGCACCTTGCAAGTTTCATAAGAGGCAATCTTAGCTGTCCATCCTATTCACCAACGCTTCAGTTTGGCCTTGACAATTGTCCATTTTTTTTTTAATTCCATCCCGTCTCAGTTTTGAAGAGTTTTGGGCAGAACAGTCTATATCCAGATATATTGTGTTTCCAGATCCGGATCATTTAAGAATTCCAATGTTTAGGTCTTGTGGGAGGCAAGGGCTAGATAGTCCACTGTTTGCGGGTCTGAGGGTAATGTGTCTGAATGGTATTTTCGATGGAGAAGGCCACAGCTTGAGTTCAGGGTACATACACTTGAGTCGTTTTGACCTTAGCATCGAAGCAGCATGTTTTCCCTAAACTTAAAGGGGAACTTATAGATAAACTCAAAGAAAACTTGTTTTTTAAGTTAGATGGGGCCAGCATAGCTACATCTAAGGACTGCAATTCAACATCCTGATAGGAGCTGGGGATAACCAAACTGTCAGTGTTATGCCTAGTACAAACGATAAGAATATCGGACGATTTTTTTTTTTTTGCATGCTGGTCTTATATCGAAAACCAAAGGGTTACTAAAGTTATTAAAAATCAGAATGCTACTTTGAAAGTTATGTAATGTATTGTATTTTTTTGTAACGTATTCTTTAATTTGAGAGCATGCGTGGTCTTGGTCTTCCGATTTTTTTTTCAGACTAATACTGTATTAATTAAATGAAAATCATAGGATCTGGTATTGTAGGACAAAAAGGTGTTTGTTCCTTTAGATAATTTCACATGAACTGTCATGATCGGCTCTCGAAAGCTGTGTACTAACGATCAGAATATCATAACGATCATTTCAAAAGCTATATTTTTCGTCCAACTTTCTCATCGTGTGTACTAAGCATATATCTGTTCCACACATAGTCTAAGCTGTGATCTTCTGGGCAGTGCTACAGCAACTTCCTGCAGTGAGAATAGCAGGTCGCTTCTTTTCAATGCATAGAAGATGTACTGAGATTAGGCAAGGGTAGAGTGTGACATTCATCTGCTACACCTTGTCCAATCACAGAATGTCTTGTGTGTATTGAAAATAATACAAGATGTTTTTAAAATGGAGGCGATGGTGAGTGAGCAACCTGCTATACTCACTGTAAGGGATGGAAAGTTGCTGCAACATTGCCCAGAAGACCACAGCTCAGAATGTATGTGACATGGACCACCACTGATGATTTGAGCATCCCCAGCACCTCTCCAGATGTTACATAGAAACATAGAAGAGTAATGGTATAAAAAGACCAAGTGGTCCATCAAAACTGCCAATATATATATATATATATGTATGTCGAAAGCATGTTTGAATCCACTTACTGTTGACTAACTCACTACCTCTGCTGGAAGTTTATTCCAAGCATCAACCACACTTTCAATCAAATAATACTTTCTAAGATTAGTTTTGAACTTTCCTCCTGCTAGTAGGATCCATGTCCCTGTGGTCGTCATCTGAGCTTCACATTGAAAATGCCGCCCTCCTGAACCTTCTTCAAGCCCATAGCAATCATTAGAGGTAACAACGATGGCCCAACCTCTGAAAAATGTTTTTTTCCCGAGTTCAGCTTCACGCTATTGCACCTTGGACGAGCAAATATTATCAGTTCTGGTTGCATGTGTGAGTCTTACAAAAAGATACAGCATGTGGCTCATTTTAAATATGTGGTTCATACTTAGCATGACTTCCAGCAGATTCAGCAGGAATCAGTTGATATTCAAGTCACATATGGCCAATCTTTACACCTTACTTAGCATGCCTGCACTTTAAATGTGAGTAAAAAATATATCTGATGCTAGGCCCACTTTGGTTCGGTCCCTGTTGTTGGACAGGAGATCTGTGTTCTGTAGAATTTAATTTATGCACTTGCAATGAGCTGCCCCTCCCGTGTGCTCATTTTCTCTCATTATAAATCAGTAAGCTTCATGACGTTTTCTCCCTTTATTTTGCTATGTATACATACACAGGGCCATCAGCTACCCTGGGCTTCTGGCTTTCACAGTACCTTTAGGAAAGGTTGTAGTAACCTCTCAGTTTAGGCATTAGTATTCAAGTCCCAATGATAGCCGGATCACAAACCCAGAGACAGCTTGAAAGCAGCATGTGGCTTTCCCATATGTTTGCAAATGCATAGAGAGACATCTGCTTTTCTCAACATGGCAGAAGCAGGTTTAAATAAGGTCCTTTTCGCTGGTTAGCAGAGCTGTGTTCTGGGGAAATAAGGATGCAATAAATATGATATTCTGTGAATCAGTCTTACATAAGGCTTGGCTTTCTCAGGAGAACAAGTCCAGCAAATTAAGACAATCGACACAAAGCTTCAGTAAATCTTTGGCAAGACAGTAGAACATCAAACTAAGTGTGCGATGAGGTGACATGAAGATATCCGGCCTAACGGAGGAGGTACAGCGAGATAAAACTGAGCAGCACGGTTGGCCTTTCAGCGTCTCTGTGTTTGAGTTCTCTATCCAGATGTCTTTGTGAGGAGTCTCTGCCAAAAGCCGTCTTCAGAATTTACCATCCATGGCTGGCCGCGTGGAGAACCCTCGCTGGTAGGGCTGTGAAGAGCAGATGTTACCGCATATCACTCCTAGGAAGAAAACAGATGGTTACACAAGTTTCCAGGTGTATCAAGAGGAGGGGATGAACACAAGAAAATCCTTCTAAAGAGTCAGTCCAGCCAAAAGTAATATATTAATCCTAGTTGTAACCCAGTGGGCTGAGTATTTTATTTCTTAGATCAGCTTTTCTCAACCTCAGTTCTGTGGAACTCCAGGGTTCCTCCAGAGGTTATTAGGGGTTTCTTGAGCAATGAACCATTTCTTCTTCTCAAATAAGTTCCCACTGACACCGGTAAACTGTGAGGAGGGATTTCTCCTATTGACCTTTAATATAAGGAGCATTTTTTCATTTCTACCATCGCACTAATGTAAAATAATATTATGGTGCCACTCTGCTAACTTAAATATACCAACCATGTAAACTCCAAGTGTGCAAGCAATTCAAAAATGAATATGAAACATATTGTAATTAAGTCCAAAGTGTGAACGTGACTTAAGAGTCCTTAAAGTCCTTTTACAATTAGAATGTGACACCACAATGCCAGTCCTATACATCAAGTATTGGAAACACCTGTGCTCCACCTTTGAGAATTGTGGCCTCACCTTCAATTTAAGACCCACAGTGCCCTTAAACCCTTCTTTCCAAGGGTATTTAGTAGGCTTTAGGTCAATCTCATAGGTTCAAGCCAATATCCAACACTCCAACCACTGTAGGTGTGTTCCCCTTTAAGAAATCAAATTCTGGATGGACCCTCTGCACATTGCTATACACCCTTTCAAGCAAACTATGCAATGAAAACCAGGGATTTTTAGTTCACACATGTTGCAATACATGCTTAAGCTGATCAACTGTGTCAAAGTGCATCTGATAGTTTAAATACATGTACAAGCTATTGGGATTTGAGCACAGGTATATCCTTTCTTTTTTGTAACCAGTGACCAGATCTGACCTAGTAGCCCCCCCCCCCACCCACCCACCTTGTGTCTTGATGCCCCATGTTGGCATGGTGTCCATCGTAGCATTTGCAGTGGCAAGGCAGTGTAGGACTAGCCACAAGAGGGATTACTTTGATGCAGATGGCCAGCTTAAGCATGTCTTGCAATATGTGTGAATTAAAAATCCCTGTTTTTCATTGCATAGTTTACTGGAAAGTGAGTGTATAACAGTGTGCAGAGGATCCATCCAGAATTTGTAGTGTTAATATGTGGTCTTACCCCTTTAAGCTATTGGGATTTGAGCACTATCAATATCTTTTCTACTTTAAGAAATCAAGGTCTCACTTGGCCATTAGAATATGCTCAGAACAAATATGGAACCACCATAGCGCAGTACTCAAAATAAATACAATTACTAAAGATATTGCTCTCACATGTTAAAAAAAAGAGTATAGCATTCACATCAATACTCAGGATACTGCAAATTCCCTGTCAGTGCTTCACAGCCGGTTACAGTTTGTGCAGTGACACAAACCACCTGGAGCCAGGTGACGTCATTCCACAAACCATAACTGGAAGTACAGCGCTGACAGGGAATTTTTCTTGAGTATTGATGTGTATGCTATACTGTTTTGGGTAAATGGGTTCATTTTGAGTACTACACTATGGTGGTTCTGTATTTGTTCTGAGCATATACTAATGGCCAAGCGGGACCTGGATACCTTAAAGGGGAACACACCTACAGTGGTTGGCATGACGGATAATGGCTTGGCCTGTGAGAGTGACCTAAAGCCTACTGAATACCCCTGGAAAGGAGGGTTTAAGCGCACTGTGACCTAAATTATGTGGGTCTTAGGTTGAAGGTGAGGGAACAATTTCCACAGAGGTGGAGCATGAGTGTTCCGGATGCTTGGTGTGTAGCACCGGAGTTGTGGTGTCACATTCTAATGGTAAAAGGTCTATTAGGCCTTTTAGATCACGTTCATTATCACTATATTTTTCATATTAAGTTTTGAATTGTTTTGTAAACTTTTTGTTTGTTTTGGTTGGTATATTTAATTTAGCAGCATTGCACCATATTATTATTTTATGTAAGTGGATGTGGGAACACATACAAGGTGGCACCTGAGTTTGAAATAAAAGGTTTATTTTGCTATTAGAGGATTGGCAGCGCAGGAGTAATTTTTTTTTTATATTACATCACACTTTTGTACTGTAAGCTGTAGATATGTTGATTATTAGAAGGGTTTCCCCATGACCTGAAGGTTATTGGCTGTCTTAGATACTCCCAACACAATAAGTTCCTGTTGAAGTTCTTCCTGGGATTTTTGGGTGTTCAGACTCAGAAACATGTCCACCTTTGTATGTTCCAGCTCCTCTCCTGTTACATTCCTCATAATATAAAAATACAGCATAGACACTTGAAGCTTACTATAATGTACAAAAAAAAAAAAAAGAGTCTGTACTAATACTCTCCACAATAAGACAACAACATGCAAAAGTAATGATACATGCAGTCCTTCAAGTAATTTTCCAGAGATTGCAGTGCTTGCAGTGATACTGTTTGATATCACCCTTGTGTCTTTCTGGAAATAACTTAATCACCACCATAGGGTGAAAAGTGGTAACTCATCAGATAGTTGGACCTAAAAGTTTTATAGGTCAGCGTGCCCATATTGTAATAAAGAGGATCCCCAGGTCATCTCCAACCTCTGGAAACCTATGAAAACGGATCCTCTCAAGATAGCACCAAACACTCTACATCCCGTGTGGTCCCTCCTGCTCATCCTTGGCAGCTTGGAAGGTGCTTGGCCAACAGCTGAGGCTGTGCACAGCGTGACTCTTCAAATACACAACAAAAGCATAGTGCCCTATGAAGTCTGGGTCCAAATAATTGGTGAGATATCACTTTTTACCTATGGTTGTCAGCAGGTTTGCTCCATAAAGAGAAGAGGGTGATATCTGGTGGATCCCAGACTTTAAGAGGTCAATATACTCTTGCTGCATGGTCAAAGAGCTACCCAGTGCATGTTTTTTAGCTCCTGGCCAAGTGTCTTCCAAGCAGCAGGGAAGGAGCAGGAGGGGCCATGCTGGATGTACAGTGTTTGGTGCTATCACAGAGGATCAGCTTCTAGAGGCTTATTGTAGCAGAAACTGTGAGATGCTGGTTGGAGATGACCCGGACATCCTCTTTATTACACAAAAAGCATATGGACCTATAAAATTTTGGAGTCCAATTATCTGGTGAGTTATCACTTTTTTACTCTATGGTTGTCACATTTGCTCCAGGAAGTCACAAGGGTGATATCTAGTGGTTTCACTTCAAGAGCTGCAATCTCTGGAAGCCACTCATTATGACCACAGTAGGTGTGCTGACGTGGGAACTCAGCACAGAGAGCCCTCTAATAGAGTCCCTGAGAGGTATGAAAAATTGTTAGGTGGTTTAAATCTATGGCATCCACCAAAAAGTGAAATATTAGTTTGAGATGGATGGATCCTTTAAAAAGAATCTGTGAGCTTCTCCGTGAACCTGTAACATGCTGTTCACACAGGTGTAGCCCAATAGATTTACCTAGGTAGATCACCAGGGACAGGGATTATAAAACCCTAGCCACATCCATGCAAAATGAAGCCAATTCACAATCTCTGATAGTAAGAATGAGGTCCACTTTCCTAGCCAGAGGTTGCATGAAGATGGACTTGGCTGCAGATGAATACGCAGCACACTGGGTGGGATTTACTAAAACTGGAGAGTGTAAAATCTGGTGCAGATCTGCATAGAAACCAGGTTCCAGCTTTTATTGTCAATGTTTAATTTAAAAAGCTGAAGTTAGAAGCTAATTGGTTACTATGCACAGCTCCGCCAGATTCCGAGTGCTCCAGTTTTAGTATCTCCACCACTGTGTATAGTGTATTATGTATTCTGCAAAGCCAATGTGATCTTTACATCCTAGTCCACCAACAACCAATATCTCAATCATGGACTGATGCTGGTAGGTTGAACTATTTAACTTTGGAGTTCCAATGTGCAAAATCTGCTCAGTGTAGTGTCTGACCTCATCCTCTCCACCATGCCACCCATGGCCCCCTCTCCCTCTTCCTGCTGTTGTAGGTGGAGCCCTTGTGTCTCACTGAAGTCTCAGTGATGGAAAATGAATATAAGATCAAACAGGGAGCTCTGCCAGCGAAAGGTTAAAAGACAAACATTTTCATATGTTGCGGATAAAGCTTTACTTTTTTTCAAGAAAGTGTACATTGTTGCCAAGATGATAAAATGTTTTCCCGGGGAAACTCTGCTGCCGAAGCGGTGCACTTAATCTAGTTGCTTGCACTACCGTCTCAGAGGGACGCAACTCTCTGCAATCCCATCATGGCATATTTACTAAACGGTGATGGAAAATAATGGGTTCCTCGCTCTCAAAATGAAATTTACTAAACAAAATATAAAGCTACCTTTAAAGCAGTGATTTAAAATGGTTTATGTTCTCGGGGGCACCAATCAGGTTGAGATTTGGAGGTTCCAGCCATCTGATTGTTTTTTGAAAGTCTGAAACTGATTGGTGGCAAATCTTTGTCCGAATTTTCATGCAAATTTTCATTTGCAAATCTACTACAGTAAGTCCCCTACATACGAACGTTCGACTTGCAAACCTCCAAAGATATGTGTTTGCATGTCCAATCCTGTAAAGCTGGGTACACACGATCAGTTTCTTTTCATTCAACACAGCATCTTTGTTGAACTTCCGTTGTTTAAGTAGGGGACTTACTGTATATACACTGTTTATACACTGTTTATATACAGCTCTACGGACCGCTCTTATCAGAGATACCTTGAGGTGGCAGTGTGGCTTCCACATGTATTTGCCAATGTTAGCAACTAACACCTCTATTTTTAAAATCGACCTTTTACCTCTTCCCACTTAACAAACCTGAAGAAGTCCATGCACTCTACTTTATTACAAAGTAATAAAGTTATGCTGGCCAAACACTATACAAAAAAAATCGGTCGAAATTTGGTCATTTAGACCAAAATCGTTGGGACGTTTTTGAGCCGAAAAAACGAAGGACAAGTTTGGAAATTTTCTGACAAACGAACGATAAATTGAAAGGTTAATATGTTCCCTGTCCGAACTGTTTGCACTAGGTATATGTAAAAAAAACGCACAAAACATAGATTCATCTATGGCCACTGAATGATTTATCGGTCATTACAAAGTTTGGAGACACCTGATCTAAAGCAGCCTTTTCTCAACCTTTTTACCCCAAAGGAACCCTTGGAAATATATTTAGGTCTTGAGGAACCCTTACTAAAGCCAAGTCTTTGGTGGTCAATGGGAAAAAATCCCCCCTTACAGTTGTGGTCAGAGCGTCGCCCTTCTAGACAAAAAAAATAAACAAATCATTGGTGTCTTGCTACTGACTCTGTTAAGTGATCTTGACTCTGGAACTACGCAGGCACCAAGAAATGAAAGGTCAATCATCTCCCAGCTCAAGGAACCCCTAGCAACCTCTGAAGGAACTCTAGGCATCCAGGGAACCCTGGTTGAGAATGGCTGGTCTACAGAGTGACTTGTGCACTCAATGGCGGTACTTGTCATTTCTCAGTGCTTTGGCTTGTAGTTCCCTGCAGGAATTAGTACCCTTTGGTGACAACTCTGTGTATGCTTATGGCCTGGTGTCTCCCAAGGATGGAAAGAGTCATGTTCAAGCACTATGTAGAGGTGGGATTCTAAGAAAGCACTACAGAGAGATTTTAAATCAGTGTAGGTACTGTAAAGGTGGGCTACAACTTCTAACCAAAAATGGAAGATTTACATAGATTTTAAGGGGACTATTTATAAAACATTTATGAATGGATGCACAATTTTTTCCCCATAATTTTTCTCGAATAGATTAGATCCTATGATCGTCAGCTCTATCTATTGGCCAAAATTAATTATTCTTTACTCATTCATTGAGGTATTTCAGAAAACTATACTACATTTTGGCCACTAGATGGAGCTGACAATCATAGGAATTAATCTATTACAGGAATTACAGGTGAAGCCTGCATGAATGCTTGTGACATTTGTCGGATAAATGCTTTTATAAATAGACCTCTTAGTGTTAAAATAAGCACCTGATTAAAGATTAAAGCAGAAAGCCATGAAAAAATTTCTTCTCCCACGCAGTAGGGCTGTTCCCACACTGCATAGGTTAACCGGCCATTTTGTCCAGGGGCGCACCGAAAAGCTATACCTATCTGATCCATCGATCTACTGGAAAACAGCCCCCCCCCACACATCCAGCGGTGGACTGTCCCTGCTTTCCTCACGACCAGAGCCGGTCTATGGGTGTGATGACGTCAGGAACAGTCCATGCACAAGACCACTAGAGTGAGGGGGGCAGGAGCGGCAGGGACGGACCTTGTACTTGGATGATCATTGTATTAGTAAGTATATCTCCGTTCTTCTCACCCCTAGGCAAAAACAGGTGAGTGACAGAGAAATGAGCTCATCATTCTGCTTCTTCTCCTTCACTGTCACAGGCTTGGGGCAAAGACAAGACATAGTTGCATTATGTAACTATGTAGTGGAGAAATGTTAGGTTTGTGGGCTGACTGTACTTTCTAACAGAGCTGTGTAAATCTCAGGAATGGAAGAACAGAAATACAATTCCTTTGGTAGGTAAAGCAGCTCCCATCCGTGTATTTCCCCTGTTTATTTATCTGCTTGCCTGGAATTCAACTCTAAACCCGATAGAGATGAACCGAAAATTTTGGCGGACAAAACACATCGGGCGAAAATGGTGTTTTTGGCATTTTGCAGATAAACAAAAAGGTGCCGATAATGGCACTGAAAAGGTATACGATTTTTGCTGCGATTTTACTGTGATTCCGCCGCGATTTTACTATGCTTATGGTGTGTTATGTATAAGTCATATGACTCAAAAACCGCATTAAAAACGTAACACAGGGGTATTATTGATGCGTTCTTGCTGCGTTTTCAAAGCATTTGAAAGGAATGCTTTTTTCTTGAGTTTTTCTTGCCGATAATGGCTGACAATAAATTCATATTCATTTAAATGAATGATATTAATTAAAAAGTCAAATATAATACACTTGTATATAAAAATATATATATATACTTACCCAAGAAAAAATCGAATGCATGTTCTCCCTGTGCCTGCGTGGGTTTCCTCCCACACTCTAAAGACATTCTGGTAGGTTAATTGGATCCAGTCTAAATTATCCCTAGTATGTATGAATGTGAGTTAGGGACCTTAGAGTGTAAGCTCCTTGAGGGCAGGGACTGATGTGAATGTACAATGTATATGTAAAGTGCTGCGTAAATTGACAGCGCTATATAAGTACCTAAAATAAATAAATAAATAAATAAAGCCAGCTGCTACACATACTGCAGCTGCTGACTTTTAACCACTTGCCGACCAACCACCGCAGTTTTACTGAGGCAGAATGACACGGCTGGGCGAAACGAAGTTATGTTACGTTGCTCCGCCCTGTGGCCACTAGCGGGCGCCCGCTGCTCGCCCCCGGAGCCGATGTGCGATGACCGCCGGGCACCCGCGATCGCTCGTGACACAGCGAGGGGAGGGGAGAAGAGACTGAACACCGATCTCTCTCTTCCCCTAGCAAGTCCCATCCCCCCTACTGTTAGAACACAGAGAGGGAACACAGTTAACCCCTTGATCACCCCCTACTGTTAACCCCTTCCCTGCCAGTTACATTTTTACAGTAATCAGTGCATTTTTATAGCACTGATCGCTGTATAATTGTCAATGGTCCCAAAAATGTGTCAAAAGCATCCAATTTGTCCCCGGCAATATCGTAGTCCCGATAAAAATCGCAGATCGCCGCCATTGCTAGTAAAGAAATGAATAATAATAAAAATGCCATAAATCTATTCCATATTTTGTAGACGCTATAACTTTTGCGCAAACCAATCAATTTACGCTTATTGCGATTTTTTTTACCAAACATATGTAGAAGAATACATATCGGCCCAAACTGAGGAAAAAATTAGTTTAAAAAAAAAAAAATGTGGGATATTTATTATAGCGAAAAGTAAAAAAGATATTGGGGTTTATTTAGTAAAGGCAAATCCACTTTGCACTGCAAGTGCACTTGATAGTGCAGTTGCTGTAGATCCGAGGGGGACATGCAAGGAAAATAAAAAACAGCATTTTAGCTTGCACATGATTGGATGATAAAATCAGCAGAGCTTCCCCTCATTTCAGATCTACCCCTTAGATTTACAGCGACTGCACTTCCAAGTGCACTTGTAGTGCAAAGTGGATTTACCTTTCGTAAATAACCCGCATTGTGTTTTTTTCAAAATTTTCACTGTTCTTTTGTTTATAGCGCAAAAAAAAAAAAAAAACGCAGAGGTGATCAATAACCACCAAAAGAAAGCTCTATTTGTGGGAAAAAAGGACACAAATTTTGTTTGAGTACACCGTCGCATGACCGTGCAATTGTCAGTTAAAGCGACGCAGTGCCGAATCGTAAAAAGTGCTCTGGTCAGGAAGGGGGTAAAATCTTCCCGAGCTGAAGCGGTTAATAATAGGACACTTACCTGTCCTGGAATCCAGCGATGTCGGCATCCCAGCTGATGTTTCCATTCGCTCTCGAGTCCTGCCGCCGCCATTCCTGATAAGGGAAAACGGCAGAGACACCTTTCGGCCTTTTGGCTTCACAGCTGGTTCTCTACTGCGCATTCTGAATGGCCCGGCGGCGGGGAAAGGAGGAGGGGGCTGAACTTCCAAGTAATCCCGCCGTGGTGAGATCTCACGGAAGTGGGGACGGGGTACCTGTCAAAAAAGGGCCCCCCCCCCTGAAAGGTGCCAAATGTGGCACCGGAGCGACGGAGGAGGCAAATAAGCGAAGCTTCCCTTTTTGGGTGGAACTCTGCTTTAATGATGTAAGGTGGAGTTCCTGATCATGTGACCCCAGTGATTGGTTGTCACAGTGGTCACATGATCCGAAGCGATCCCACCCCTCATCATGGTGACTGACAGCTCAGTCAGAGGAGCCCCATTCATCTACAGTATGTGGCAGCTGGTGTAAGTTCCACCCATGGTGCTGCCGCATATTTACATTACAATGGCGGTAAAAGGATAAGGAATACTATCTTGAAAATATGGCATAGAGTAAAATAATGTGAACGTGTCATGAAGAAAACGTTTTTGGATAAATGATAAAACTGACTGGGGAATGTGTACGCTCTCGTTCCTCCTTAAAGCGCCCGCTCCCTTCCCCCGCTGCGTCATGCAGCTGTCTAACATAACTCCATCTTTGATCCGGTGTCTTATAAATCCCTGTAGATTTGTTGGAAGTTCACTGCTTGTTTTTCCTTGAAAGGCGCGGGGATTAAAAGCTTACTCTGTTATTTTTTTGGAGATCTCAGAAAAATGGATATTCTCTAGTGATGTGGTGCCGTGCGGATCTAAATATTTATGTGACATGGTAAAGAATGTATCACGCTGACATTTAACCGTTTATAGTGCCCTGCAGACCTCATACCGGAGGTTCGGGTCTCTCCAGAAGAGGAAGGACGGGAACCAGACACACAAGACCCTTAGGGGTGGATTTACTAAAGGCAGATAGTCTGTGCACTCTGCAAGGGCAGTTGCTCCAGAGTTTAGTAAATGAGGAAAAGCTTCACTTTGCGAAGTACCCAATCATGTGCAAGGAAAATTTATAAAAACAGCATTTTTACTTGCATGTGATTGGATGATGGAAGTCAGCAGAGCTTCTGCTCATTTACTAAGCTCTGGAGCAACTTCATGTGTGGAGGGCAACTTCACTTTAGTAAATCAACCCCTTAGAATGCCTTTGGAATTCAGGTAAGAGAAGGGATAGTCCTGGACTAATTACAGGACACAGGTTGTCTCCCAGCATGCAACTATAGGCAAGGAACTAAATACACAATGGGGGACAACACTGTATCCTGGCCTAGGCCAACAAGGCCCAGGCCTAGGGCAGCACTTTGCAGGGGGGGGGGCAGCACGGAAAGAGTCCCCACCGGCTTGCGCTACACTGTTAGTGTAGTGCCAGTCTTATGGGGCGGACTGGGCTGAGAGGCAAATTAGTCTAGCGCCCCCCATAAAGCAGCCGCACAGCTTCCCGGTATGCGGGCGGCCACAACAGGGGGGGCACCGCTTCTAATTTTGACTGTCCTATCATCCCGGACCACAAACCTTCCTCACTGTGCTCTATGTTTTCTGCTGCACCATTGGCATGGTTATATCTTCTTATGGGGCGTACACACGGTCGGACTTTTCACCTGCAAAAGTCCGACGGACCCTGCCGGACCAAGTTCGGCGGACAATCCGACCGTGTGTGGTCTCCATCGGACTTCCAACGGACCGTTTCGGTCAGAAATCCGACGTACTTTAGATTTGAAACTTGCTTCAAATATTTACGTCGTAACTCCACCGGACTCAGTTCCTGACGGAAAGCCCGTTCGTCTGTATGCTGGTCCGACGGACCAGATACGACGGAGGAGCAGGTTACTGCATCTCGCGCTTGCTGCAATAGGAAAAACAAATTTTCCCATTGCGGCGAGCGCGGGGGGCATCCCAGGCCCTTAGGTCTGGTATGGAACTTTTAGGGGAACCCCCTACGCTGAAAAACCGGCGTGGGGGTCCCCCCAAAATCCATACCAGACCCCAATCCGAGCACGCAGCCCGGCCGGTCAGGAAAGGGGGTGGGGGCGAGCGAGCGCCCCCCCAGAACCGTACCAGGCCGCATGCCCTCAACATGGGGGGGGTGCTTTGGGGTGCCCCTCCACCACAAAGCACCTTGTCCCCATGTTGATGAGGACAAGGGCCTCTTCCCGACAACCCTGGCAGTTGGTTGTCGGGGTCTGCGGGCGGGGGGCTTATCGGAATCCGAGAGCCCCCTACAATAAGAGGGCCCCCAGATCCCGGCCCCCCCACCCTATGTGAATGAGTATGGGGTACATGGTACCCCTACCCATTCACCTAGGTAAAAAGTGTCAATAATAAAACACAACACAGGTTTTTAAAATAATTTATTAAACAGCTCCGGGGGGGGGGGGGTCTTCTTGCGTCTTCGGGGGGTCCCTCCGGTTCATCTTCTCCCGACGTCCGGTTGGTTCTTCTCCGCTCTCTCCGGCCTCTTCTCCCGGTGTCCCAGGTCTTCGGCCGGCCCCTCCGCTGTCTTCAGGTAGCTCTATTGCCAGCGGAGGTCCGGACTTCTGGGCTTCTTGTCTTCTCTTCTCTTCCCCCAGATGTTGACACGACGCTCTCTCCGGCTGGACTGGTCTCCGAGGGCTCCGTTGTGACTTATATAGGCGGAGACCCCGCCCCCATATGATGTCACAGTCCCTGGGCATGCTGGGACTGTGACGTTTTAGGGGGGCGTGGTCGACCACGCGGCATGCGGCCTGGTACGGTTCTGGAGGGGGGGGGGCGCTCGCTCGCCCCCACCCCCTTTCCTGACCGGCCGGGCTGCGTGCTCGGATCGGGGTCTGGTATGGATTTTGGGGGGACCCCCGCGCCGGTTTTTCGGCGTAGGGGGTTCCCTTTAAAGTTCCATACCAGACTTAAGGGCCTGGGATGCCTGCGACGGGGCTCGCAAGGTTTCAATCTCGCCAAAAAAAGCGGCGAGATTGAATTCCTTTTCTAGTCCCGTCGTACCCGAGTCACGTTCAAAATGAACGGACTTGTCCGTGTGTGGGAAAGTCCATTCTGAAAGTCCGGCGGAAGTCCGTCGGGAAGACCGGATTCCGGAAAGTCCGGCCGTGTGTAGGCAAGTCTGGCCGTTCAGAAAGTCCGGCGGTAGTCCGCCGGAAGTCTGGCGGCAAGTACGTCGGACCTAGCTTTCTAAAAAGTCCGACCGTGTGTATGCCCCATTAGTCCTCTCCATAAAATTATCAGAAATTGGGGCTTAAAGTAGAACAATAGGCAAAACGTTTTTTTTTTTCATTTTGGATAGAATAAGGGAGGGTTATAGCCCCTGTCAGTTTATTTTTTTTACCATCCCTGTCCCATTGCAGAGATTTCCCTTTTCTTCCTGTCACATAGCCAAACAGGAAGTGAGAGGAAATCTAAGCAAATTAAGGGAATCCACCCCCCCCCTCCCGGCCCTCAGAACTAGTGTCCCCACTCAAAAATTTCAGGGCGGGTCTTAAACAGCAAGGGGTGTGGCCTTGACAGGAAGGGGTGGGTCATATTTAAATTAGGGGGTGCAGGAGTTTAGTCAGGCCTAGGGCAGCACAAAACCTAAATACACTACTGATGGGGGAGATTTACTAAAACTGGAGCACTCAGAATCGGGTGCAGCTGTGCATGGTAGCCAATCAGCTTCTAACTTCAGCTTGTTCAATTAAGCTTTGACAATAAAACCTGGAAGCTGATTGGTTTCTATGCAGAGCTGCACCAGATGTTGCCCTCTCCAGTTTTAGTAAATTCCCCTTAGAATCTGTAAACTGCTTAACCTACCAAAGGATTTTAGAAGTTCTGCTCCAGTCCAGCCAGACCCCTGACCTCACTTCTCTCCCATGCAGTTGGAGCAACACAGCTTGGTCAGAGACCGCCCCCTGCCTGTGATTGGATAATGAGGGAGCAGTAGCACACTGATGAGGTCATCTCCTTGATGTCTCTTCCTCTCCCCAAGCTCTCTGTATCCGACTGACAGCACTGTGCAACTCAGTAGAGCCTAATTAGCTTATGGTGGCCATACACAGGGTGAGAAAACTGACCGATGTCTGATTCAACAAAAAAAATCAAGCGGATGACAAAAACGGCATGGCCGAGCGATTAGAGACAGATGGGATTTACTAAAACTGGAGAGTGCAAAATCTGGAGCAGCTCTTCAAAGAAACCAATCAGCATCAAGGTTTTATCGTCAAAGCTTTATTGAACAAGTTGAAGTTAGAAGCTGATTGGCTCCCATGCACAGCTGCACCTGATTCTGAGTGCTCCGGTTTTAGTAAATCCCCCCACATAGTGACAATTTCAATCAACCCAAGTCGATTGATTGTGCTGGCAAAAAAAAGAAAAATCTCACAGCGTCAAGTGATGGTGTTCTTGTGATTCATTTACGGCCGATGTTCATGTCAGGGCACACAAATGTCATTGATCTACCCCCCCTTTTTTTTTTTCACACCTGGTCAGCTTAGGTTGATTGAAACTGTAACTACCTGTCTCTCATTGCTCGACCGCGACATTTTTATCTACAGTTCAAAAGTTTTGTTGAATTGGACATCAGTCGCTCCCTTTTCCTCGCACCTTGTATGCCCACCATAGGCCAATAAGGCTCTACTGAGCTGTACAGTGCTGGCAATCTGATACAGAGAGCTTGGGGAGAGGACAAGACAAGGAGGTGACCTCATCAGTGTGCTGCTGCTCCCTTATTATCCATTCACAGGCAGGGGGCGGTCCCTGACCAAACCGTGTGTCTCCAACTGCTTAGGAGAAGGGTGAGGTCAGGGATCTGGCTGGAGCAGAACTTCATTTTCAAATCCGGTCGATGTGTGATTTGATCGTTGTGTCAGTCTGGTTTTGATCAGTGGACCCTGATTGTTCAGTTTTATCACATCATGTATGGCCACCATTACAGTGCTGCTCCCTATCTGAATCCTTTTGGCAAGGGATTAAATAAAAAAATCAGACTGAGGTATTATTTAAATACATAAGGGGCCATTTACACGACTGCAATGCATGTTTCATGCATCGCTGCATTGTGGTGCCATTGATTGTGAATGCCACCCCAGTGCACTAAGGCAGCACAACTGTGCTGCAGCATATGCCACAATGCACAGCAACGCAATAGACGTGTGCACTGACAAAAAATGTGTTCGTTTTCGTGTAGTTCGTTTTTTTTTCTCAGAAATTCAAAAAATTCAGAAATTCGAACATTCGGAAATTCAGATTTTCACATTTCCAAATTTTTAATTTTTGGATTTCCAAATTTTGAAATTTCCAAAAATTCAGAAATTCGAAAATCTGAAAAAAAAGAAAGAAAATCATTAAAATTCGAAATAATAACTAACTATAAAATTATAGGTATTGGAATTTCCTTTCAAATTTGGCTGTTTGTGAACGTAACAAATACGAATTTATCTGAAGCTACGAATTATCCGAAATAACAAATGCCGCTTCTAAACAAATGGAATGGAACAAAGTAATAATAAATAATAATAATAAAAAGGTTTTATTATTATTATTTATTATTATTAGATTGTTACATTCCATTTGTTTAGATGCAGCATTTGTTATTTCACATAATTCGTAACTTCGGATAAATTCGTACTCGTTACGTTTACTAACAGCCAAATTTGAAAGGAAATTCCAATACCTATAATTTAATATTTATTATTAGTTATTATTTCAGATTTTCGGGTTTTTCATTTTTAAGCTTTTCATTCTTTTGAATTTGCAGATTTTCATTCTTATTCTTGGATTTTCAAAGTTCCAAATTTTAGTATTTTTAAATTTATAAAATTTCAAATATTCGAATTTCCTAATTCCGAACTTTCGAATTTCCGAACTTTTGAATTTCCGAACTTCTGAACTTTCGAATTTCTGAACTTCTGAACTTTCGAGTTTCCGAACTTTAGAATTTCCGAACTTTTCGAATTTCCGAACTTTTGAATTTCCGAACTTTCGAATTTCCGAGATGTTCTAATTTTGGAAATTTTCCAATTTCCGAAATTTCGAATTTCCTAAATGTTGAATTTCTGAATTTCATATTTCCGAAATGTTGAATTTCTGAAATTCCGAATTTCCAAAATTTCTAATTTTCGGAAATTCGGAATTTTGTCATTTTGGAAATTCGAAAATTTCGGGATTAACGAATTTGTCAAAACTAAACGACTGGCACATGTCTACAACGCATGGTAGTTGGCACTCCTTTCTGGTAGCACTGGAGTCCTGGGTTCAGTTGCCACCTATGACTAAGAAAACTAAGAGGCATAAGCAGCATATTTAAAAGATCCGATGAAGAGAAACTCCACTTATGATAATTCTAGTTCTGACTTCCTTATCATCATAATTGTCCTGGATAGCAGAGATAGCCAGGAAATGTGTATTATAAGAAGGAGGTCAGCAATGGCAACCCGGCCGTGTACTTACCTCACTGCAGGTGTTTTAGTGTTGTGCCATGCAGGCTGTATCCCCACGGCTTTTGTAGCGTTGCCAGCTGAAGGCAGACCATGCACTATCCAATCTGATTGTACTCCTTTAACCGCTTCACAACCACCCACCGTACATATACTGTAGCAGGGCGGACACTTCCGGGTCTGGAGCGCACGCGCGTGCGCGCTGTCAGCGACCTGCTCCTGCTGTAATAACACACAACAAGAGCCTAGCAGTCTGTACTGCAGACTCGATGTCCACCAGCACCCGCCGATTGTTTGTTACACAGGCAGAATGGCGATCTGCCTAGGTAAACAAGGCAGATCGCTGTTCTGTCAGTAGGGAAGACATTGATCCTGTGTTCCTGCAAAGAAGCAACACGGATCAGTGCCTTCCCTTAGTAGAAGCACCTCCCACACAGTGAGTAAGCACTTGCAAGGAACATATTTAAAAACTTTTGTTTCTCCCTGCTAGTGTCATTAGTACAGTGACAGTGCATATTTTTTAGCACTGATCACTGTATTAGTGTTACTGGTCCCCAAAAAGTGTAAGAAGTCGTTGATCGCCGCCATTACTAGTACAAAAAAATAAATAAATCAATAAGAATATCTCATAGTTTGTAGACGCCATAACTTTTGCGCAAAGCAATATGTGCTTGTTTGAATTTTTTTTTAACCAAAAATATGTAGCAGAATACATATTGGCCTAAATCGATGAAGAAATTTGATTTTTTACATTTTTTTTTTTTATTGGATATGTTTTATAGCAGAAAGTAAAAAATATTTATTTTTTTTCAAAATTGTCAGTCTTTTTTTTTTTATTTATAGCGCAAAAAATAAAACCGCAGAGGTGATCAAATACCACCAAAAAAAGCTCTATTTGTCGGGGAAAAAAAAAGGACATAAAATGTTATTTGTTTACAGTGTCGCACGACCGCGCAATTGTCAATTAAAGTAACGCAGTGCCGTATCGCAAAAAATGGCCTGGCCACAAAGGGGGGGGGGTAAACCTTCCGGAAGCTGAAGTGGTTAAACCTACCATCAGTTAGGGAGTGCAGGGGCCTGTCTGAATTCTAATTGAATGGGTTGTTTAGGTTTGTCCTCATATTACATAGTTAGGATTAAGCTATAGCAGACTGTGCAGAGATTGTACAATCAGATTGTATAGTGTGTGGTTAACTTTAGATATAAGGGGTGGCTGTAGTTTTCAAAGAGAGCAAAGACTGGAGTTGCCACCTGTCATTATATTTAAAAATTATTTTACACGGGGGGGGGGCATCATTTACATTTTTTTGTGGAGTTGGTTTAAACTGATGGCATGCTCCTGGCTATCCTAAAAGCTTTGAAGAGACTAGAGTGTCCATAACTATCAGCCACTAGAGGGCAGTACAATACAGTATGTATGAACACACACCCAGCAGCCTTCTGTACTGTGGCTATCAGGGAACTGGTGCATAGCACTGGGACATATGCAAGACTTGGGATCAGACTTAATGGCAAGTAGTGGAAGAAATACAGCTCTGCCTTGTACTGTAATAAAACCCAAATCTCACCATCCTGACACCGGTTCCAGGAACAGGGCTATCTACAACCATAGGCACTAAAAATGATGAAAATGTGTGGAGGAAGGCATAACAGAGGGACGATATAGAGTGAAATAAATTCAGTCATGTCTTCTCTGTCAGAGCAATAAAAAATCTTTAAGTAGAACTAAAGACAAAACTTTTTTTTTTTTTTTTTGGATAGAGTAAGGGAGGATTATAACCCCTGTTAGGTTTTTTTTGCCATCCCTGTCCCATTGGGCAGACATCCCTTCACTTCCTGTCCCATAGATAAAACAGGAAGTAAGAGGAAATCCCTGTCTGTCGTCTCAACTAGTGTCCCCATTGGATGATTTCTCCTATATTCCTGTTTTGGTGACAACCCAAAATTCTGGGATTTTCTTTCACATTCACTCTTGGTGATAAGAGGTTCTAATCCCTCTCTACTCTTCAAAGCGCAAAAAAAGGAAGGTTTACCTTTAGCAATACTTTAAAAGAGAAGTTTTGATAGTCATACTTCTCTTGTGGGCCACTTACTTGTGCACGCCTGTGACCCAAAATCGCCTGATAGGGAGCTAAAGCCAGTCCAGGCTCTGGCAGTATCCCGACAATAATGTCGAAATCCACCCGGATGCCTGACTGGCAGCTGGCTCAGGCTCTCAACACGTCGCTGGGAGCCTGAGCCAGCCACTCCCACCCCCTCCACAGCCCGGTGCTCTAGTGAGCGCTGGAGGATCAGAACAGAGAGCAATGACTGTGCTAAAATGCACATTGCATCGCACCTTGATGGAGCCGACACTGACAGCTGCCCATGCAATAAAAGTCTACATTTTACCATGCAGGTTGGTGTGGCCTACGTGCTGCCGGTGAGGGGACATGCCCTGTATGGACAGCATACAAGGGGTCAGAAAAACTGCCAAGAAATGAGCAATTTCAGTATTGCAATTATTTTGCAATATTTCTCTCATGGTAGGTAGAATACCTTTACAGTTTTAGATTAGAGTAAGGAATGGCTAAAACTCCTTTTTTTTCTTTCTTGCTGTATCCCATTTGGGAGAATTCTCTTAACTTCCTGTCTTCAAGATACAACAGGAAGTGGGAGAAAAACTCTCCACAATAAGGGTAAAATCTCCTCTTACACAGATTTCCAACCTCGTGGGCGTACTCCCAGCACAGTAACTACAGTGAGATGGAAATTGTCTGATGCATACTTGCAATCAGTAGCTTCTGATCATGTGACCACCGTGACAGCCAATATCAGCGTTTACATGATCTGAATGCCCACCTCCACCTCCTGGCATTTAGATCCTCTTAAAGGGCTGGCAGTGGGAATGGGTTAATATTGCATATACTGGCACCAATGCTGGGGTTTATTATGGTCACTGACACCAATGCTGGGGGTTATTATGGTTACGGTCACCAGTTCTGGGGGGTTATTATGTCCACTGACACCAATGCTGGGGGTTATTATGGTCACTGACACCAATGCTGGGGGTTATTATGGTTACTGTCACCAGTTCTGGGGGGTTATTATGTCCACTGACACCAATGCTGGGGGTTATTATGGTCACTGACAGCAGTGCTGAGGGTTATTATGGTCACTGACAAGAATGCTGGGGGTTATTATGGTCACTAACAGCAGTGCTGAGGGTTATAATGGTCACTGACACCAGTGCTGGGGGTTATTATTATGGTCACTGACACCAATGCTGGGGGTTATTATGGTCACTGACACCAATTCTGGGGGTTATTATTATGGTCACTGACACCAATGCTGGGGGTTATTATTATGGTCACTGACACCAATGCTGGGGGTTATTATGGTCACTGACACCAATGCTAAGGGTTATTATTGTGGTCCCTGACACCAACACTGGGGGTTATCTTTGCATCCACTGATGCCAATGCTGGGGGCTATTATTGCATCCACTATCACCAATGCTGGGTCAAAATGTGCCACTTTTGACCACAACCATAAGTGTTTAGCGAGAGAAACACTATGTGTGCTGCATTTTTCTTCTTGGCCCCTTGAAGGTGTCCTATTATTTTCTCTTCATTCGTTGGCAGGTATGGATAAGGTGTTGGTGTATGCAGCATGCATCCCGGGTTATGAGGACAAGAGCGCGGCGGTGTGCAGTGTTCCTGGTGGTACAAGCTGCAAGGTCCTTATACAAAGATTACCCTTAGGGTTCATTTAAATTCTATTGTATTCTATACTATTCTATCTAAGATTTGGGTTCATAAAAATAAAAATAAATTTGTGCAGAAAATATGAAAATAATAATTTGATGCCAGTGGTTGTAGTCAGAATTTTTTTTTTTATCTTAACGCATGCTATGCATTAAGATAAAAAGCCTTGTGTGTGCAGCAGCCACAGCTGCACCCCCAATACTTACCCGAGTTCCATCTCTCTCCAGTGATGTCCACGAGAGCCTCAGCCATCCGGGACTCCCCTCCTAAATGGCTCCCACTGCTGTCAATCAAAGTCAGTTAGCCAATCAGAATATAGAGAGGGGGCGGGGCCGAACTGGGCTACGTGTCTGAATGGACACAGGGAGCGGTGACTCGGCTCCGGTGCCCCCATAGTAAGCTGCTTGCTGTGGGGGCAAAGTCCAGAAATCCAAGTAGAGAGAGGGTATCACCACTCCAGGTGGGTCAGATCAAAGTAAAAGGCATCTCCTTCAGTCTAGAAGTCCAGGTGCTGGCAATGCTGTAGCAATTAGACATCAAAGAAATCCTGGACAGCCGCAACTCCAAAAACATTTGCCTTTATTCAATAAAGTGTCATCCAAAATACAGGTCACAGCAGAGTGGAACAAATCTTACGCGTTTCACACTACAGAGTGCTGTCATAGCTAGAACTAAGCACTCTGTGTAGTGTGAAACGCGTAAGCTTTGTTCCACTCTGCTGTGACCTGTATTTTGGATGACACTTTATTGAATAAAGGCAAATGTTTTTGGAGTGCGGCTGTCCAGGATTTCTTTGATGTCTAATTGCTGTGGGGGGGCACTCGACAGGATGGAGGGGCCAGGAGCAGGGAAGAGGGACCCGAGAAGAGGAGGATCGGGGCTGCTCTGTACAAATCCACTGCAACACAGCAGGTAAGTATAACATGTTTGTTATTTTTAGAGAGAAAAAGAAAATGATTTGCAATCACTTTAAGCGTACATTTACTGCAGCAGGGCAGCCTTTTAGCTTTTTTAATTGATGAATAAATTTGAGTTTTTTACATTTTTTTTATTGCATATGTTTTATAGCAGAAAGTAAAATATTGTTTATTTTTTCAAAATTTACGTTTTTTTGTTGTTGTTTATAACGCCAAAAATAAAAACTGCAGAAGTAATCAAGTACCACCAAAAGAAAGCTCTATTTGTGGGGGGGGGGGGACATAAATTAGATTTGTGTACAGCGTCGCACGACTGCGCAACGGTCAGTTAAAATAACGCAGTGCCGTATCGCAAGAAATGGCCTGGTCATGAAGGGGGTCAAACCTATCCGGGGCTGAAGTGGTTAAAGCCCAATTCTTCCTCCGTTTTCAGAACATGCCCCTGGGTGTGGCCGGTGTCCGCTTCATACGTGTTCCTTGTGTACCATCCACGCTCACACCCCAGCTGCTCTCCGCATGAAGCAGCAAAGTCAGCTTCCTGTATGATCTACAGAACAATGAACATTCCTCCAGAAGCCATGTGAAGGGAAATGAATGAGCTCTCCCTCAAAAACATGATACTGACACAAAAACGCGTACCAAACACGAGGAATCTGAGCAAACCACAGCCCCGGGGGGTGTGCCGCCAGCAGTATATAGTATAGGAAGGTACTGTATATGTTCGCTAAATATATAACCGTAGAATGGAAAGACTTCTAGATCAAAAAACAAATCAAAAGTTGAATATCGAACAATCTATATATAGAGATCGACCAATGAAGACAATCAGTTTTCCCATGAGATTGGTCCACCAGAAGCTGCAGAGGTCATAGTCTTAGGTACCTGAATGTACATAAGGAGGTTGACCGCACTCCAATAGATGAAAAGTCCACAAAATCAATAATCCATAATGCAAAGCATCACAGCTCAAAACAGGCAGGGAATATGGATGTTAACGCGTTTCACTCTAAATGTGCTCTTAATGAAACGCGTTAACATCCATGATCCCTGCCTATTTTGAGCTGTGGTGTTTTGGATAGACTTTATTGGACTTTTCATTTGCTGGAGTCCAGGGAACCTCCTTATACACATTCAAGCATGTATGACTGCGAACCGGACCTGCACCTTATGGTATGGATTGGGGGCTGACTCTGTGCAGTGTTAGTGTATCACTTCGGAGGTTATAGCCTGCCCATGGATATAGAATTGTTATAACACTTACCTCCAATCGCCTGCATGTGATCTCCTGATGAGCCCCTGGGACCCCAGAAAAACGGCGCACACCGATATGCAAATTACGACTTGGAGGAATAAAGTCAATTACTGCTCTACCCCCTAAAGCCTCTCCCACCATACTGTGGGTCACGGAGTCTGGCTGTCACATTTATTGACCAAGTGGCGGCCTGTGCACTGTGGATTCCTATGGCGGGGGTGGGAGGGGGTGGTACTTTTTGAAGCACCTGATTAGAGCCAGAGGCTCTAATCAGCTTCAAAATAGGGTGGGCTCAGGGCGATATCGAATTGATTTTCACAATTTCCACATTAACCTTCCTCCCTGCCAATCAGGAGGCAGGGAGTCAGACCTGCTTCCTGATTGGCCAAAGCACTGGGCAACTCTATTGGATGCCGGGCGCTTGGGAAGAGGGAGAGGAGCAGAGGAGACTGCTGCGGTGCTACGGTAAGTCCCCTTGGCTCTGTCAGAGCCACGCATGGGGGGGGGGGGGGCAGTAGCTGCATTTGATGGGCACAGTGGCTGCATATGATGGGCACAAGTGGCTACATATACTGGGCACAAGTGCTGCATTTGATGGGCAAGTGGCTGCATATGATGGGTACAAGTGGCTACATATACTGGGCACAAGTGGCTGCATGTGATGGGCATAGGTGGCTGCATATACTGGGCAAAAATCGCTGCATTTGATGGGCAAAAGTGGCTGCATTTGATGGGCACAAGTGGCTGCATTTGATGGGCACAGTGGCTGCATATGATGGGCACAAGTGGCTGCATTTGATGGGCACAAGTTGCTGCATATGATGGGCACAAGTGGCTGCATATGATGGGCACAATTGCTGCATATGATGGGCACAAGTGGCTGCATATGATGGGCACAAGTGGCTGCATATGATGGGCACAAGTGGCTGCATATGATGGGCACAATGGCTGCATATGATGGGCACAAGTGGCTGCAAATGATGGGCACAAGTGGGCTGCATATGATGGGCACAAATGGCTGCATATGATGGGCACAAGTGGCTGCATATGATGGGCACAAATGGCTGCATATGATGGGCACAAGTGGCTGCATATGATGGGCACAAGTGGCTGCATTTGATGGGCACAAGTGGCTGCGTTATATGGACACAGTGAGGCTGCAATTGATGGGGGTGGGGGGGTTCAGTATTTTTCAGTTTGTTTGCGCCCCCCCCCCCCAAAAAAAAATTTTGAGCACCAGCCGCCACTGGGCGTGAGGGAGCAGCCCAGCCCCCAACCTTCTTTCTGCAAGTCAATATGCATTTCAGACAACCCAAGGTTTCAGGGATCTGCAGATTCCCATCGAAAATCTTTTATTTTCTTTTTATAAGTGTATTTTCATATCTGCAGTCACATTTGATAAACCCTCACTATACGGTTATAATGTGTTCCCATTCACACATCATATCTAAAGAAATAAAACATTTCTTACCTTTCTAGCTGTTTCTTTGGAGCAGAATTATACATTGGACCCTATTGGCAGCTTCTATTTAAAATAGCTAGCAATGTACAATTACGGACAGATTTGGGGACGGTTTTTTAAAATCATTAAACACACAATGTAACACCTAAGCCTTGAGATCTCTAAAGCCTGGTACACACTATGAGTTCTTTTCCCGTTAACCCAGCGGGTTGAATGAAAAAAAGCTGTCACGGTACTAATGATCTGATGTTAGTACTGCAATCTCCCCGCTGAGCTGTTGTGCCCTCCCCCTGCCAGAACACTCCGGTCAGCGCTCTCAGCCATTGGCTGATAATGCTGATCGGGAGCTGATACATTCAGGCCCTGGGTACTAGGCTTAAAGTGTTTGTGAACCCATATATACAAATCAGTGCCAGCCCCTCTATTAGAGCTAGCCATAGCACACTGTACATGTCTTTTATAAAACACGAGGCATGTAAATACCTTTTTCGGGCAATCTTCAGGCCGGTCACGTGACTCGCGGCCGCTTTACATCTCCAATACACGGCTTCTGCAGGAGGGGCCGAGATCTCCCTCTGATGTCAGCTGGGGAGGTCACTTGGCCGCTAAGCCGCTCCCTCCCACAGAGGCTCTGGAAACCGGCCGAGAGTCACGTGACCGGCCTGAAGATCGCTCTAAAAGGATATTCACATGCCTCGTTTTTATAAAAGACTAATACAGTGTGGTATGCCTGACTATAATAGAGGGGCTGCCAGTGACCATTTCTCATTTTTTCATTTGTACTAATAGCGGCGGGGGGGTACAGAACACGGAGCTGACAGGCAGGGAGGGAGGGGGAGAGAGGAGAGAAGAGAGGAGAGTTCAACTCGCATGATTCCAAACCCGCATTTCAGTGCGACTTTGGGGGGGGGGGGGGCGGATCGATTTGAATGACATTTGTGCGGGTTCATGCACAGATGTCTATTGAAATTACACCCGAAGTTGGCAAAAGTAGTGCAGGAACTACTTTTGGGAATCGGTGCGGCATCGCACTGGATGGGACAGTGCTGTTGCGGGCAATAGGCTGCGATTTGGCAAAGTCGGGGGCTTACACTAATTTTTTTTTTTTTACTTACTTTGGATCAGTAGCGCCCGTGCATTAAGGGCGCACGGGTGCCCCCCCGTCTCTCCTGCCACCCCCCCTCTATCACCAATAGATAGATTCATGCTGGGCGCTCACAGGTCACTCAGCTGTGTTAGAAAAGCGAATAAATATTCGCTTTCCTAAAACTAAACCGCCTCTCCGCCAATCAGGTGCTTGGATCTGTTACTCATCACCTGTTTTCCTGAAACGACAGGCGCTGTGATTGGACGCCAGACATCCAATCATGGCAGAGGACGGGAAGAGAGGACGGGAGGAGACATCGAGGAGCTGTCCCACCGAGACAGGTAAGTGCAGACGCGGGCCGGCGGGAGGCACACTGGCAGCATTTGATATGGCACAGTGGCTGCATTTGATGGGGCACAGTGGGAGCAATTGATGGGCACAGTGGCGGCAATTGATGGGAAAGGTGGCTGTGTTTGATGGCACAGTGGCAGCAATTGATGGGCAGAGTGGCTGCATTTGATGGGCACAGTGGCTGCATTTGATGGCACAGTGGCTGCATTTGATGGCACAGTGGCTGCGTTTGATGGGCACAGTGGCTGCGTTTGATGGGCACAGTGGCTGCGTTTGATGGGCACAGTGGCTGCGTTTGATGGCACAGTGGCTGCGTTTGATGGCACAGTGGCTGCGATTGATGGCACAGTGGCTGCGATTGATGGCACAGTTGGACTGCGTTTGATGGGCACAGTGGCTGCATTTGATGGCACAGTGGCGGCAATTGGTGGGCACACTGGCTGCGATTGATGACACAGTGGCGGCAATTGGTGGGCACAGTGGCTGCGATTGATGGCATAGTGGCTGCGATTGATGGCACAGTGGCTGCGATTGATGGCACAGTGGCTGCGATTGATGGCACAGTTGGGCTGCGTTTGATGGGCACAGTGGCTGCATTTGATGGCACAGTGGCGGCAATTGGTGGGCACAGTGGCTGCGATTGATGGCACAGTGGCTGCGATTGATGGCACAGTGGCTGCGATTGATGGCACAGTGGCTGCGATTGATGGCACAGTTGGGCTGCGTTTGATGGGCACAGTGGCTGCATTTGATGGCACAGTGGCGGCAATTGGTGGGCACAGTGGCTGCGATTGATGGCACAGTGGCTGCGATTGATGGCACAGTGGCTGCGATTGATGGCACAGTGGGGCTGCAATTGATGTTTTTTTCAGAATTTTCCAGTTTGTTTGCGCCCCCCCACTACACAGCCGCCACTGCTTTAGATCATTTTTTTATTCTGCGATATTATGAATTTCTACAACTACGCACCCCCAACCAGCCCCCCCTACCCCCCCCCCTACCCCCCCCCCGTGGTGCGTTATCTATTTTAGGTCTGATAAAGCTGTAGAGATCCAGTATCTCTGGCATGCGACTGTTGAATTCCTGTGCTGCAGCCTTTAGGTTTTATGAAGCCCCAACTGTTGTGCTATTATTCATAATCTAGTTTCCTCTCTCATAAAGAGACCTTTAGCACACAGTCTCCTTTTTTTTTTTCCTTCTTTTTTTTTTTTTCTTCTGGTGCCTCTGAAACAGCTGCTCTTACTGTTGTATCCTGAGTGATGATGAGGCTCTGAAAGTGTGTTTTTGGAACAGATGGCCAGGAGAGAGCTGGGGAGGCTGCCAGCAAAATGCTGGGGAATGTGCCAAATCCTGCAGTGACTGAGTGCTTTGGGTTCCAGCTCGCGTGCCTTTCCCCTGCCCTCTGCCCTAAGTGGCGCCAGTAGGACTTCCCAACTAGCACTCTGAACATCTGGAGTCTGGGACTGCCAGAGACACAGAGAGGGGAGGAAAAAAAAAAAAAAAAAGAAACAGGCTTCAGCTGAACAGCACACTGCCTGGGAGAACATAAGGAAGAGGGAAAAAAAAAAAAAGTACGAATGGGAACCTTGCAAGCTTATTTAACAGCTGCGGTCAAACGCGGAATACATAGACACCCGCTGTTCCAGGATCTGAGGTTAGCGTCGTGGAGACAGATTGCGCATTCGAATAAATAGACACATTTTTAGGCGTGCGGGTCATTATTTAGATACGGTGATATAGATTTGGCCGGGGCTGTCCCATCCCGGGGGGCGATCAGGAGGGACGCCGGAGTGCAATTTACAAAAAAGCGACACGTGCGCGCGCATACGTGTGCAATATTCACAACACGGGATCATGTCTATAGGGCCCTTTCACATCGATCAGTTTTTGATCAGCAGGAAAAAAATGGAACCCCTTTAAATAGGTTGTAAAGCGCTGTGTAAACTGTCGCTAAATAAACCCTCTATAATAATAATAATAATAATAATAATAATAATAATAATAAATCCTATGAAATCTTTCACACCGGTCAGTTTTTGATCAGATTTCAGTTAAAAAAGCAGAAGAAAAAGGCATCCCTTTAAATATGTTGTAACGTAAACTGTCTATTTAAACTGTCTGTGCTATGTAAATCCTCTATAATAATAATTCTATGAAACTTTTCACACCAGCGGTTGCAGATTTTAAAGTCCTGCTTGCTGCTTTTTTTTGGTGCGTGTTTAAAGCCGCACCAAAAAACTCACCTCCCCATTAAAAATGCAACAAAAAAACACCAGCGGCTTCAGTTTTAAGAGTCCTGCTTGTTGCTTTTTTTGGTGCGTGGTTAAAGCCGCGCCAAAAACACACCTCCCCAATAAAAATGCATAAAAAAAAACACCAGCGGTTGCAGATTTTAAAGTCCTGCTTGCTGCTTTTTTTGGTGCCTGTTTAAAGCCGCAACAAAAACGCACCTCCCCAATAAAAATGCATTAAAAAAAACACCAGCAGTTGCAGATTTTAAAGTCCTGCTTGCTGCTTTTTTTGGTGCGTGTTTAAAGCCGCAACAAAAACGCACCTCCCCATTAAAAATGCATAAAAAAACACCGGCGGTTGCAGTTTTAAAAGTCCTGCTTGCTGCTTTTTTTAGTGCGTGTTTAAAGCCGCAACAAAAACGCACCTCCCCAATAAAAATGCATTAAAAAAAACACCAGCGGTTGCAGATTTTAAAGTCCTGCTTGCTGCTTTTTTTTGGTGTGTGATTAAAGCCATGCCAAAAACACACCTCCCCAATAAAAATGCATAAAAAAAAAACACCGGCGGTTGCAGATTTTAAAGTCCTGCTTGCTGCTTTTTTAGTGCGTGTTTAAAGCCGCAACAAAAATGCACCTCCTCATTAAAAATGCATCAAAAAACCACCGGCGGTTGCAGTTTTAAAAGTCCTGCTTGCTGCTTTTTTTGGTGCGTGATTAAAGTCGCGACAAAAACACACCTCCCCTGCAAGGTAAAGTCACAATGTGCTAGTATGCGCATCGCATACTAGCACATTATGTGAAATTTACTTTATAACAAAGCTGTTCCAGCGCCACGATGTCAGCGCTGCAGGGGCTCCTATCTTCACCTGGCTTGCTTCCGGGTTCGCGGGCTCCAGCTCTGTATCTGGCTGGAGCCGCGATGACGTCATGCGCGCGGGAGCCGGCGTTTACAGCACAGAGCTCGGAAGGAAAGACACGGGAGGCCATTCCTTCAGAACGCAGTCACCAGTGATGTCACTGGCTGCATCTAATGTAAACATCTCCTAAATGCTGCACGTTTAGGAGATATTTACACTACTTATAGGTAAGTTATTATAGGCTTACCTATAGGTACAAGTCAGTAAAGGAAGTTTTTTTTTCTGTGCATGTTTAAAGCCACACCAAAATCGCGCCTTCCCATTAAAATGCATTGAAAATGCGTCAAAAACACACTGGTGTTTGCAGTTTTAAAAGTCCTGTTTGCTGCTATTTTGGTGTGTGCCTAAAACAGCACCAAAAACGCACCTCCCCTTTAAAATGAATTGAAAACGCATCAAAAACACACCCGCGGTTGTGTTTTTGGTGCATTTTTTTTTTTGAGTCACATGTCCACGTTTTACAGATGCATGCTGATGTCACAAAACCAGAAACGTGGCAAAAACGCAATAAAAACACATGTGTGCTTTTTTCTGCATTTTTGGAACAGAGCAGTGTGGAAGCATCAGATGACTATGTGACAGGGTGACACCACAGGGGGATAATTGTGAGATAGGGACAAAATGTTGTCACCCTATATCAGGAAGAGACTGAACAAAGATCCTCCTGGCAGGATCATCAGGTGTCAGTGTAATGAAGGCTGTAGGTTTTAAGATATTGATAATTACCCTTTAAAGCCCAAATGCCCTAAACTGAAAGAGTTAACTGCTCAATTAGTCTATGGTGTCATTCACATATGGGGGGGGGGGGGGGTGTAAAACCAGATGGTTGAACTGCAGTTTTATCACTAATTTCCTGCGGGTGACTATCTTGGTAACTTGGGGATCTACAGCCCGATCTGAATAATGTGTCCAGGTTTCAGTCTGCCTGAAACCTGGACACATGATTCAAAACTCGAACTGTCCGGGTGAATCCTGGACAGGTGGCAATCCTACGTGCAACCACTGTCCAGAGCAGCTTCTAGAAGTGGCTTTGGGGGAGGGGTTGCACAGATGGAGGGAGTCTGCTGAAGCAAGGAGGAAGGTAGGTATTGCAGTTTAATCCTCACCCCCTAGATTTAACTGAATACATCGGAGTGTGTATTTTCCATGGATTTTTATTAGCTCCAGGTTTGGTGAATCTCTCATGGTGGTCTAGTAACTTGTGGGGACTGATTGCCACTCTCCAGATATGATTTTCCTGACATTTCCACACACAGGCAGGCGCTCTTGATTAGTACTTTCAATACAAATGCCTGAAGATATGTGTGAAAGGAAATGTCTCAATCACGATGGTACGACAAGAATTCCTTGTACAGAAGAACGGCACCTTGCACAATACAGCGTGAGGACGCAGCAGCTGCCGGCTCAGCCTGTACAGCGGTACAACTCCAGGTGCAAAGCTCTGTCTCTGGGGATTGTTTTGTATAGCAAGGATAGCAGCCCAGGACAACCAATCAGAATTCATCTTTACCAATCTGACTACAGTAAATGGCTGCCCGTGATAACAATAAATTAGCAAAAAAAAATATACCCAGGAAGGTTACAATTATACCTGGGAAACTGAGCGGGGACTGGGGAGAGAGAGAGAGAGGACTGAGCGGTGGAGAATCAGATGTCACATGTGGTGCACAGCATGGGAGCAATATAGAGGGGGGGGGGTGAAGAGGGACTGCAGAGAGAAGGATCAGCAAAGCAGAGGATCAGCAGAGATGGTGGTTACTAGTGAGTGAGGGATTAAAAGAGTTAGGGGTTACTACTGAGTGGGGGATCAGTAGAGTGAGGGGTTACCACTGAGTGGGGGATCAGCAGAGTTAGGGGTTACCACTGAGTGGGAGATCAGCAGAGTTAGGGGTTACCACTGAGTGGGGGATCAGCAGAGTTAGGGGTTACCACTGAGTGGGAGATCAGCAGAGTTAGGGGTTACCACTGAGTGGGGGATCAGCAGAGTTAGGGGTTACCACTGAGTGGGGGATCAGCAGAGTTAGGGGTTACCACTGAGTGGGGGATCAGCAGAGTTAGGGGTTACTACTGAGTGAGAGATCAGCAGAGTTAGGGGTTACTACTGAGTGAGAGATCAGCAGAGTTAGGGGTTACTACTGAGTGAGGGATCAGCAGAGTTAGGGGTTACTACTGAGTGAGGGATCAGCAGAGTTAGGGGTTACTACTGAGTGAGGGATCAGCAGAGTTAGGGGTTGCCACCGAGTGTGGGGGATCAGCAGAGTTAGGGGTTACCACTGAGTGGGGGATCAGCAGAGTTAGGGGTTACCACTGAGTGAGGGATCAGCAGAGTTAAGGGTTACCACTGAGTGAGGGATCAGCAGAGTTAGGGGTTACCACTGAGTGGGGGATCAGCAGAGTTAGGTGTTACCACTGAGTGAGGGATTAGCAGAATTAGGGGTTACTACTGAGTGGGGAATCAGCAGAGTTAGGGGTTACCACTGAGTGGGGGATCAGCAGAGTTAGGGGTTACCACTGAGTGGGGGATCAGCAGAGTTAGGGGTTACCACTGAGTGGGGGATCAGCAGAGTTAGGGGTTACTACTGAGTGAGGGATAAGCAGAGTTAGGGGTTACCACTGAGTGAGGGATCAGCAGAGTTAGGGGTTACCACCGAGTGTGGGGGATCAGCAGAGTTAGGGGTTACCACTGAGTGGGGGATCAGCAGAGTTAGGGGTTACTACTGAGTGAGAGATCAGCAGAGTTAGGGGTTACTACTGAGTGAGAGATCAGCAGAGTTAGGGGTTACTACTGAGTGAGGGATCAGCAGAGTTAGGGGTTACCACCGAGTGTGGGGGATCAGCAGAGTTAGGGGTTACCACTGAGTGGGGGATCAGCAGAGTTAGGGGTTACTACTGAGTGAGGGATCAGCAGAGTTAGGGGTTACTACTGAGTGAGGGATCAGCAGAGTTAGGGGTTACTACTGAGTGAGGGATCAGCAGAGTCAGGGGTTACTACTGAGTGAGGGATCAGCAGAGTTAGGGGTTACTACTGAGTTAGGGATCAGCAGAGTTAGGGGTTACTACTGAGTGAGGGATCAGCAGAGTTAGGGGTTACTGAGTGGAGGATCAGGAGAGTTAGGGGTTATTACTGAGTGGGGGATCAGCAGAGTTAGGGGTTACCACTGAGTGGGGGATCAGCAGAGTTAGGGGTTACCACTGAGTGGGGGATCAGCAGAGTTAGGGGTTACTACTGAGTGAGAGATCAGCAGAGTTAGGGGTTACTACTGAGTGAGAGATCAGCAGAGTTAGGGGTTACTACTGAGTGAGGGATCAGCAGAGTTAGGGGTTACTACTGAGTGAGGGATCAGCAGAGTTAGGGGTTACTACTGAGTGAGGGATCAGCAGAGTTAGGGGTTGCCACCGAGTGTGGGGGATCAGCAGAGTTAGGGGTTACCACTGAGTGGGGGATCAGCAGAGTTAGGGGTTACCACTGAGTGAGGGATCAGCAGAGTTAAGGGTTACCACTGAGTGAGGGATCAGCAGAGTTAAGGGTTACCACTGAGTGGGGGATCAGCAGAGTTAGGTGTTACCACTGAGTGAGGGATTAGCAGAATTAGGGGTTACTACTGAGTGGGGAATCAGCAGAGTTAGGGGTTACCACTGAGTGGGGGATCAGCAGAGTTAGGGGTTACCACTGAGTGGGGGATCAGCAGAGTTAGGGGTTACCACTGAGTGGGGGATCAGCAGAGTTAGGGGTTACTACTGAGTGAGGGATAAGCAGAGTTAGGGGTTACCACTGAGTGAGGGATCAGCAGAGTTAGGGGTTACCACCGAGTGTGGGGGATCAGCAGAGTTAGGGGTTACCACTGAGTGGGGGATCAGCAGAGTTAGGGGTTACTACTGAGTGAGAGATCAGCAGAGTTAGGGGTTACTACTGAGTGAGAGATCAGCAGAGTTAGGGGTTACTACTGAGTGAGGGATCAGCAGAGTTAGGGGTTACCACCGAGTGTGGGGGATCAGCAGAGTTAGGGGTTACCACTGAGTGGGGGATCAGCAGAGTTAGGGGTTACTACTGAGTGAGGGATCAGCAGAGTTAGGGGTTACTACTGAGTGAGGGATCAGCAGAGTTAGGGGTTACTACTGAGTGAGGGATCAGCAGAGTCAGGGGTTACTACTGAGTGAGGGATCAGCAGAGTTAGGGGTTACTACTGAGTTAGGGATCAGCAGAGTTAGGGGTTACTACTGAGTGAGGGATCAGCAGAGTTAGGGGTTACTGAGTGGAGGATCAGGAGAGTTAGGGGTTATTACTGAGTGGGGGATCAGCAGAGTTTGGGGTTACCACTGAGCGGGGGATCAGCAGAGTTAGGGATTACTACTGAGTGGGGGATCAGCAGAGTTAGGGGTTACCACTGAGTGAGGGATCAGCAGAGTTAGGGGTACTACAGAGCGGGGTCTCTGCTGAACAAGGGTACTAACGAGTTGGGGATCTACTGACCAGGGGAACTAAAGAGCTGGGAAGCTGCTGAAGAGGGGTTATAATGAGCTGTGGATCTGCTGAGCGGGCAAATTGATGAGCTGGGGTTCTACTAAGTCCCTTTGAGCCTAGGTTCCTGCACACATGTCTATACAAATCGCACCCCGAAGTCGCCAAAAGTAGTACAGAAACTACTTTTGGGAATCGGTGTGGCGCCGCAAAGTCGGCGTCGCACCGATTCGGATGGTGCCATTGCCGGCAATAAGCGGCAATGGCATGCGATTTGACATCGCATCAATGTGAACCTAGGCTCAAACACATAAAAAATCAACACACAGGGCATTTGAAAAGCTTCATTGAAGCTTCAGAAAAACATCACCGAAGCATGAAAAATACATCAAAAATGTATGTTGCAGCGGTAGACGCTTTATTATGTGTTATTACAATCAAAGCAATCATAAGCGAGTCCTAATAGATGGGCTTTCTATTGATGGACAGCAGCAGCACCCCCATCAGCAGCAAGTGAAAGCCTAGAAAAAATATGGATATAATAACAATATCTATATGTACAAATAGCAATCATGGTAGAGAGGAGCTGAATAAAAGAAATCTACAGATTTGTCTATTCACGCTAAACAGCATGGATGTACACACCTCCCACTAGGGCTATTGTAGTCTGACAGCTGGCGCCGTGGTTGTCAGAGTACCTGAACAGTACTGAGGCCAAATGGCTGCATTCACTGTTAGGCCATCAATCTTCCAACCGGCTAATCTTCAGATCAAAGTTAGTCGAGCCCGAGTGGTGACGGCAGTAAACAAGCACATTTGACCTGGGTATGGCCCCCTTTAGTCCCATTTAGAGATATAAACTCTGCCCACCTACTATATGTCGGGGCAAAAGGAAAAAAAAAAGTTTATACCCCCAGCATTCACAGGAGGGAAAAGCTTCCTCTGTCTAGACCTGCTCCAACTCCCAGCTACTGCCCTACCGCTACAGAACACTGCAAGCCATATAGTGGTAAGGGGGGGGCTCTGATAAGGACACTGATGTAATGGGGACTTTGATGGGGACCCTGATGTAAGGAGGTACCGTTATGAGGACTTTGATGTACGGGGGACTCTGATGGGGACCCTGATGCTGGGGTATTGTGATGAGGACTCTGATGGGGACCCTGATGTAAGGAGGTACCGTTATGAGGACTTTGATGTACGGGGGACTCTGATGGGGACCCTGATGCTGGGGTATTGTGATGAGGACTCTGATGGGGACCCTGATGCTGGGGGTATTGTGATGAGGACTCTGATGGGGACCCTGATGCTGGGGGTATTGTGATGAGGACTCTGATGGGGACCCTGATTCTGGGGTATTGTGATGAGGACTCTGATGGGGGCCCTAATGTTGGGGGATTGTGATAAGGACTCTGATGGGGACTTTGATGTAAGGGGACACTTTGCTCACAGCTACATCACCAACCTCATCTTGAGCTATCACCCAAATCATCTACTCTGCTACTCCCAAGACACCTTGCCCTCTATCTCCCTTGTTCCCTCCTCCAATGCTCACCTGCAGGACTTCTCCAGAACCTCTCCCATCCTCTGGAGCTTCCTACCCCAGTATGTCCGGTTAGCTCCTACCCTGTGTGCCTTTAGACGATCCGTGGAAACTCATTTATTCAGGGAAGCCTACCCCGCCTCCACCTAAAAACTGTACTTCGGCCACTTCCATCAGATCATCCCTAGCAGCTATTACCTTTTGTACCATCTTCTCCTCCCTTTAGATGGTAAGCTCCATGAGCAGGGCCCTCCTATGTCTGGCACAGGTATCTCTCCCTCCCATTGTCTGTTCAGTTGAGGATTGCTTGTAACATGTTGCCATGCTCATGCCATCATTTGGATGTTTGACTGTCACTGCCTTATCCATGTACCGTAAAGTTCCTACACTCTTCTAAAGTAAGCTCAGTGTGGATTCTGCTTATTCTGCCCTATGGGTGACAACCAATGGACATGGGCTTGTGCCCGGGGATAAGGGACCAGCTGGATGGAGGACGTAAGTTCAGGTCAAGCCAGGCTGGATTGCCAAAGAATGGCTTAGAAGGGTTTCCAGCCAGTAACTGGGGGTAACCTTAGTAGGCCCCATGCTAAAGAACCGCAGGAGCCCTATAGATCACCGAAGCCATCAGGAAGGACTTAAAGTGGAGTTCCACCCACTTTTACAACTCTTCAGCATCCCTCACTAAACTGTGCACTGTGACCGAATTGAATATTTTTTTATTTTTTTTCTCAGCACTTACTGTATATCTGCTGTAGTCATTTTTCACTTCCTCCTCCCTGGCCGTGGCCCATCGCATCATTTCCTGTTTGCAATGCCTTCTGGGAAGGGGCGGCAACTTCCTCTGACACTGCCGTTGCTATGTAAACCTGACCTGAAACCTATTACACTGCTTGTGCTGCACTGAGCATGTGCGAGATCTGCAAGGATGAGATCCAGGAAGAAATAAAGTCTGGCATCAGATGCCCACACTTAAGATGGCCACGGCCTGCTGTAAGTTTATAAAATAACAAACTACTGCTATAAACTAACAAAACAGACCTTAGTTTACAGACTAACTTTACTAGAATACATTAAGCGTGTGTAGTATAGGGGTATTTTTATTTAAAAAGTATCATTTCGGCCGGAACACCACTTTAATATACAAATATACCTGGTCCCATTACACTACAGGGGAATTGTTCTGTAGTCCAGTATAAGAAATAGCAAGGCTGTAAATAAGAGCAGTTCATTGTTAGGCTTTACATACACTTTGTGAAAGCTCTTCCAAGCCATTATGATCTGTGTACTGAAGTAAACTCTGATCGGTATATTGTTGTATATATTTTTATAGGATCAGATATACGTATAGTATATGGTTGATATACCAGCAAGTCTAGCTTGTTATTAAAGCAGACACAAACATATGGTAAAACAAACTCTGTTGTAACTAAATTTAAAATTTTATGTATTTTCTTTTTTTTGTAATCTTACGATGTCCCTTCAGATAAAAGCCAACATTTCCCAGACCCGGCAGCTGTTCTTTAACTTACAGACCAACAAATTAATGTTAGGTCTTCTGGCACCACAGCACTTGCAACTGTATTATTATTTTTTGGATGTAAGCTTTCTCCTGCATGTGGTCCTCAGCATGAAAATCATTAAGCGGAGGGAAGGCTCAGCTGGTTAGATCCTTAGTCTAGTCCAGGGGCAGCGGCCTGTGAAATGTGAGACTGTAATTCATACTCCTGTGTTGGGGTCACTATTAGATGGCTGGAGATGGCTCTCTAAGGTCTTCTCTATAATATTTTGATATACACAGTTGGAGATACAGGTCATGGCGTTAGACACATCTCCTTTCATACCGGCCCCACCACCACTTTTCTAACTGGCAATGCTCCATGAGCAATATGGGATAATCTTTAGAGATGAAATCAAGGATTGTATTTTACTGTATATACACTTGGCAGGACGGCTCGTACAGGCACCGTAATGCGCTTACTTCCGGGTTTTGTGCACGTGCGTGTCCCTCCACCCTATTGTGATTGAACATAGCTGGACTTAGCCAGCAGGTCCTGCCCAATGATTCGTGGCCGGGACCTACTGATTGGCTGTGTCCAATCACAGCACAGAGCTCTGTGTTGACAATCAACACAGGGCTTTGTACAGAGGGAACAGAAGAGTTCCCTTCGCTGGAACTAAGGGGCCAAGCCAAACCCCTGAAAACAACCCCACACATTATCCCCCCTCCACCAAATGATTTGGACCAGTGCACAAAGCAAGGTCCATAAAGACATGGATGAGCGAGTTTGGGGTGGAGGAACTTGACTGGCCTGCAAAGAGTCCTAACCTCAACCCGATAGAACTCTTTTGGGATGAATTCGAGCGGAGAATGGTCAAACATTCCCATAGACACACTCCTAAACCTTGTGGACAGCCTTCCCAGAAGAGTTGAAGCTGTTATAGCTGCAAAGGGTGGGCCAACTCAATATTGCACCCTAGGGACTAAGACTGAGATGCCATTAAAGTTCACGTGCGTGTAAAGGCAGGTCTCCCAATACTTTTGGTAATATAGTGTAGCTTATGCTGGATTCATACAGGTGCTGGCTGCAGAAGGCCAGCTCTCTAATATATATAGTATGAAGTCACAATGTGCCACACAACAACATCTGCCGCATCAATTGTTTAAAGATATAATTTACCAACCATGCAAATCCAGCCTCATGGTGCTTCTTCTCCTTTTTCCAGGTGGAGTGCTGCTGTTTTTAGTAAATGTCAGCCAGCGAAATCACCTTAAATTTGTTCCTATTGCTTAGAGCAGTGGTCTCCAAACTGCAGCCCTTTGCTTGCCTTTATCCGGCCCCTGGGGCACTACTCCTCCCACTGATACAAGACACTGTTCTGCCATCTGACACCAACAATGGGGCACTATTCCTTCCCTATGATGCTACTGATGGAGCACCATTTCTCCCCTGAATACCAAATGTGGCGATGTGTACTCCAACTGATGCCAGGAAAATTTCCACTCCCGCTGGCCACAGTCCGGCCCTTCTAATGTCTGAAGGACAATAAACTGGGCCTTTGTTTAGAAACTCTGGAGACCCCTGGCTTAGAGATCTATTAGAGGGAGCTCTGCACTGTGTTGGCTAGTAGTAGTTAGTCACATTCAACTGGACCTGTTCTGTAATGTTGAAGACACTTTGTAGCTTCTCCAAGCCACTTCTTGAGGAACTTCTCTAAGCCTTTCCATGAGGTACAGCAAAAACAGGCCAACACGTTTCATCTATAGCAGTGGTTCTCAACCTTGCTAGTGCCGTGACCCCTTGATAAAATTTCCCAAGTTGGGGGACCCCTAACAGTAAAATTATTTTCGTAGTGTGGGTTGTCAGCTCCCAAGGCAAGACAAGTAATTTGCACCCCTAACCTATGGACATTTAGCGCTCCCTGAGTCTCTTCCATTCGTACAGTATTAAAACCCCTTATGGTACATTTTAGGATGTACCACTCTTTCTTTCTCTTTGTTCTCCTTTCTTTCCCTTCTATCTCTCCCTATCCTAATTTCTTGTTTTTTTTCGCCATCCCTCTCTCTAGCCGTTTTTCTTGTTCTTTCTCAAATTCTTTCTCTCCCTTTTTCTTTGTTCCTCCCTCTCTTTCTTCTCCCTTCTATGTATTCTCTATTTTTATTCCTTCTCTTACTACTTGGTGGTGGGAACGGGATGAGTGGCAGTGCTGGCTGGGAGTTGGGATGAGTGGCAATGCTGGGGAGAGTTCTGATCAGCCAACTTAGGTGCTCTTGATCGAGGTCATCTGCTGATCTTAGAACTGTAGTGGGGACTTTTAATGGCAACTCTAATCACAGGTAGTGTTACTCACTGTGTCTCTGACTTTGTGGTGTCTCGTAGCAGTGACACCTATACCAAAATCAGGAGATAGAGTCTCCTCCAGCCCCTCCCACTTCACATTCCTCACTAGTCAGCTGACCTCTAGTCTCTGCCCACCAGCCATGCCGCGAACTGAATAGGCGGCTGCGAAGAGGCAGAGTGGGGTGGCTGCAGGAACAGCCCAGCTGGGCGGCCACAAAAAGGCTGGGAGAGTGGCGCGGGCTTCAGAAACAGCCCAGGATTCGGTGACCCCTGGCAAATCATTATTCGACCCCCGAGGGGGTCCCGACCCCCAGGTTGAGAACCACTGATCTATAGAGCCTTACTCATAGCACTATCTATAAGGCTCTACAGCGGAAACACATTATCCTGTTTGTGCTGTACCTCATGATGTATCTAATGAAGACTTGTATCCATGGATGACACCCCGAGTTGACAGGCCTGATTTGGTTGAATGGATTATTTTGCCCATCACCACGCTAAACTAAAAAACGGAGCAACAAAAAGCCGGTCAATGCCAATGTCCTGCTGCTTTTAATGCCAGTCATCACACATGGCTCACTCTCTGCGCGACATTGTAAAAAAGTAAACCAAAATAGATGACAATAAACGATGGCCCCCCACCGGGTCCCGGCATACTCGCTGATAACGGCGCGGCCATCCTGTTAATGGCAGTGACAACAGATCCCAGAATCCTCGGGGAGGTTCAATCGGAGTTTACAAACCACCTTTTGTCATAATCCTCCGAGCACAAACATCAATCACTCACTTCTTATTCAGGCCTGTTATTTTTCCGAGAGGAAGGCTGGCCGAGCAGTCGGCTTCCTTTTTAACACGGCTTGATGGTGATTTCATGTAATTGGTTGTGCGCTCAGTAACCTGAAGGAATGCCGTGCAGTAATTAGGCTCAGTGCTGTTTCCTTCAGATACTCGGCCTTGGCTGTGTAGTCTGAAGATAAACCTGCAATTACAGGCTACTGGTGGGAACGTCACTCCAAGCCGGCCGCTGGATTGCTATCCAAAACGGCCGCAGAGCGTCTCTGCGTGATTCACGGCGTTTCCACAGGACAGATGAGGAAAACATCTGCCATAACTATACTGGCTTCAACTTGAAGGGAGAAATTGGCCATGATTGTTTTTTTTAAAGTGGAGTTGTACTTTCACACAGCTTTTACCCCCAACCAAAAAAAAAAAAAAAATCACATGTACAATAGACATGTGCACAACAAAAAAAAAATGTTTCGTTTTGTTTCTTTATGTTTCCGTTGATTCGCAAAGGTTCGTAATTTCGCAAGTTTTTATATTCGGACTCGTTGGTATTTTCGTAACAGATATATTTTCGTTGATATGAAATGATTTGTAATTCCGTTAGTCTAATGCAGCCATTCTCAACCAGGGTTCCTCCAGAGGTTGCTAGGGGTTCCTTGAGCTGTGGCTGATGAACCACCTATTTGATGATGCCTACAGAGTTCAAGGTTCAGCGCCACTTAGCAAAGTGGTGCTGAACTTACCTAATCTTCAATAAAGCCTATTATACATTTTTGTACACTAAGCCATGGTTGACCCTTTTGCTTTCTGGGGACTCTTGTCCACACCAAAATTTCTTTTTCAATAGAGCTCCCTTTGCTACATCGGGCAGGTATCCCATCTCATTATGAAGAACCGGCTGGTACTGCACTTACCTGGTGAGGTTGGATTCTTGGACTGTTTTACCCCCCCCTTTTTTTTTTGCCACTTAGCAAAGCCAGCAGCATGACACCCAATATCTTTTTAGCTGTCCTTAAGGGGGACATTCTTCCTATTGACCACTTAAGGAGCATTGTTCCTATTGAGCCCTGATGATTTGGTTTTAGTAAGGGTTCCTCGAGACATGGAAATTATCTTTGGGGTTCCTCTAGGGTTGAGAAAGCCTGGTCTAACGATTCGTAATTTCGTAAGACACGAGGTTTCATATTCGGACTCGTTCGTATTTTCGTAACAGTTATATTTTCTTTGAGACTAAATGATTCGTAATTTTGTTAGATTTTCGTTTATTCGGTACACTACTCGTAATTTAGTAATTGTTACTTTTGTGAGAATCGCCTTTTTCGTTGATTCGTACTTTCGTAGGAAATAAAGAATAATAATCCTATGCTTGCTTTTCTAATAAGTCCTCCTGTACTTACTCCAGTCCACTCCCTCAGTCACCAGACCTGAATCCGTCTCCTCCTCAACTGAATCTAAAAAGATTCGGGAATGCAGTGCGACTCCGACACAAGAGGGATAAGCTGATTGGCTAAAAATATTAAGTAAGATGCATCACTCACTAATACACTGCCCATTCGAAGGAACGATTAGAGAACACGAAATTACGAACATAAGAAATTAAGAACATACATATTAAGATACACTTACACTGTCCATTCAAAAGAACGTTTTGTGAAAACGAACAAACGAATGAAATTACGAACAGACAAAGGATTGAAAATACGAAATGTAAATCATTCGTTATAGATGTCATTTTCTTTGTTTTACTGTTTCGGAGTTTCGTATTTTCGTAAGTTTGTCCGTTCGCAGGTTCGTATTTTCGCGCTTTGTTACTTTGCTTATTCGCAATTTCATAATTTTCGTATTTTTGTTCTTTCAGCTATTCAGACATTCTAATTGATCCGAATGTACGAATACTAACAAATTCGTACAAAAATGTATTCGTTACGAACCGAATCGCACATGTCTAATGTACATCCTAAAATGTATCTAGCTTTTTATATGTGCCTCATTTAAAGTCCCAACAACCCCCCCCTTTTTACTAACATAACACAGGGATTGAGGCACATTTTTTTGTGCCTCACTCAAAGTCCCAAACCCTTTTCTTTTAATTTATCTAGCTTTTACATCATACAATCTGATTGTACAATCTATCCGTATACGTCATCGAGGGCTCAATCACACGGCTGCTGCCTCTGCAGCTAAATGGGGCAGTAACTGCGGGCGCAGATCAACCGCAAGGTTTTACTGTCTTCCCCCCCCCCGCGCCACATATGTGAACAAGCCCCTAAGACAAGAGTCTCAAACTGGAGGCCCTCCAGCTGTTGCGGAACTACAAGTCCCATCATGCCTCTGCCTGAGGGAGTCATGCTTGTAACTCTCAGCCTTGCAATGCCTCGTGGGACTTGTAGTTTCACAACAGCTGGAGGGCCGCCTGTTTGAGAACCCTGCCCTAAGACTTCTATTCAATTGGATTTGATTCCAGTTCGATCGCCAGGGCAGAAAAATGATTGATTGTTTTGCATCAATTACAGCAATGAGATACTTTGTCCGTGAATACGATCGTATTTCGATCAGTCAGATTATGAGATTACATATAGAGACCAGAGATGCGATCGGTGGCTTACATTGTAAGTTACGGTCATATCTTATCTATCAATCACAAGCCACTTCCCCATGTGTGGCAAAACGATTAAATGGGCTGTTGACTTTAAACTGATTATTCCTATTAGGAAGAGATCGATTGGAACAGAAATCAATCATTTTTTGAAGCATGTATGGCTACCATACCATTAGGGCAGGGACTTCCCAATTACAGAGACCACAGTTATGTTGGCTGTCACAGTGGTCAGGTGATCAGGAGCCCCTCCCACCAGCTGCCAATCATAACTAAGGACTGGGAGCTGTCAGTGGCGGCTCAGTCACTGTGATGTGCAATCTCTCAGCACAGAAACAGCCACAATGCACACATGTGCAGCATCTGGGTCTTAAGCCCCACCCTCCTTGCCACCCCACATATGCGTTACGTGGCCAGCAGAGGTTAAAGAAGATTGTATTGGTGATTGTAATGTGTATTGTCAACCATAGCTGGTTTTATATATCTGCTGTAAAGAGACACTAAAGCGTTGAATCCTCTCCCCCAGATCTTTTAGGTGCAGAGTACTTAGCTGTCTTTATACTTTAAGAAACTCTATCAAAGTAATCAATGCAATCGGAATATTTTGGTGTTTGGTGAATAGAGTGTTCCCAGCTCCGCCCACCAGCTATGGCTATTAAAAGAGTATAAAGGGGTCCTGCTTTACTGCCTGCTGTGAAATTGCACTGTGCTGCCAGGAGCTAGTAAGGTATCACAAACCTGAAGTCTCCATCAGATACAAAAAAAAATGCCAACAGATGAATCAGCCCTCCCATTCCTGACATACCAGTTTAGAAAAGACTAACCCTTGCATTTTATTCTCTATTCAAAATACACGGATATTAAATTCAATTTTAAAAGGATCACTCCACCCAAAAGTGACATGCCAGTTTTTGGTAGACCTCAGAGAGTTAAAGTGTTTGTAAACCCTTTCATATACCCAGTAAAGTACCTGGCCTCGGGCGATACACAGAGATGTAACAAATAATCCTACATAGGTTGTACCTGTTTATCTACAGCCTCCGTTCCCCCACATTGATTCAAAGTGCAGAATTTACACAGAATCTCTCAGCTCTGAAAAGCAGGGGGCGGAGAGCTGAAGTTACATCAGTGAGGAGAGCTCTGAGAGCTGATTGGAGGGAAGGGACACACCCCCCCTCACACAGGAACAGGGCTGAGGATGTCCTCCCCTGTCTCCATTTTTCTCTTGGTGTCAGATAAACGTGTCAGAAGTGATTCATGCTGATAGCAAAGGAACGAAGCGGCAGACCGAAATTACACTTAGTGCTCTGGATTGAGACAAGTAAACACTATAGAGGGATATGCTTTGCTCATATTTCACGTCTGAGGTTGACAACCACTTTAAAGCTGAACTTCAGTCTCCTCTTCAGCCTTGCACAGTTGTACAGGCTCCTCTATTATTACACTGAAATTGCTTAGTTTGATTTCACTGCACACTGTGAGAGTTTCTCGCAGTGTGCATTAGAAGCTGCAGCAAGTCAGATAAAGCTCACCTCATTTTTTGGGCTGGGGAGATGCAGCAACCTGTAGGCCAGAGGTCAGAAACCTACAGGTCGTGGCCAGCCCCCCGCCGCTAAATGTCCGGTCTGTCAGTGAATGCGATGAATTCACGTGCACCCGGCCTGCGGACATTTTTTGTAGAGCCGGCGGTTGGCTTTCTTGGCATAACAACCAATGTGGATAAGAAGCCGCGCAGCTGTCATCCACGAGCAGCCGCAGCAATGAAAGTGATCAGAATGTATTTATTTTTTTAAAGGGACAGTGTAAAAAGAAAAAAAAGAAAAGACAAAACAATTTAAAGCGCCCAGCCCCGCCCTGCTCGCGCGCAGAAGTGTACGCATATGTAAGTCGCGCCCGCAAATGTAAAACGGTGTTCAAACAACACATGTGAGGTATCGCCGCGATCGCTGGACACGAGAGCAATAAATCTATCTCAAGACCTCCTCTGTAACTCTAAACTGGTAACCTGTAGAAATTTTTAAAGCATCGTCGATGGAGATTTTTGAACCACTTCATCCCTGGAAGGATTTATCCCCTTCCTGACCAGAGCACTTTTTGCCATACGGCACTGCGTCGCTTTAACTGACAATCGCGCGGTCGTGCGACGTTGCACCCAAACAGAATTGATGTCCTTTTCATCTCACAAATAGAGCTTTCTTTTTGGGGTATTTGGTCATCTCTGCGTTTTTTATTTTATGTGCTAAAAACAAAAAAAGAGCAACAATTTAAAAAAAAAAAGCAATATTTTTTATTTTTTGCTATAATAAGTATCCCCCAAAAATATATAAAAAAAACTATTTTTTTTCCTCAGTTTAGACCGATATGTATTCTTCTACATATTTTTTGATAAGAAAAAATAATCACAATAAGCGTATATTGATTGGTTTGAGCAAAAGTTATAGCATCTACAAAATAGGGGATAGATTTATGGCATTTTTATTATTAATACAGCCTCACCAGCGCCCATCAAAGCAGCCTCACCAGCACCCATCAATGCAGCCTCACCAGCGCCCATCAATGCAGCCTCACCAGCGCCCATCAATGCAGCCTCAGCAGTGCCCATCAATTCAGCCTCACCAACGCCCACCAATGCAGCCTCACCAGCACCCATCAATGCAGCCTCACCAGTGCCCATCAATGCAGCCTACCAGTGCCCATCAATGCAGCCTACCAGTGCCCATCAATGCAGCCTACCAGTGCCCATCAAATGCAGCCTACCAGCGCCCATCAATGCCGCCTCACCAGTGCCCATCAATGCAGACTCACCAGTGCCCATCAATGCAGCCTCACCAGCGTCCATCAATGCAGCCTCACCAGTGCCCATCAATTCAGCCTTACCAGTCCCCATCAATGCAGCCTACCAGTGCCCATCAATGCAGCCTACCAGTGCCCATCAAATGCAGACTCACCAGCACCCATCAATGCAGCCTCACCAGCACCCATCAATGCAGCCTCACCAGCGCCCATCAATGCAGCCTCACCAGCGCCCATCAGTGCAGCCTCACCAGCGCCCATCAGTGCAGCCTCACCAGCGCCCATCAATGCAGCCTCACCAGCGCCCATCAATGCAGCCTCACCAGCGTCCATCAGTGCAGCCTCACCAGCGCCCATCAGTGCAGCCTCACCAGCGCCCATCAATGCAGCCTCACCAGCGCCCATCAATGCAGCCTCACCAGCGCCCATCAATGCAGCCTCACCAGCGCCCATCAGTGCAGCCTCACCAGTGCCCATCAATGCAGCCTACCAGTGCCGATCAATGCAGCCTACCAGTGCCCATCAAATGCAGCCTCACCAGCGCCCATCAATGCAGCCTCACCAGTGCCCATCAATGCAGCCTCACCAGCGCCCATCAATGCAGCCTCACCAGCGCCCATCAATGCAGCCTCACCAGCGCCCATCAGTGCAGCCTCACCAGTGCCCATCAATGCAGCCTACCAGTGCCGATCAATGCAGCCTACCAGTGCCCATCAAATGCAGCCTCACCAGCGCCCATCAATGCAGCCTCACCAGTGCCCATCAATGCAGCCTCACCAGTGCCCATCAATGCAGCCTCACCAGTGCCCATCAATGCAGCCTCACCAGTGCCCATCAATGAATGTTTGCTTGCTTTCATACATTCGGGAGTCGGGACACAGACACAGTCCTCCGCCGTCCGCTGCACCTCTGACACTATGTGTGAACGGAGCAGCGGCTGCCTGCTGATGCTGAGACTTAGTTGCTTGCTGCAGATAGAAGAGAGTAGGAACACCATTGGCCGGGTGCCCTAGGCAGCAGTGTGCCCTAGGCGGCTGCCTAGTTTGCCTAGTGGTAGCACTGGCCCTGACATGTAGATTCAATGAATAAATTACTATGTAACTTTTTTTTTTTTATAACTAGACCACATATGGTTTAGCACACTTTGCACTTACCACCTTGCTCTTTGCATCATTTCATCTGGATAAGCCTGAACAAGTTCTATGATTTCTGCTACAGAAAAAGGTCCCATCACATTCAGAGGAGGAAATCAGATCCCTATTAATACATAATTGTCACCTACTTTGTCTGGGAGAAGAGCTGGAAGGACATGGACATTGATCTTACCTTCCTCTTCTTTGACCTTCCCTCTGACTGTAATGTCCTTGTGCATTGCTCTACACATTCAGAAAAACTCAGGTTACTGTGATCGGCGCTGTAGTCCAGGTCCGCTAGTTTTGCCAGGGACAGGATATAGTTACACGCTATTCTCAAGATGGCCAACTTAGACAGCTTCTGTCCATAGGAATAACAAGGCACCTATGAAGGAAGAAGAGGATACATTACGTCTGGCAATAAAAAACACATCACAGACCAAGTTCCATTTTTTATTTTTATTTTTTTACATTTACTACCTGGAACATTTTTAAACAAGCAACCTGTACACATAGGAACAAAAATTGCTGCTAGAAACGCCAAAATCTAATTTTTAACTGCTTGCTGTGCAAAGGGGGCAAAATCTTCTGGGGCTGAAGTGGATAAGGTATTGCAGGAAAATACCGCATTATGGCCACTAGGCGGAGCTGACACTCATAGGAAATAAACATATTAGACACATTACGGCTGCTCACAGCAGCCCCAGGAGAGAAGCAGTGCCTGCTGGTGTGAAATGATATTGTATTTTCAGTAAGTACACACTTCAGGGATCATTGCTGGGATGGCAATCAAGTTGCACACGTGTGGAGTATTGTGGCATCAATTACAATTAATCGCTACTCTGCACTCTTTGTGTAGTTTTTTTTTTTTTTAAAAACAGTTGATAGCTACCTTAAGCCCCGTTCACATTGGAGCAATTTGTTGTTCGGTTTGACAGGCCAAATAGAACGACAAGTTGCATCCTATTGCCGGCAATGGCAGCGTTCAAATTGCGGTGCTGCGTTGGTTTGAAAAAGTAGTACATGCACGACTTTTGGCGATTTTGCGTGCAACTTCAATAGACATCTGTGCATAAAGCCGCACAGATGTCTTTAAAGTCACACCTGAAGTCACACTGAGATCCGGCTTTGAAATCGTGCGATTTCAGGTGAAATCGCACGATTTCAAAGCCGCACTCAATGTGAACAGGGGCTTGGGGATCTATTTCTAAAGAAAAAAATGTAGCAGCACTCACAAAGCCATGATTTGTCTAATATGTTTATTTCCTATGAGTGTCAGCTCTACCTAGTGGACATAATGCGGTATTTTCCTGCAAAACCTTAAAGTGGAGTTCCACCCAAAATGGAACTTCCACTTTTTGGATTCCTCCCCCCCTCAGATGTCACATTTGGCACCTTTCAGGGGGGCGCACCGAGCAGATACCATCTACAAACTATGGGAAAGATTTATGGCATTTTTATTATCATTATTTTTTTTTACCAGTAATGGCGGTGATCTGCGATTTTTAGCGGTACTGCGTCATTGCGACGGACAGATCGGACACTTTTGACACATTTTTGGGACCTTTGACATTTATACAGCGATCGGTGCTATAAATTTGCACTGATTACTGTATAAATGTCACTGACAGGGAAGGGGTTAACACTAGGGGGCGATCAAGGGGTTAAATGTGTGTTCCCTCAGTGTGTTCTAACTGTATGAGGATAGGACTGACAAGGGGAGGAGACATATCATTGTTCCTACTTAGCAGGAACACACGACATGTCTCCTCTCCCCTGACAGAACAGGGATTCGTGTCTTTACTACCACCTCCGGCGGTTTAGACACACTTATACCCGTGCTGGCTCTCGTGCATGCGATCGCACGTGGCCGGCGCGATCGCCGGCCATGCACATTGGGCGTGCGCTTGCCTCCGGCGGCTCTTAAAGGGAAACCCGTACGGGGTTTCGCGCAGGGGTGCCATTCTGCCCCCATAAAAAGACGCGAGGAACCGGTTAAAAAAAAAGGTCAGTAGATGGAGCTGTCGATCATAGGAAATTCTGGGCCTGGATAGACAAATTATGTAGATTATTTGCAATTGCTGGCCAAAAAACATTCGCACATTTAATTTTTTAAATAAATAGACCCCCTTAGTGACTCATTGCAATTTTATTAGCACGATTGAGGCACTAAGAATCGCCTGTGTAGCTCTAGCCAAAGAGACACCGGTTACCAAAAATAACATTGGTAACAATGACACTTTTTCTCTAGCAGGTGTGGATTGAAGGTAGGAAAAGCACTCACACTAGCCATGATTAAGGCCTAGAGGCCGAAACGCGTTGTTTTTTTTTAAAAAAATTGTGTTTGTTTTTGTAGTGCCGATTTGAAGAGCCCAGGGTGGCACATGTTAAACCTTGTCCTGGTACTGCTCTAAAGATTCATGGGACTTTTTACAGGTAGAACACATAAATATAAATAAAATAATAAAACATTAATATGTAAAATAAAATAATAAAATAAAAAAAATTTAAAATAAAATAACAATAAAATAAATAAAAAAATAGAACTGAATACATAAACTTAAATACTAAAATAAAATTATATAGTAAAAATGATGTAACAAAAAAAAAAAAAAAATTATATATATATATATATATATATATATATATATATATATATATATATATATAACAATCAATATCAATATGTAAAATAAAATAATAATAAAAAAAAAAAAAATAGTAAAAATTATTATGTAGAATACAATAATACAATAAACGCATAAAAAGAAAGCTACCAGTAGTCCTTATTTCTGTTGCAGCTCTCCTAAACATGTCAGAGCTGGACCTGCTGACACCTTTGAATTTAGATAAGGGTTGGGCCTTGCCAGAACACTCTTCTCCTGCTAGCTCCAGTTGCCTATAGCGGAAAGCCTTGCTGAGCCCCTAGCCTGCTCTCCATCTGCTCCATGTATCACACACACATTGACATCAGCTACAAGACACTTCCCAAGTTCTTATCCTTCCAGGCCCAGAATCCAGGACACGAGTGGTCCGCTTTCAACACGTCTCCTGATCTATTGCTTCCGTCCCGTCGGAGGCTGATGGAATTACCCTCACTTCGCACAAAATAAGATAATGCTTGCACATTTCTTGGAAGGGAATGGATCAATCATATTAGCAGCCCATCTCCAGGGAAGAGGCTGCTGGAATTAGGATCTCAATTGTCAAGTAAAAGAAAAGACAACAACAGGCAGGCTGATTTAAAGGTGCAATCCGGCCAAACTCAGGCGTTTAGCATTGGAACACATATAGAGGTCACCAGCCATGGCCCTGTTGATTTTTTTTTAAGCTGGCTTTTTTTTTGGAGGATAATATGCCATTCCAGTGTGAAAAAAAAACTCAGGCCTTCGGTAACTTGGTATACTGGGATTCTCAACTCCGCCCATTAGAAGAGCCTTTTTGCATGGTCACCATGACATGACGTACAACAAGTCCACATGAAAAGGCAATTGGTGGGAATTTCAAGTGGGAAGACCCCAACCCAGTTGAAATTCCCTTTCCAGTCCCAGGAAGCCCCTGTTGACAATTACTCTGTCTTTTACTCACTGTACATTAGTATGATGGTCACTGGAAAGAATGATCCTTACAGTGGTGGTTTTGGGAAGAGCTCCCCTTTTACCGATAGCTAAAAAGATCATTGGTGTCCGTGGGAACTTATCTGAGTCAGAAGTTGCTCATTGCTCAAGGAAGTCCTAGAAACCTTTAGAGGAACCATAGTTGAAAAAGGCTTCTCCAAACAATCTTGTGCCCTTGGTTGATATCTATTGTGAAGAAACACGTCGGACAGTTCTTAGTGGTGACGTCATCACGCCTGCTCAGTGAGTGGCAGCATTCAGCTGTACTGATATGCTGTTTTTTTTTTGCTTTACCTTTCTGTTTTAATACATTTATTACCAATTCATACAACACTATGGAGTCTTTCTACTTTATTCCCCATGTTAATTATCCTCTGGCTTAATTTGTATGGAGCTTCGAATGAGCTGAGACTCTGGTTGTACTAATCTTGGATAACCTTGGTGCAATTAGGCTTTTAAGACCACCAATCATCCGGGGTCTTAATCTCTGGTATACTGCGATTGTGTGCAATTGGTGATGGAGCACAGAGGTTGTGACACTGAAGACACACACAGATTATAATGAGATTCATTTGGTGGACATTTTTTTGTGTGTTTTATCTTATTCTTACACGAGTGAAGCACAATATGTTTTTTATTATCGTTATTGCAAATTGTCGTAGTTTTTCACCTGCGCTATGATTTTTTTATGCACCCGAATATGCACTTTTTGTGTTGTTTATTTGCTCATCATTTATAGTGCCTCCTCATCAGTGCCCATCAGTGCCGTCTCATCAGTGCCGTGTCATCAGTACCCATCAGTGCCGTCTCATCAGTGCCCATCAGTGCCGTCTCATCAGCTCCACCTCATCAGTGCCCATCAGTGCCGTCTCATCAGTGCCCATCAGTGCCGTCTCATCAGCTCCACCTCATCAGTGCCCATCAATGCCGTCTCATCAGCTCCTCCTCATCAGTGCCCATCAGTGCTGTCTCATCAGCTCCTCCTCATCAGTGCCCATCAGTGCTGTCTCATCAGCTCCACCTCATCAGTGCCCATCAATGCAGCCTCATCAGCGCACATCAGTGAAGGAGAAAAATTACTTATTTACAAATTTTTATAACAGAAACTAAGAAAAACTTTTTAGCAAAAAAACAAAAAAAACAAAAACACAAAAGAAAGCTCTGTCCGTCTCATAAAAATGACAAAAATTTAGTTTGAATGACAATTCCGCAGTCATGCAAAGTGTGACAGCGTTAAAAGCTGAAAATTGGCGTGGGCAGAAAGGGAAAGTGAAAGTGCCCAGTATTAAAGCAGTTGAAGGGACAGCGCAACACATTTCTTCTATTTTATGCCCCAACCAATCAACAGACTGTGGGGTCATGTGGACAGCTTTCATACCTTCTGTCTGAAAGTGGAATGTTCCTTTAAGCCGCATCATATTGGCATTATGCCGCGCTGGATGTAATTACCCTGTTCCTTCTTGTAATCAGAGAGTGACCTAACTCACCACTGGACAGAAATCAGTAACACGTTCCCAAGCCAACATCAACACATCTCCGTATTGCTCTTCTTTGTATTAAACAAAACTTGATTTCTATGTAATAGCTTAATGAGCTTGCGTTTGGCACTATAACAATGCTCCCTTCTCTTGTTATTCTCTCCATGATTTTTTAACATTAGACTACAAACGCCATTACTTTTCAATGCATTTTTTGTAAGTACTTTTTTTTTTAGATCTCTTTAGTTCATTTTTATATATTTTATTTCAAGGAAAACTCAATTTTCATATTATATTATATTATGAAAATATATATATTTACATTTTTTTTATTTTATATATATATATATATATATATATATATATATATATATATATATATATATATATAACATATATAATGGCTACATAAGACATTTTGTAATCATATGTTATAAAATCTCACTTCTGCATTAATCTATGTGCTCTAAAATGAACAAAAAATAAAATAAGAAAAATCTTAATTTTTAATAGCAAAACTTAAGCCATTACTTTTTTTTAGACTTGAATAGGGAGGGATGTATGGAATCCCTGACAATTTTTCCTGCTGTTTGTCCCTGTTGGTAAGATTTACTCCCACTTCCTGTCCCGGGGACAAGATGTCACAAGGACAGGAAGTTACGGGATATATCTGATGGGTGCAGAGATAGCACATTCAACAACTAGAGGTGCACCGAATGGAAATTTTGGTGCCCAAACCGAAAATGCAGGATGCACTTGGCCGAAAACCGAAACCGAAAATTACAGTTTTTTTAAAAATATATAATTTTAGAGTTGTATTATATTCGACTTTTTAATTAATTTAAATGAATAGGAATTGATTGTCGGCCATTATTGGCACCTATAGTGCAAGAAAAGCTCAAGAAAAATGCATCCCTTTAAATTCTATGTATGTCTTCAGAATGGTCCGTTGTGCTTCAGGTGTGGTCTTTAAAATCTTGCATTTTTGGTCAGAAAAAAAAAAAAAAGCGCATCAAGAATGCACCTCCCTGTTGAAATGCATTTAAAAAAACGCATCAATAACGCATCCGAGTTAAGTTTTTGATGCGTTTTTTGAGTCACATAACCTATGAAAAACACACCACAAGCATAGTAAAATCATGGTAAAATCGTGGAAAAAATCACAGCGTTTTTGGTGCCATTATCGCTAACACCATTTTTTGGCCGCCAAAATTTAGGTGTGTCTCTATCAACAACAGCACATTCATTTACAGTAGTAGCGTAGGGAGCAGCTACAACACCTCTGTAGAGAGACCACTGCTTCCCCACATAGAACAAGAGTTCCACAGCAACATTTCCTGACCAGCACAGAAACGCACTGCCATTTAGCATCCGTGCGGCGGTGCCATTAATTGTTGTTGGCAACCCCACTCATCTACAAATGCTCTTGCTCTTCCGCATTTCTTGCGCGCAACAGAATACACTGAAATGTGCGGGTTGCCCTACACATGAAGCCCTAAACTGAGAGTTTAGTTGGACTTTAAAACTTCCTGTAATCACAGAAATTAGTTACTTTGTAACTCTGGCAACCTCCCCTCTAAGGTCCATATATGATTCAAAAAACAAAACTGCTCAATTCCCCCATTAACACAGTCAGTGTTGATGGGGGGAATGCCTCCTACAACGCTATTGCTTTCTGCGAGCGGGGAGAGGAAAGGTGCGGGGAGCCTTCCTGGTTGGCAGGACACAATGATCACTGCTGGCTGCTTTAGCGATCGTATGTAAAAAATCCAACAGGTCGATTGTGCCCAAGTCGATCGATGGATTGCGTACAATCAGCCTGACCATACATGGATCCAATCTCAGCCGGTCCCTGCTGAACCAGCCAAATTTTGGTCCATGTATGGCCAGCTTAACCCCTTAGAGCTGGCACCTGCCGGGCCTTTAAGGGATTTAAAATGCCTGGAGGCGGGGCAGGGCTTATGGTCATGTGACCGGCGTGATTGGCTGTCACATGATTGGAAAGTTCCCGTTCGCAAGCAATGAACGGGAGCTTTCAGTTAGCCACAGGGTGCGGGCTCTCAGCATTGCTCTATTGGCGAGGCCCGGTCGTCGACGGGAGGCCGCATATCTGCGTGCGCTTGGCGTGAAGAGGTTAAGTTACAGAAACGAAGAAAGGAAGGTGTTATGCAGTCCTGTCCTGGGGCAATAACACTCCTCTTCCACACGGACAAGCTGACAGGATCACTAGGTTAAAATAAAGGTCAAAAAGCCAAAAAAAAAAGAAAATGTCCTGCTGTCAGAGAACAGTTTGCAAAAGAACTGACACATCTGCTAATCGCAGATTGTGAGCATCTAGACATTCGCCAGTGCAAATGCGCGTGCAGCCACAAACGGCTGCGAGCATTAATGAGCATTTGAGCGCACGATGCGTGACAGATTGTGGTGCCCAGTGGCCTGTTTACAGCCAGCAGCTTGATCCACTAGTTGTTGGATGATCTTCAGCCCCCCCGTGTGTTCCTGTTCCTGATATTATTGGATTTCCTGTTATCGATCCGGCTTCACCCGGACAGTTCAGATTTGGAATCATGCGTCCGGGTTTCAGGTTGCCTGAAACCCGGACACATTATTTAAACTGTACTATGGCTTCCCAGCAGGGTTGCTGGCTGCAGTTGTCTAACCTGAGAGTCTCTGTTATGCCGTGTACACACGACCTGACTTTTCGACCGGACTCGTTCGACGGAACGAATCCGTCGGAAAATCCCGACCGTGTGTGGGCTTCATCGGACCTTCAGCTGACTTTTTCTGTCGAAAATCAGACAGACTTTAGATTTGGAACATGTTTCAAATCTTTCCGACGGACTCGAGTCCGGTCAAAAAATCCGCTTGTCTGTATGCTAGTCCGACGGACTAAAAAGGACGCTAGGGCAGCTATTGGCTATGAACTTCCTTATTCTAGTCTCTTCGTACGTCATCATGTTCAAACCAATAGACTTTTGAACGGACTTTAGTGTGTGGGCAAGTCCGGTCATCCGAAAGTCCGTCGTAACTCAGTCAAAAGTCCATTGGAAAGACCATCGGACCTTTGATGCTGAAAAGTCCGCCCGTCCACACAGCTTTTACTCTTTCACAAGTCACCTAAAGCCAGCAATAACAAACCCCCCCCCCCAACACACACACAGACGGGAGAGGAGAGAGGGCTCAATCTGCACCTCTTCCTCCCACCCCTACCCCTCTGTGTCTGCCCACACTCCAAATTTCCAGCCCCAACTTTCCTTTTCTGGGGCATAGCGCCGGGGATTGAAGTCCAGCAGCCTCAGATACATCTGGATGAGAGGTGCTGACTGCCAAGGGGTGAGTGAGCTCACCATCCATCTCTGTCTGTGATTGAAGTCTCCCCTCTTCTCTCTCCTGTCTCTTATGGAGTACACTAAGGTAAATCAGGGTTCTCAGAGCACCCCTTACATTAGAGTTCCCCTTTACACCAGAGGCCACACGGTTTCCCCTACATCAGAGTCTTCTCTGTACATCAAAGTTCTCAGTGTTCCCCCTTAAATCAGGGTTCCCAGAGCATCCCTTATGTTAGAGGCCCCAGAGTTCTCCCTTACATCAGAGTCTGCAGAGTCCCCCCTTACAATGAAAGGGAACTCTGTGAGTTCATATGTAAAAGGGGAACTCTGTGGACTCTGATGTAAAGGGGGACTCTTGTTATTAACTTCATATGATTAGAAATGGTATTTAATAGCAAAATATGCGTATAGTTTATACTATAAAAAAAAAATGCTGTGCGCCGCTAAAGTGTTCGGGTTTGACTTGAAGAAAAGGTGGCAACCCTAGTCTTGTCTCCATTCTTGGCTTTGACCCTCGGCTTGCTCCATTGACTCGGCTTCTGCCTGCTGATCTGTGTATGACCTTTGGCTTGCTCCTTAACTCTGCTGCTGCCTGATTACCAGTGTATGACCCCGGCTTACTCCTGACTCGGCTTGTTCCCTTACCCCTGGCTGATATCCTGTACATGACTACTGGCCTGGCTCCTGACCCTGCTTCTGGCTCTCCCTTCTGCCACGTCTCATCTGGTACATCTGAGGGACTCGTGGCCAGCAGGGCATCCTGCTCCTCCAGCCGCCATCCAGCGGACATTTCATGACTTCAGCCTGTCGCAGCTGGCAACCCCTGCTTCTTTGGGCACAGCACTTCCTGTTGCCCTGCACTCATCTGCAAGGTAAGCCCTCTCAGCACTTTGGCCTCCGACCAGGTACAGAACACCTACCTTTGCAACCACTTTAATGATTATTTATAATGCCTCTATACTCTCACATTTTAATCTTTTTACTTGCACAGCCTCCAGCTTCCTAAAAATACAAAGAAGCAAAACGTTGTTGATTGGACGCTTGTGTCCCTTTAATAGGTGAATGCACTGTGACTGCTAGGGGTTCAGCAACTGTGTATAGTTATGGGAAATATGTAAAGGATTCTGTCCTTTCATTGTACTCCAAACATTCCTTGCAGATAGCGAAAGCTTCCATCAAGACAATCATGAAGAACCTCCTGTTTACAAATGCTAGGTGTAACATTACAGGAAGACTTGTCTTTTGGCGCCACTGTGAATTATATCTCCATTATTCTAATGATAACAATTGATAAATAGTACTCAGCGAGGCTTACATACAGTAATGTTAGAAAGTGTAGAAAGAGTAATTGTGCAGAATAAGGGGAGAGCTAAAATACATTCTAACAAATATTAACAGTTGAAGGTCATTTGGAATTTCCAAAGAAAAAGAACGGGAGGGCAACGCTGGTCTTCTCTTCTGCTGTTCTCCATGACTGAGCATGAGCACACCAATTTTCACAAAGTCATTTCACGTAATAGGGCATCACATGCATGATCTGACCGTTTCTAGGTAGAGACCAGTAGCTGGGGGTACAAAACATGTGCTGAGAAAAAGTTTGCAAATATTCGGAATCTCCCAGCAAATGCTGAAGATGGTAAAATTGGGTAAAAGGCACCCAGCGGCTGCCGACACAAACCTACTGCCAAATGACAATAATCTTGTAAACATTCTCATTTTAGCGTTTTAAAGCTCGAAGCTCCACAATGCTCAGCAAGAAAAAAAACTATTATTCTCTATGGCGGTGGTTCACATCTCCACTCCAAAATGCCTGAAGCCCAACGCTTGAAGCTCAAAAAGATTTGGAGATATTTTAGTAGCTCGATTTGGGCAGATCGGTCTGTTTTTGAAGCAGCTGAAAGCAGAAACACTTAGCAACAAATTAATAGTTTCGTCTATTGGTTAATACAAAAGCTCCAAAATGCTTGGAAACACTCAAACACGTGCCTACCAACGCACAAAACATCCGAAAATATGAGCAAAAATGTGACGCTCAGGTGTGAAGGCAGCCTTAAAGTGGTAGTGAACTCTTTTTTTTTTTACCTACAGGTAAGTTCATAATAGAGCTTACCTGTAGGTTAAATGAATATCTCCTAAGCGTGCATTGTTTAGGAGATATTGTAGCAAGCAGCGACCAGTCATGTCCTCAGGGCATGCGCTCTGAATGAACGGCATACCTGTGCTGTTCCTTCAGAGTTGTGTGCCGTGGCCAAGACTCCCACAGTGACGTGATTGTGGCTAATCCAGTCAGACAGCCGGAGTCCCCGAACCTGGAAGGAAGACCGGGTGAAGATGGAAGCCTCTGCAGCATTGACAGCATGTCGCTGGAGGGCTTTGTTCTAAGGTAAGCTATTCATAATGTGCTAGTATGTGGTGCATACTGGTAGTTGCTCCTACTGGAGCAACTACCAGTTTTTACTGCCCTCTACCACCTGTGTGAAAGGTGTCTAAAGCCGTATACACACGACCGGACTTTTCGACCTGACTGGTGCAACGTAACGAATCCGTCCGTGTGTGGGCTTCATCGGACCTTCAGCGGACTGTTTCTGTCGAAAATCAGACGGACTTTAGATTTGGAACATGTATCAAATCTTTCCGAAGGACTCGAGATTGGTCGAAAAATCCATTAGTCTGTATGCTAGTCCGACGGACAAAAAAGGACCCAAGGGCAGCTATTGGCTACTGGCTATGAACTTCCTTATTCTAGTCCCTTCGTACGTCATCACGTTCAAACCAACAGACTTTCGAATAGACTTTACCATTCGTGTGTGGGCAAGTCCGGTTGGCCAAAAGTCCGTCGTAACTATGTCGAAAGTCCGTCAGAAAAACCATCGGACCTTTGATGCTGAAAAGTCCGCTCGTGTGTACGCGGCATAAGGCTTCTTTCACATGGGAGGCAGGTGGTGATAAAAACAGGTGGTTGAGCCATGGTTTTACTGCCTACCACTGCCCACCTAAAGCCACAAGTACAGCCAGAGGCAGCTGTTCACATGCCACGGCGGCGATGCCTTGCAAATTTAGGTTGAATTGACAGGAGGCACCTCAATAGGGTCATCTAGAGCCCAAGGTGAACAAGCTCTCCCCCCCCCCCCGTCCCCAAGATGTATGAGCATTAAGTGTCAGCAAAATTCCCCCCACAAAAACATTGCATGCTTACCCCCCTAAGCATAAATCTCCCCTCCTCCCAGTACAAGTCTGCCCTCCTGATGAAATCCCCCTCCCAGCACAAATGATTGCCCCCCACCATCTCAAATGCCTTTCCCCAAAAACAGTTCACCCCTCCTAGAACAAATCCTCTACCCCTAAAATGTTCCCTCCTAGTACACCTTCCCTGTTCCCCTCCCCGCTCCAAATCTCCCCTCCCAGTACAAATCCCCCTCCCCAATCTCCCCTCCTAGAACACATCTTTTTCCCCCATCCCCCCTCTTAATACAACCCCCTGCCACCCCCCCAAATTCCACCTTCTAACACAAATCCCCCCCCCCGAATCTCCTTGTGGCCCCCACCTCACATGGTACCACAGTGCCAAGGGCAGCCACCCCTCCTGCCCATGGTTGTGTTGCAGGGCCAGAACAAGGGGTGGGCAGGAGGGGCGGCTGCCCCAGGCACTGTGGTACCATGTGAGGTGGGGGAAGGGGGGCCACAAGGAGGTTCAAGGGGGGAGGGGATTTGTGAAAGGCACATGGTTGCGGTGCAATAGTCCCATTGAAGATTTACTGTTCAGCTAAAGAAGAACAGTCATTCAGTAGGTGGCAGGATCGTCTCCTGCGCACCTGACAGCGGCTCAGTCGCACTCTAAACTGCCCACTGAGGATTGCATTTCAAAGAATGGGCATGCATGAACTTAGCCTAATGCCCTGTACACACGACCGGTTTTGCCGTCGGAATAAACTCCGAAGGTTTCTCCGACGGAATTCCATTCAAGCGGTCTTGCCTTCACACGGTCAAACCAAAGTCTGACCAAAGTCCAACTGTCAAGAATGCGGTCGGACAATAGCCAGTAGCCAATGTCTTCCGTCTCCTACTTGCTTCAGAGCATGCGTAGTTTTTGGTCCGTCGGAACAGCATACAGACGAGCGGTTTTCCCGATAGGAATTGGTTCGGTCGGAAATATTTAGAACATGTTCTATTTCTAGGTCCGTCAGAATTTTCTAAAAAAAAAAGTCAGATGAGGCTCACGCACGATTGGAATATACGATGAAAAGCTTCCGTCGGACTTTTTCTGTCGGACATTCCGCTCGTGTGTACGCGGCATTAGAGTTAGATTAGTGGTTAGGATATGTGGGGTTTTCATTGCTGAGACTGGCACTGCCAACATTAAATACAAGCTATGCCCACCACAGGCTTGCAGAACCATAAAGAACCCACCATTAAATGGCCTATTGGAGAAATATATATATATATATATATATATATATATATATATATATATATTTAAAAAAAAATTAAGTACCAGATTAAGAATCTGTTTTTCGAGCAGGCGGCAAAAAGATAACCGCATTATGTTAGACCGCTCAAGGGACAAAGAGCACAGAGCTGAGTCGACTTTGTTCCGTAACAAGCTGCTGAATCTCCCCCGTCTTCTAATTCACGCTGTTTATTTTTATTCGGGGAGTCGAAGCATTTTAAAGTCCCACCGGGGAGGTAGCTGGCCCGCTCTGGATGAGACTTTTGGAACGCTCCTTGTAACTCAACTGTCTCTTTGTCTGTGCCGCGCGTGACGCCAACCAAATCTTCCAGAAGGTTCATATAAATGTCCACTTTCTCGGAGACTTGTGGCCTCATTACGTCATTCGCTTCTCAAAAGATTTTTTTTCTTCTTCTTATAAATAGAACTTGAGTTGTTTTATTTCAGGCGGAGAGATTGTGATTTTTCCCCAGGGAGTGACTTTCAAACTTGTTAAAGTGAATAACTTATTCACCCTTTCACAAGTTTTTAACCCTGTGTGTTTTTTTTAGCAGAAACAGCTGCTGTTTGTAGAAGGTTTAGCTGGATCTATGAAATTCACTTTGAAATATTTTGTCATGGGATAACCAGTTATAGTTATGGAGGGGGAGGGGCAAAGAATCCAAAAGGCTCTTTGCTTGATTACGGTTAGTTACATATAAACTCGATTTGAGTGACATTTAATTTGATAAAGCAATTACTGTATGTAACATAAAAAAAAAAAAAAATGTCATTTTAAAAGATTAAATTCTTATTTTCGAATTTTCCTTCCTTTGTTGCATCCCAATGCTGCTGATCTCTTATGCCACGTACACACGGTCGGATTTTCCGACAAGAACTGTTGGATGTGAGCTTGTTGGCTGAAAGTCTGACCGTGTGTATACTCCATCGAACATTTGTTGTCGGACTTTCCACCAACAAATGTTGGCTAGCAGGTTCTTAAATTTTCCACCAACAAAACTTTGGTGTCGGAATTTCCGATCGTGTGTACGCAAGTCCGTCGCACAACAGTTAACGCATGCTCTGAATCAAGTACGAGCCGGAAGCGCTCGGTCTTGTAAAACTAGCGTTCGTAATGAAGATATCACATGACTATTGAACTTCCTTTTTATTGGCTCGTTGTGTGTCTTGTACATCACTACGTTCGTAATTGTTGGCCAACATTTGTGTGACCGTGTGTATGCAAGACAAGTTGGAGCCAACAAGCTTCGAACGAAAATCCACAGTTTTGTTGTCGGAAAGTCAATCGTGTGTACAGGACATTACAATCTGTTTCAGCCATTTCCTTTCTACATTCATTCAAGTGATGGCTGCATGACATTTTTTAGGGTGGGCTTTCCGCTGGTGGTCTCCAAACTCCACAGGTCAGATGTGGCCCTTTGTTTGCCTTTACCTGACCCTCGGAGCACTATTCCTGCTACTGACAGCTACAAAGGGGCACAATTCCATCCACTGACACCCACTACTAAGCATTATTCTTCCCTCCAACACCCATGGTGGAGCACTATCCCTCCCACTGACACCAATGATAAGGCACTAACCACTGATTGACTGACTGACACCAACGATTAGGCACTCCCACTGACACCAACAATGGGGCATATTCCTTCCACTGACACCAGGGATGGGACATTATTTCTTCCACTGACACCAGGGATGGGGTACTATTTCTCCAACAATTGGCAATATTACTCTCACCAATACCAATGATGGAAAACTATTCCTCCCACTAATGATGGGGCACTATTTCTCTCACCAACACCAACGATAGGGCATTATTGCTTTCACTGACACCAAGGATGGGACATTATTCCTTCCACTGGTACCAGGGATGGAGTACTATTCCTCCCACTGACACCAACAATTGGCAACATTACTCTCACCAATACCAAAGATGGGGGTCTATTCCTCCCACCGACACCAATGATGAGGGATTATGCCTTACACCGACACCAGGGATGGGACATTATTCCTTCCACTGGTACCAGGGATGGAGTACTATTCCTCCCACTGACACCAACAATTGGCAATATTACTCTCACCAATACCAAAGATGTCGCGCTATTCCTCCCACTGACACCAACAATTGGCAATGCTACTCCCATTTATACCAATGAGGGGGCACTATCCCTCCTATTGACACCAACGATGAGGCACTATTCTTTCTACTGACACCAACAATGGGGAACTTTTCTTTTCACTGATACTAATGATGAGGCACTATTCCTCTCACCAACACCAACGATGGGGCATTATTCCTTCCACAGACACCAGGGATGAGGCATTATTCCTCCCACTGACATCAGAGGTGGAGTACTATTCCTCCCACTGATACCAGCAATTGGCAATACTACTCCCACCAATACCAATGATGGGGCTCCATTTCTGCCACTGACACCAATGATGGGACACAATTCCTTCTCCTACTGACCACAGGTGCCATGTTATTTTTTTTTTACTCCAACTGACCACCAAACCTGAGGTATTGTTGGATCCCACAGATGCTGGGCATTTTCTACTTCCACTGGGCCCAATAAAGTCCGAAGGACAGTAATCTGGCCCTTTTGTTAAGAAAGTTTGGAGACCCCGAATCTATTAAAAAAAAAAAAAAAAAAAACATGTGACTGGGTGACAACGCAGGAGCACATATAGCAGACAGGGACAGAGAGCTGTCACCTTAAAAACAGGTGATCCTGAGATAAAGGTCCTTGTTCAGGTAGTATCTATAGCAAATCATGGTAATGTTCAGCCCTGTGTATGTTGAATTGTGAAACCATTTTGCAGCACCCCAATGTGCGTGTACAGTGGCTGCCAAAGTACCTGAGCTACAGTGTACCACAATGCATATACTGAGCGTTGTGGGGTGCTGCAATTTGCTGAGAAAACATACAGTGCACATAAATGCAGGAAAACATGTGCATTAGGTTACGCACAAGCCTGAAATTGGCTTAAATTGGGATAGATAGATGACACCCACCATGGACATATTATAAAAATGGCCAATGTTAGTACATCTTGGCTCTTCCACTGAAGATTATCAGATCCAAATTTTGGGCAAACCTTGACAAATGCAGGGACTATGGGTGGCACATGTTTTTTTTAAATGCAGCAATTGTTCCACAAGGAGTTCAGCTGTGAAAAAGCATTGAATGATCAGCAATTTTTACATTCTTTGCTTTAAACATTCCCCCAAATTGCATGCTTGCACAAACTGGCTACACATGGCATGTTCCACTTGCTACAGTTTGGTCCAGGAATATATAGGAATTTTGGAAAGGGTTTATGATGGAGGGTCTCACAATAATAGATTAGGCTTCTTTGGTTCCTCAAATAGGTCCGGGATCAAACCCGTGCCATGCATTTGTGCATGCTATTGTAGCGCCCTGGGGTTTAGTCAGGGAGCACCTCACCAAATTCCTAGGTAGCTACTGTAGCTAGTTATTGGAGATCCATTGATTTCTCCCTAAGTTTGGCCTTGTTGTACTTTTCTCTTCTGCCCCTAGGTGGCCGGGCACTTGGTGGCATTAGATGTGAGAAGGACATTTCAAGGTCAAGTTATGGGTATATGGGATATCTCAGCAAATGGGTGGGGTTTTCGTGGATCCCTTGGCCTGCTGGGAGAGTGGAGATTCGGGAGTCAGGTGATCTCTGTGCCACCCAGAGTGCCATCTGAATGGATGTGTGTCGTCTGCCCCGGGCTGCTCGGCCGGATCCTGGGGGGCATCTGGCTGCCAGGCTGTGTGAGGGCCTATCCAGAAGTAAGAGGGCAGCACAGGGTTGGGACTGCGGCTTGCAGTCCAACGAAAAGTGACGGTTCTGCCGGCCGGAGAACCTGTCGTGTATGGAGATAGAAGGGAAGCTGTCGCCACTAAGGGACCAACCACCTTTACCAGGGACCACAGTGAGTAACTGAAGTATGTACTGGAGCAACATTCTCACCGTATGGGCACGGTGGAGAATCGGGAAACTTCAGGCGGTGATCAAGTCAGGGACCCAACCAACGGAGGTGACGCTTGCAGAGCAGCCTTGTGTGTCAAGCCAGGGGCCGAGCCTGAGTGAAGCTTGAAAGGTATCTGGAGTGCCAAGCTAGAGATCCTGCAGGGAAGCGTGGGTGACTCTTGAGGAAGATACCACCGAAAAAGCTTTAAGGAGCTCACGGGATTCAGAGTCAGTAAATCAGAGAGTCCAGTGAGAGACCAGGAGCTCAAGGGGCTGAAGAACTGCAAGTGGACATTGTAGTGAAGCTGAGAGAACTGTTGAACTTTGTGTTAGGAACTATTAAACACTGTTGCCATAGGAGACAGCAAACCTGCACGTGCAGAAGTGGCACCTTGTTGGGGCCTTTCCCTGTACGACTGTCCTCCTATTGAAGTCTCGAAGTCTGAGTTGAAATTGCAACTACTTAAGGGTGTCTTGCCCCTAACCCTCTTTCCCTTGCAAAATATAAAAAGAACTGTTAAAAGAAAAAAAACCTCTTTTGCATCCAAGAAGTGTCTGGCGCCCAATGACTTTCACCATCTTTGCATCCACTATGCCTCACAACCCATCACATATTGAAGGATGTCAGCGGTCTGTGGCCTCAGAGGTTCTCATTAGACTGGAAGAGGTAAAAGACTTTGCTACACTATGTTGAACAATAACACGTTTTGCATTTTAGGAGCCCAAAATGACTATTGTGTGAATGGTGCAGCAATGCAATGGTTTAAAAATAAATAAAAAAGGTCTTTCCCTTTTAAAGAGGAGCTGAAATTTGAAAGTTGTGCCCAAAAAAAAGGCAGGCTTAGGGCAAAGGACTACTCATCAGGATTTCTGTGGTTCCCCACCACTACTGACTTACCATGCTGCCATGTACAGTGTCCTTGTGTGGAGGAGGCCATCTTATTAGAAGCAGGGCTTTGCTTCCTCATGTCAGATCCTCCAACAAGGAGAACAGTGAGAAGCACAAAGTGACATCTCCAAATCTTCCGAGTCCAGCAGTCAGAGGCAGTAGTACCTTATATCTCACACTGCAAATATACAGCCATGAGACTGTAGGAACAGGAGTGCCTAGGTGCACTCACACAGCCCTATTCACATTTTACCAAGCGCATCAGAACATGCTAAATTACATGTGTTATCAAAGGTAATGTTATAGACTGAGCCTGTTCACATCTACACTATATTGTTAAAATTATTGGGGCACCTGCGTTTACATGCACATGGCATCCCAGTCTTAGTCCATAGGGTTCAATATTGAGTTGGGCCACCCTTTGCAGTTAGAACAGTTTCAACTCTTCTGGGAAGGCTGTCCACAAGGTTTAGGAGTGGGTCTATGGGAATGTTTGACCATTCTTCCAGAAGCACATTTGTGAGGTCAGGCACTGATATTGTACGAGAAGGCCTGGCTCGCAGTCTCCGCTCTAATTCATTCCAAAGGTGTCCTATTGGGTTGAGGTCAGGACTCTGTGCAGGCCAGTCAAGTTCCTCCACCCCAAACTCACCCAATCATATGTTTATGGACCTTGTTTGTGCACTGGTGCGCAGTCATCCCCAAACTGTTCCCACAAAGTTGGGAGCATTAAATTGTCCAAAATATCTTGGTATGCTGACGCCCTAAGAGTTCCCTTCACTGGAACTAAGGGGGAAACCCCAACCCCTGGAAAACAACCCCCACACCATAATCCTCCTCCACCAAATGACTTGGACCAGTGCACAGAGCAAGGTCCATAAAGACATGGATGAGTGAGTTTGGGGTGGAGGGACTTGACTGACCTCAACCTGATAGAACACTTTTGGGATGAATTAGAGCGGGGACTGCGAGCCAGGTCTTCTCATCCAACATCAGTGCCTGACCTCACAAATGCGCTTCTGGAAGATTGGTCAAACATTCCCATAGACACACTCCTAAACCTTGTGGACATCCTTCCCAGAAGAGTTGAAGCTGTTATAGCTGCAAAGGGTGGGCCAACTCAATATTGAACCCTACGGACTAAGACTGGGATGCCATTAAAGTTTATGTGTGGGTAAAGGCAGGCGTCCCAATACCTTTGACAATATAGTGTATCTGCTGCGTTTTTAAAAAAAGCTCAGGTGAGTTTTTTGGTTTGCTTTTATGTGTTTTGAGGTCAGTAGCAGTCAATAGTCAATGCATGAAAATGCATGGGTGATGTGTTTTGCGTGCGTTTTTAGCTCTGGGTAACTAATTGAAATCGTTTTTTTTTTGGGCGAACTAGAAAATTGCATGATGGATGAAAATGCATTAATCGTTTTTGAGTTCAGGTCCAATGCAACGTAACGCCTGCTAGTGAATAACACACTTTCCTCTTGAATAGGATTCAGGAAACAGATTGTCAAAGCAGCATTTACTCTGCTAATCTTAAGAACATGGAACACAAAAATAAATGGAAAACATCTACTGATCAAACAGCATTTTTTTTTTTAACCAACTCAGGGCTGACTTCATTTAGGAAATAGAAAAGACAGAATGGCTATGGACAGTGAAAGGAAAGTCCATCCAAGTCGATGAGCAGCCAAGGCAGCAGACCGACCTGTGGGACCAGATTCCGGCACACCGCTTGATCCTGGAAGCTCAGTACGGAATGATGCTTATGCCGAAATAATTGAATCCCTCCTGCTGCCGATACTCAGCTATCAGGGGAGCCCTGACTGTTGTTCTCAGGATATTTTTCTAATATCAAACACAGATGCACATTCATCTACTCAACTATGGAACCATCATACTCAAACTATATCCTCACAAGTGCAGAACATACAATTGTATTCAAAAAAGTATTCTAAAGCATCGTACACACGATCCGATTGTTGGCAGACAAAGCGTCAGACTTTTGCCTGAAGGGCGTGTGCCTGGATTTTGTCTTGCATACAATTGTTGGCCAACAAACACGAACGTAGTGACGTACTATGTGGAATTTCAGCTCTTGAGCGCCGCCCTTTGGGCACCTTCTGCTAATGTCATGTTTGGTGAGCATTGATTCCGAGCATGCGTGTTTGTACTTTGGACTTTTGTGTGACGGACTTGTGTACACATGATACGAAAATCTGACAACAGACCATCGTCCACCGAAAATTTATTAGCTTGCTATCCAACATTTGTTGGCGGAAAGTTGGACAGCAATTGTCTGATGCAGCGTACTAACGGTTGGATTTTAGGCAAACAGTCTGTCATCACACAATTCCCTGCCGAAAATTAGATCGTGTGTACGAGGCTTTAAAGCTGAATTCCAGGTATAGCATTTTTTGCATAGTTACAATTGGTCCAGCTTGGATCAATGGAAGTATGCCATACATATGGAATCCCAAAACCACTGTAGAAGGCTCAGCAACCACAGTGACTAGCTTGCAAGTCCTGTGCCGGGCGGCTGCCTTGCTACTCAGTGAACACAGGAGAACACTTTGCATTTTCTCAATTAATTTTCTCAGTTCTCTGATAGAATGAGGTGGAGAGGTAAACCTCGAAACGCGTCGGGCCCGTGTGGGTTAGACTCCAGTTTGTATAGTTGATGTGGTTTTATGTTCACAGTGTACCTTTACAAGCATATTCTTATTGTCCCCTTTTTTTGTAGCATCCTTCATGTTTTCTTCAGCATTTATATATGTTGTTTTGTTATATTTTTAATCTTTTTGATACCAAATAAAGTATACATGTTTTTGATATTTTTGAAGACTCTTGCCTTATAAAGTCCCATTAGAGGAAAACCAGTTTCTAATATATAATCAAAGAAGACTTTACATTCATTGAGAACATGTCCATTGCTGCTATAGGGATGTATCCTGAGTAACCCGAGTAAGGAATGTAACCTTGCTACCCCTCCCAATGCATTACATCACATCAGGACTTATACAAGGAGGAAAGTCACAACCTTACTGACCTCTGTAGCCGCAGGCACTGTGGAACAGTTTTTCAATATAGTTCTTTACATCTATGCATTTTTAAGTGCATTTTCAGTTTTGCAGAAACACACTACAGTCCATTTAACATGGTTTCCTATGGTTGAAGTTCACATCTATGCATTTTATGGAAAGGGCCAAGGACTTTTTTCTGGTTTTTGGTTCCATAGACTTCAATGGATCAAAAGCGTGTATTGAAAATGCAAAATGCAACTTGCATAGGTGTGAATCAGGCCTAAGACATTTGTCACTTCTGGGAAGGGGGAGCTGACTTGGAGAGAAAGAGAGAAGGGGAAGCTGACCCGGAGAAAGAGAGAGAGAGAGAGAGAGAGAGAGAGAGAGAGAGAGAGAGAGAGAAGGGGGAGCTGAACTAGAGTGAGAGATTTGAGAGAGTGAGAAAAAGAAAAAGAGAGGAGCTAAGGAGACACTGTTGAAAAGGGGGAGCAGGGTGAGCTGAGCTGCTGGGTCTCTGTTAAGAGAGGGAGCTGAGCTGCTCAGTCAATGCTTGAGGGGGGAGCTGACCTATTGAGTCACTGCTAGGAGAAATAGAGCACGCAGGAGCAGCTGACCTGCTGAGCCATGGCTAAAAAGTGGAGTGCGGTGAGCTAAGCTGCTGAGAGAATGAACTGGGTGACGTCAGTACTTCTGCTATGAATTTTAAGGATTAATTGCTCCACAGTGCCTGCAGCTACAAAGCTAATCAATGCCTTGATTTAAAGCTCATTTACCATTTGTTAAATATGTAAACACTTGAATGTCCATAGCCTGGCTACAAGTTCACTTTAAAAAGACACTTGCAGTAACAGTAGAAAGACAAGGCTGCCACAGGGTTGTTTCAAGTCTAGTACAATTTTATTGGTTGTACCTACAGCTGATATTCCGAGACACATTGGCTTCTGTAGAGCTGGATTTGTCTCAAAAACGAAGACAGCTTCTCATGTTAAAAGAGAAGTTTTTTTTTTTTGCTTTTTTTTTAGAAAATCATACTTACCTAGGTGTTCCCCGTTGGCTCTAAGACTGAGAACTGATAGATCAAAGACTGCTGATCACTCAGTTCTCAGTGCTCTGTGTCAGTCACTGTCTCTCTGCTCTGCTCCCCCCGCGCTCACTTGAGGAGGTGGGAGTAGCTGGTTCAAGCTCTCAGAGACTTGCTGATAGGCTGAGCTGGGTGCCGGTCCGGGCATCTGGGTGGATCCCGACCATATGATTGCGATCTTTCCCCAGCTTGGACCAGCTCCGAGACGTCAGCCGACAGTGGGTTTTAGTCTGTTGTCTGCTGAAAATGAGTCACAGGAGTGCAGAATGAACTGCACTCCTGTGATTCACAGGAGAAGTATAGCCAAACGAGCTTTGCCTGTACTTCTCTATTAAGTTATAGTTCTCCACCAATTTTATTGTGTATTTAAAAGAAAACTGAACTGTCTGCACACAGCGATGGTAGACCAACCCTTCTGTTCTTACATCTACCATGCTCCCTCTACATCCCGATCTGCTGCTGTAGGTCCCCAATAATTCTTTAAAATAGACTTTTTGAAAGTCAGTATTTGCATTGTCCTATGACTGGCCACTGGCACCGAATCCTGGTAGCTGTCGGGAAGGAAGGAGGGGGATGTCTTATTCTTCCCACATCCACAGTTTTTACTTACTAACATTTTGAGGTGTTTTCATTGATTTCAATGGAGAACACATCTGGCAAAAACAGGCAAAGTACAAAATTTGTAGTAAGTGTATCTAAAGCCAATTCTTTTTATTTTTTTTTGATTGGTAAGGTAAGGATTGGAATCCTTGCCGGTGTTCCCACTGGTGAGCTACTCCCTGTTCTGGTCCTGTGTTCCCACTGGTGAGCTTTCCTCTGTTCTGGTCCTGTGTTCCCACTGGTGAGCTTCTCCCTGTTCTGGTCCTGTGTTCCCACTGGTGAGCTTCTCCCTGTTCAGGTCCTGTGTTCCCACTGGTGAGCTTCTCCCTGTTCAGGTCCTGTGTTCCCACTGGTGAGCTTCTCCCTGTTCTGGTCCTGTGTTCCCACTGGTGAACTTCTCCCTGTTCTGGTCCTGTGTTCCCACTGGTGAGCTTTCCCCTGTTCTGGTCCTGTGTTCCCACTGGTGGGCTTCCCCCTGTTCTGGTCCTGTGTTCCCACTGGTGAGCTTCCCCCTGTTCTGGTCCTGTGTTCCCACTGGTGAGCTTCCCCCTGTTCTGGTCCTGTGTTCCCACTGGTGAGCTTCCCCCTGTTCTGGTCCTGTGTTCCCACTGGTGAGCTTCCCCCTGTTCTGGTCCTGTGTTCCCACTGGTGAGCTTCCCCCTGTTCAGGTCCTGTGTTCCCACTGGTGAGCTTCCCCCTGTTCAGGTCCTGTGTTCCCACTGGTGAGTTTCCCCCTGTTCTGGTCCTGTGTTCCCACTGGTGAGCTTCCCCCTGTTCTGGTCCTGTGTTCCCACTGGTGAGCTTCTCCCTGTTCTGGTCCTGTATTCCCACTGGTGAGCTTCCCCCTGTTCTGGTCCTGTGTTCCCACTGGTGAGCTTCCCCCTGTTCTGGTCCTGTGTTCCCACTGCTGAGCTTCCCCCTGTTCTGGTCCTGTGTTCCCACTGGTCAGCTTCTCCCTGTTCTGGTCCTGTGTTCCCACTGGTGAGCTTCCCCCTGTTCTGGTCCTGTGTTCCCACTGCTGAGCTTCCCCCTGTTCTGGTCCTGTGTTCCCACTGGTGAGCTTCCCCCTGTTCAGGTCCTGTGTTCCCACTGGTGAGCTTCCCCCTGTTCAGGTCCTGTGTTCCCACTGGTGAGTTTCCCCCTGTTCTGGTCCTGTGTTCCCACTGGTGAGCTTCCCCCTGTTCTGGTCCTGTGTTCCCACTGGTGAGCTTCTCCCTGTTCTGGTCCTGTATTCCCACTGGTGAGCTTCCCCCTGTTCTGGTCCTGTGTTCCCACTGGTGAGCTTCCCCCTGTTCTGGTCCTGTGTTCCCACTGCTGAGCTTCCCCCTGTTCTGGTCCTGTGTTCCCACTGGTCAGCTTCTCCCTGTTCTGGTCCTGTGTTCCCACTGGTGAGCTTCCCCCTGTTCTGGTCCTGTGTTCCCACTGCTGAGCTTCCCCCTGTTCTGGTCCTGTGTTCCCACTGGTGAGCTTCTTCCTGTTCTGGTCCTGTGTTCCCACTGGTGAGCTTCTCCCTGTTCAGGTCCTGTGTTCCCACTGGTGAGCTTCCCCCTGTTCTGGTCCTGTGTTCCCACTGGTGAGCTTCCCCCTGTTCTGGTCCTGTGTTCCCACTGCTGAGCTTCCCCCTGTTCTGGTCCTGTGTTCCCACTGGTCAGCTTCTCCCTGTTCTGGTCCTGTGTTCCCACTGGTGAGCTTCCCCCTGTTCTAGTCCTGTGTTCCCACTGCTGAGCTTCCCCCTGTTCTGGTCCTGTGTTCCCACTGGTGAGCTTCTTCCTGTTCTGGTCCTGTGTTCCCACTGGTGAGCTTCTCCCTGTTCAGGTCCTGTGTTCCCACTGGTGAGCTTCCCCCTGTTCTGGTCCTGTGTTCCCACTGGTGAGCTTCTTCCTGTTCTGGTCCTGTGTTCCCACTGGTGAGCTTCTCCCTGTTCTGGTCCTGTGTTCCCACTGGTGAGCTTCCACCTGTTCTGGTCCTGTGTTCCCACTGCTGAGCTTCCCCCTGTTCTGGTCCTGTGTTCCCACTGGTGAGCTTCTTCCTGTTCTGGTCCTGTGTTCCCACTGGTGAGCTTCTCCCTGTTCTGGTCCTGTGTTCCCACTGGTGAGCTTCCCCCTGTTCTGGTCCTGTGTTCCCACTGGTGAGCTTCCCCCTGTTCTGGTCCTGTGTTCCCACTGGTGAGCTTCCCCCTGTTCTGGTCCTGTGTTCCCACTGGTGAGCTTCTCCCTGTTCTGGTCCTGTGTTCCCACTGGTGAGCTTCCCCCTGTTCTGGTCCTGTGTTCCCACTCGTGAGCTTCCCCCTGTTCTGGTCCTGTGTTCCCACTGGTGAGCTTCTCCCTGTTCTGGTCCTGTGTTCCCACTGGTGAGCTTCTCCCTGTTCTGGTCCTGTGTTCCCACTGGTGAGCTTCCCCCTGTTCTGGTCCTGTGTTCCCACTGGTGAGCTTCCCCCTGTTCTGGTCCTGTGTTCCCACTGGTGAGCTTCTCCCTGTTCTGGTCCTAGCGACCATTGTCTCTGGGACTAAAAGAATGGGAAATCTAAAATTTTAGGTCACCAGAGGGGGAAATTTCTAAAGGGGACACTTGTTCCAGTTACAGCTGTCTAAGTTGTAATGTGGAAAGAAAAATAAATGAAATCTCTTGAATGGACCACAGATTGAAAAAAAAAAAAAAGACCTACTCTATCCAAACTTTAAAAAATGGCTTTGAGGCTGGGTTCACACTTGTACGACCAACGCTCCGACTTTGGGAGCTCATGTCGCATGACGTGTGAGAATCAATCTTTCCCTATGAGAGCCTTCTTAACTGGTCCGACACAAGTTGGACTAGTTATGAAAATGCTCCCTGCACTTCTTTGGTCCTACTTCATCCCATTGAATATCATTGAAGTCGGAACAAAGTAGGATCCTTGTCCTAACCATCCCACTTGTGACATCCGACATGGTGATTACAGCAGCAGTAAAATGAATTTATGTCACACTGGGATTGTTTTGATTGGTCAAAGGACAAGTCAGACTATGACAAAGTCGGATCAAAGTAGTATCCTGTTCATTCAAGTTGGATGGATGTAGGACCGATGTAGGGCTGATGTCGCAGAGCAAAGTAGGATGACAGTCGTATGACTGTCGTGTAGTATCAGTGTGAACCCGGCCTAAATATACTTTTTTTCTGTGTTTACTAAAACAAGTTTTGGTAAAGCACATCCAAGCTTAGCCTTATCTCCAGCAAATTAATAAAAAGAGTTAATATTCAATCTGATGTTTCGGGAAGCACCGCCATAATATTTTCAGAATGTAAAATCAAGAATCAGCCAAATTTTTCTGTGCTTAGGAAGTCCCGAATAATTCCTCATCGTTTTGATAAAAGTAAACATTTATTAGCTGAACTTCCCGAAGAACACATTGTACTTCTACCATATGCAGTGAAATCAGAGTAAGTGGTTTCAGTGCAGGAGACAATCCTGTACAACTGTGCATGTCTATTCTATGGGACGTGGTACACAAACAAAATTGACGTCCTTTTTTCCCCACAAATAGAGCTTTCTTTTGGTGGTATTTGATCACCTCTGCGGTTTTTATTTTTTGCGCTATAAACAAAAAAGAGCGCCAATTTTGAAAAAAAACACAATATTTTGTACTTTTTGCTATAATAAATAGCCCCAATTTAAAAAAAAAAAAAGCAAATTTTTTTCTTCAGTTTAGACCGATATGTATTCTTCTACATATTTTTGTTAATAAAAATCGCATTAAGCGTATATTGATTGGTTTGAGCAAAAGTTATAGCGTCTACAAAATAGGGGACAGATTTATGGCATTTTTTTTTTTTACTAGTAATGGCGGCGATCTGCGTTTTTTATCGGGACTGCGACTTTTTGGCAGACACATTGGACACTTTTGACACATTTTTGAAACCATTGACAATTATACAGCGATCAGTGCTATAAAAACGCACTGATCAATGTGTTAATGTCACTGGCAGGGAAGGGGTTAACACTAGGGGGCGATCAAGGGGTTAACTGTGTTCCCGGACTGTGTGTTCTAATTGTAGGGGGAGGGGACTGACTATAGGAGATGACAGATTGTGATTTCTAGCTATTAGGAACTCACGATCTGCCTCTCCTCTCCTCGCAGAACAGGGATTTGTGTGTTTACGACCGTGTTCTGCCTCTCGTGCCAGCGATCGCTCGTGGCCAGCAGTCATCGAGACGAGCATCGGCACCCCCCGCAATGCAGCGGGTGCGCACGCGCCTGCTATCCCGCTTAAAGGAGCTACGACGGTTCGCACGATCGTGTTGACCTGCCGCAGTATAATGACGGCAGCTGGTCAGCAAGTGGTTAAAGAGGAGTTCCACCCTCCCAAAAAAAATACAAATACTGTAGCTGCTGACTTTTATTTTAGGACACTTACCTGTCCAGGGAACCCGCAATGTTGACACCCCAGCTAATTTTTTTAATTGTCTCTCGTTTACTGCCGCCGCCATTCCTTGTAGGGGAAACTGGCAGTGAAGCCGGTTCCCTACTGCGCTGCACTTTGTGAATGGCCCGGCGGTGGGGGAAGAATGAGGGGATGAACTTCCGGGGGACCTTGCCACGTCAACGTCACCCGGAAGTGGGGACAAGTACCTGTCAAAAACAGGTACCCCCCCCCAGAGGTGCCAAATGTGGCAGCAGAGGGGGGAAGCAAAAAAGCGAAGCTTCTTCTTTTGGGCGGAGCTCCGCTTTAAGTCAGAACTCCTGATCTGCATACTTGTTTCAGGTCAGTAACTCAGAAAGTACTGATGCCATTGGAATAGCATCCAACATTAAGGATTAAGTTAGAACTATAGGCAAACCTTTCTTTTTCATTTTGGATAGAGAAAGGGAGGGTTATAAACCCTGTCAGATTTTTTTTTTTGCCACCGTGTCCCATTTCGAGGATTTGCCTTCACCTCCTGTCCCATAGCCAAACAGGAAGTGGGATGAAATCCCTCCAAATAAAGGGAATTTCTTGGGGTCCCCCAGATCACCAGAACTAGTGTCCCCATTCAAAGATTTCCCCCTCTATTACTTTTCTGAGGACAACTCAAAATTTGAGATTTCTTTTTACTTTTGCATTCAATGATAATGGTAAACAGGACAAATAGAGAGGGTGAATCATCTAACCGGGGGCACAGACAGCAATAAAAATGGACAAGTGTTGAATCCAATTGAAAAGTGAAAAAAAAAAATTTGAAAAGTGTTCTAATCCATACAAAACTAAGAGTTTTGCCTTTGGTTATACTTTAAAAACAACATATAATTTAACCAGTTCAGCTCTTTGGTGGGGTTTCCACCTATCCAGGATTCACCGGGTCAGTTTGGGTTTTGAATCATGTGTCCGGGTTTCAGTCCACCTGAAATCCGGACACATTATTCAGACCAGGCTGTGACTCCCCAAGTAACCAAGATAGTCATACACATACTGTTGCCGCTGCGGGTGGCTGTTTGAGGGCAGGTTTGGCATCACTGAAGGGTGGGGTGATGATGTTATCAAGAACAATCTGGCCACACCCACTGGCGCGCTCTGTGCACTGCATTACTACTCTCCTTGGGGCACCCACATGTGTCCCAGGTCTTTTATAACCCTATTTACTGTAAATATGGGACCCCTAATATCTCCATAAAGAGTACCTGTCACCTGCCCAATGCTATTACATAGGGGTTTATTAACTCCTTGTCATAGAAGAAAAGAAAAGAGAAAAGAAAAGAAAAGAAAAGAAAAGAAAAGAAAAGAAAAAGGAATATATTATATATATATATATATATATATATATATATATATATATATATATATATATATATATATATATATATATAATATATATATATATATATATATATATATATATATATATATATATATATATATATATATATATATATATATATATATATATATATAAATATATTATTATTATTAAAATATTATATAATATTATTAAATATTATATATATATATATAAATTAAAAAATTCCCAAAACCCTGGTACCCTGCACCCCTGTGCAAACTCAAGCCCAGGGTATGCAGGTGTGTATATAAACCGCGGTCGCACCACACATGTGACATATCGCCGCGAACGTCAGAGTGAGAACAATAATTCTAGCAGAAGAGCTCCTAGTTAACTCTAAATGAATGAGCTGTAATGACTTTTAAACGGTCACCTAGACTTTAATATCACTTTAATACTGCTTGAAAGGCTTTTTTTTGTTAAGGGGGAGACAAAAAAGCAGTAATACTTCCCCTGGCACTCTGGCATGTGGGACGGGTCAGCGATATTTACATGTACAATGCAGGATCACCGGTCATGCATTGTACATGATGACGTCAGAGACGCTGCAACCGGTCAAGCTGTGAAGGGAAACAGGTAGGAAAGCTGCATGAGCGAGGAGTTGACTCATCCTTGTATATCTTCTTATACCTCTACCCCTCCCTAGACAAAATGAGCATTTAAACCTTGCAGAGGAACCCACACACAGGTCAATTTTTGTTATTCCTGGAGTTCCGCTCTAAGAAAAGGCATATATACTAAGTTCATAGGCATAAAGATATACGACTAAGCACAGCGTCTGATTGTGTTTCCAATCTTACACAAAAGCACAGAATCAAGTTACACGGAATTGGGGGGGGGGGGGGCATAAAATCTGCTCTGGAAGCATGTGGTTACTCCGTATTTAGTGGGGTGGTCACTTATGAATGTTGGTGGTCAGGACTGGGATTCCCTTCCTATTTAGCAAATTAAAGCTTGTCCTCTTACACGTCATCAAAGGTCCCTTCCAAATGTTAGCATTGTACATTTTGTTCTGCGCCAAAGCCAAGCCGCTTGCAGGCAATCGGTCAGCTTGGCTTGTAAAATTTATCGGGAAAACGGAAAGAAAAGAAAAATTGTAAAGGGGCACTCAACTCATACATAAATATATCACAAATAAACTCAGAGGTGACAGCGCTATTCGAAGTGACTCTGGTTTTTATACTGGTAATCATCTTCTGCACCTGGCTGACTCGCCACGGTTGCTGGTATCCTTTTCCTATAAAAATCAGTCTTTCTCAACAGTTTAACCCTGAAAGTGGTTGTAAACCCTTACGTATACCCATTGAGGGAATTATCCTCAGGTGATACACAGAGATGAAACAAATCCTCCTACATAAGTTGTACCCGTTTATCTGCAGTCCTCTCTTCTCTACATCCGTTCAAAGTGCTGAATTTATAAGGTTGCCTGAGAGTTCCGAAAAAAGGGGGAGGAGAGCTGAAGTTACACTATATGGAGCTCAGTAAGATCACACCTCCCCTTCACACAGCACACAGGTATAGAGCTGGGGCTGTCAATCAGCTGGAGATTTCTCCCCTGTCACCATTTTTCTCTTGGTGTCAGGAAAACTTGATATCTATCTACTGATAGCAGAGGAACAAGGCAGCGGAAAGAAATTACACTTAGTGCTTTTAATTGAGCCAAATACACACTATAGAAGCATACGCTTTGTTCATATTTTATGTCTGAGATTTACAAACACTTTAAGGAAACCTTAAATAATTTTAGGTCCTGGGGAGCCCTTTGCGAAAACATTAATCGTGGATCAATTGGAAAAATGACCTTTACATTGGTGGTCAGTGGGAAGCATGTTACCCTTAGAGATAGCTAAAAAGATAATTTGCTGTCATGCAATTAGCTCTGTAATTGGACCTATAGCCTTGGAACTCTGGAACTGGCCCTGGAAGTATGAAGACACCATCAGATGGGAGGTCATTCAGCCACAGCTCCAGGAACACCATCTCTGTAGGAACCATGGTGGATAATGGGTGATCTAAATTGCCTGAATCTTAAAGAAGAATTTCATCCTTCCCCTCCATATTTTTTTTTCTCCCCCCAGCTTACCTGATGCTGGGATGGCCACAGTTCTGATACTCACCCACACAGCGGATCCAGCATTGTCCTGCTGACATCCTGTTCTCAGCAGCCACCGAGTCCCACTCCGCCATGTTCCTCTGTGATGTCATCAGGAGGCTGCACCAGCTCTTCTGGGTTCTGGTGCAACTTTTCAATGATGTGCATTTAGGTGCACCCCCCACCCCCCCCACCACCCCCCGGATAGTGAATGGGATGACCTCCAGGGCTCTGATGCCTTTCATGGGGTATAAACACTACATATCCCAGGAGGCACTGGGGGCCCTGACATCATTCTCCTAGGTGATTGATGGGTGATGAGGGGCTGTACATAACCCCCCCCCCCCAAAAAAAACCCACAATATATGTGCAGCGGAGGGGGGGGCGCATGGGGGGGGGGGGGGGGAGTCAAGTCAGTTTAAAGGGTGAAGATCCGCTTTAATCTAGTCAATATAAAATACGTTGGTACGCTTATCAAACTATCCCCATCTGAATAGGTGCAAATAAATATATCAATCAATAAAGTGAATAAATGCAAATAGATGCATCAAAAAACATATAAGGGAACACACATCCCTAGATATATGTAGATGAAAATAAATCAATCAATCAATCAATCAATCGTGTCGGTTTGTGTTAATCCAATGTCCAATTTTTTCACATTCCGCTTTAATCCAGCCATACACTAGTGGAATTTCATTTGAAATGTTTCATTTTAAGAACATATTCGTTTGATTTTCCAATTGTTTGTGGGGTCAAATTGAGGCAGATTTTTTAATGCAGTAATGAGAAAATTTAAAGGGGCAAGATGGAAATTTTTTCCCGAAGGAACACATTTCTTACATTGTATGTGGGTTTTTCGTTCAGAACATGACATTTTTTCTAAAATCGAATGTTAAAAGGCAAGCACACTTTTGAATTACATTCGTCCAGTATTTTTGTACGAATGTTTATTTGAAAATCTACTAGAGTATAGCCAGCTTAAAGCCCAGCCCTGAGCCAATTACAGACTCCTGACAAGGCAGTGGGAACTCCTGCAGCTGGTGTGGGCACCTCTAGCTCATACCTTACTACATCTGTGGGATTATTTCTCGGTTTACGTGGTCCTAGTATCAGATACACTATATTGTCAAAAGTATTGGGACGCCTGCCGTTACATGCCCATGAACTTTAATGGCATCCCAGTCTTAGTCCGTAGGGTTCAGTATTGAGTTGGCCCACCCTTTGCAGCTATACCAGCTTCAACTCTTCTGGGAAGGCTGTCCAGGAGTGTGTCTATGGGAATGTTTGACCATCCTTCCAGAAGCGGCCCGGCTCGCAGTCTCTCTAATTTATCCCATAGGTATTCTATCGGGTTGGGGGTCAGGACTCTGTGCAGGCCAGTCAAGTTCCTCCACCCCAAACTCACTCATCCATGTCTTTATGGACCTTGCTTTGTGCACTGGTGCGCAGTCATGTTGGAACAGGAAGGGGCCATCTCCAAACTGTTGCCACAAAGTCGGGAGCATGAAATTGTCCAAAATGTCTTGGTATGGTGACACCTTAAGAGTTCCCTTCACTGGAACTAAGGGGCCAAGCCCAACCCCTGCAAAACAACTCCACACCATAATCCTCCTCAAATGATTTTGGTCAGTGCACAAAGCAAGGTCCATAACGACATGGATGATGAGTTTAAGGTGGAAGAACTTGACTGGCCTGCACAGACCTCAACCCGATAGATCACCTTTGGGATAAATTAGAGCGGAGACTGCGAGCCAGACCTTACATGGTTACATAGTGGTTACGGTTGAATAAAAACAGTCCATCTAGTTCAACCTGTGTAGATAATCCTTTCCCATATCCCTGTATATTGTGTTCTTTAAGATGCATGTCCAAGAGTCTTTTAAAAATATCAATACTCCCCGCTGACACCACCACTTGTGGAAGAGAGTGAAAAACCCCCTGCACAGTTTAGGCTCCGTTCAAATCTAGGCGTTTTGGGGCGTTTTTCTGCTCTAAGCCTCAGCTCTAAAAACGCCCAACAAGACAAATCCCATTCATTTCAATGGCCCTTGTTCACATCTGAGCCTTCTGTCGCCTAAAGCAAAATGCCCATCGCTTAAAAAAGTACACAAGCTTCTTTTTTGGCAGATTACAGGCGTTTTAATGCTTTTACATTGGTGACCTTTTTGAACTTCAAAATGGCTGTTCAAAAACGCTGCAAAAACTCTGAAAAAACGCCCCCGAAAAATGCCCGTAAAATAGCAACGCCCTGATGGGAACAGAGCCTAAAGTTTAAACCACTTCTCCTCAAATCTCATTGTGTGACTCCATGTCCTCTTACACCCGCTGAGATTAAATTGCTTTTTTCCTATGCTGGGGTCACCATTAAGGTAAATCTCTATCATGTCCCCTCTCAAGCGTCTTTTCTCCAGCGAGAATGAATTTAGTGCTTGTAGTCGGTCCTCATATTTGAGGTCCTCCAGAACCCTTATTAATTTAGTTGCCCTTCTTTGGACTCTCTCCAGCTCCAGCACATTCCTTCTGAGGACTTTTGACCAGAACTGCATGGAATAGTCCAGATGTGGCCTAACCAGAGTTTTATAAAGTGGCAGGTTTATAGTTTTATCCCTGGAATGTATCCCTTTTTTATGCATGCTAATATTCTGCCGGCTTTGGTAGCTGCAGCTTGACATGGCATTCTATTGCACAGTCTATCATCCACTAGGACCCCCAGATCTTTCTCCATCCTTGACTCCCTCAGGAGGTTCTCCCCCCTAGTGAGTAGTTTGCGTTTATGTTCTGAGCCTCCAAGTGAATTATTTTACATTTCTCCACATTAGACCTTGTTTGTCACGTAGTTGCCCACTCTATTTTGTTCAGGTCTTTCTGTAAAATTTCTATATCCTGATGTGAAGTTATTGCCCTGCTTCCTTTTGTATCGTCCACAAAAACTGAGCTATTCATCTCATCCTCTATATCATTTAAATTGAATAGAATTGGTCCCAAGAACCTTGGGGTATGCCACTTACCACTCCAGACCAGTCTGAGTACACGTTATTCATCACTACCCTTTGGACGCGCCCCTGTAACCAGTTTTCTATCCAAGAACAAACCTTATGGTCCCTACCTACAGACCTCAGCTTGTAAACTAAGCGTTTATAGGGAACTGTATCGAATGCTTTTGCAAAATCCAGATACACCACATCCACAGGCCTCCCCCTATCTAGATGGCACCTTACTTCCCCATAGAATGGCAAGAACGACCCTCTTCTCGTCCATCATCAGTGCCTGACCTCACAAATGCTCTTCTGGAAGAATGGTCAAACATTCCCATAGACACACTCCTAAACCTTGTGGACAGCCTTCCCAGAAGAGTTGAAGCTGTTATAGCTGCAAAAGGGTGGACAATGCAATATTGAACCCTACGGACTAAGACTGGGATGACATTAAAGTTCATGTGCGTGTAAAGGCAGGCGTCTCAATAATTCTGACAATATAGTGTAGATGTGAACAGGCTCAGTCTATAACATTACCTTTGATAACTCAATATTGAACCCTACGGACTAATACTGCGTACACACGATCGGACATTCCGACAACAAAATCCTGGATTTTTTTCCAATGGATGTTGGCTCAAACTTGTCTTGCATACACACTGTTGCACAAATGTAGTTGGAAATTCCGAACGTCACGAACGCGTTGACGTACAAGAGGTACGACGAGCTGAGAAAAATGAAGTTCAATAGCAAGTGCGGCTCTTCCGCTTGATTCCGAACATGCGTGGAATTTTGTGCGTTGGGACTGTGTACACACGATCGGAATTTCCGACAACAAGTTTTGTTGTCGGAAAATTTGAGAACCGGCTCTCAAATTTTTGTCGTCGGAAATTCCGGCAGCAAATGTTCGATGGAGCCTACACGCGGTTGGAATTTCCGACAACGAGCTCCCATCGAACATTTGTTGTCGGAAATTCCGAGCGCGTGTACGCGACAAAAGACTGGGATCTCATTAAAGTTCACGTGCGTGTAAAGGCAGGCGTTCCAATACTTTTGGTAATATAGTGTATATTTCTGATGAAAGTAACAACTTCAGGAATTTATTACCTCTCACAGAGATCAAATTACTTCCCCTGACAATGCCTTCTCCTGCTTTGTTTTTCAGAAGGATAGCCCATCTTTGTTCAGGATTTATCCAGGGTCAGCATCCCTTTTCTGGACTAAAATGCAGTCTCACAAATGATGTAATCATGCAAATCCTGGTGCTTGTGCAGTTCTTGGCTGTGTTCACAAATGTCTAACACACATCAGCCTCTCGTCTTGGGACTTGCTACAACGTTACAATGTACAGTCTGATCCCTAGAGGAGAGGAGACCTAGGAAGTGAGTCTTCCTGCCTGCAGCAGAATACATCATCTTAGCCTGGGCACAGGACTGGAGCTAAAAGGACAGCTTTAGGTAGGGAGAGCTTTTCTGAAACATGATATTGTTGCTATATATTGAGAAAAATCAGGACTTTATGCAGGCAAACTTTTAAGTAAAGTTACCAAAAAGTCTGAAGATGAAAGTTTAAAGTGAAGCTCTACTCCTGGGGAAGGGTTAGATCCCCTGTCACCAAAACCAGAGGCGTGCAGTAATCAACACAGTGTAGACATCAGTAAAAACCATAGCGGCCTTTCTTTATTTTATTCATTACTTAAAGAGGTTGTAAAGCTTACTTTTATTTAAAAAAAAAAAAAAATTAACAAAACATGTCATACTTACCTGCTCTGTGCAATTGTTTCGCACAGAGCAGCCCCGGTCCTCTTCTTCTGGTGTCCCACGCAGGCGCTCCAGGCCCCTCCTCTTCATTTGATGCCCCCAGGGAAGTGACCCAGATAGGTGTCCCTACCCAAGACTAGATGGAAATCACCGTTGGGTGAGAGCCAATGAGATATTATCCAAATAATATAAGCCAATGAGATATTATCCAAATAATATGATCTATAAAAACACTCTCAGAAAAAGGGGATTATATAATGATAAATAGTACCAAAACCAATATACTGTACATGCTATATAGCAGGGATATGCAATTAGCGGACCTCCAGCTGTTTCAGGACTACAAGTCCCATGAGGCATAGCAACACTCTGACAGCCACAAGCATGACACCCAGAGGCAGAGGCATGATGGGACTTGTAGTTATGCAACAGATGGAGGTCCGCTAATTGCATATCCCTGCTATATAGTAACCATCGCTATGGGGTACAGCTCTTTACCTGTGCTCCTCAATCATGCATTAAAAGTGTACTTGTTGCCTATAGCAACCAAAGTGGCACTGCACCCGAGATCTGCTGATTGTGGGTGCAATGTTTTGCAGGCTCCTGCATTAAAAAAAATAAAAAAAAATAATAAATTAGCTTTTTTCCTAAAAAACTACGCACATTTATCATTTTTTCCTAAAAGATGAACTTAGCCTTTAATATACAGATTGTGGAGAGTGAGGGTAGATTTAGACTTATGCATCTAAATCTGCCTTTCCTCTGAAGCCTGATCTGCTTTTGGATTGCGCTTCAAAGGCTGCTGCCAGGTGGTGAGGAAGCAGTGCAACGCCTCCTCACCGCCTCTTTTTATCCTATTTTTGCAGACAAATTCGCAGAAAACCATGTGCATTGCACGCTGCTGCAGGGCATCTGCGGGGCTCCTCCGTTTACTTGAATGTGTAGGGTTCGGCGGGCATGCCGCCCATTACATGTTTGGTAAACTTAGCCGCGAACATAAAGCGAAGCATTGCGCCCATGTCATGTAAACACCGCCGTTCGTTGCTTAATGCAACTTAAGAGGTGGGGGCAGGCATTTTTTCCGCCCCCCTCCCAATCACACGTCTAAATTAAGCCTAAGGGGTTAAACTAGGATAAACAACAGTTAGTGGCGGATTGGTTACTCAGTGTATCTTTAGAACCCCTTGTATTTCACCCTGACATACTGCAACAAAATTCTGTTACCCTTAGCAACTCATCAGAAGCCATTTTCTGTCTAACACACACTATGAACCAGATTTACAGTATGTATACACTATATTACCAAAAGTATTGGGACGCCTGCCTTTACACGCACATGAACTTTAATGTCATCCCAGTCTTAGTCCATAGGGTTCAATATTGAGTTGGCCCACCCTTTGCAGCTATAACAGCTTCAACTCTTCTGGGAAGGCTGTCCACAAGGTTTAGTAGTGTTTCTATGGAAATGTTTAACCATTCTTCCAAAAGCGCATTTGTGAGGTCAGGCACTGATGTTGGACGAGAAGACCTGGCTCGCAGTCTCCGTTCAAATTCATCCCAAAGGTTCTGTCGGGTTGAGGTCAGGACTCAAGTTCCTCCACCCCAAACTCACTCATCCATGTCTTTATGGACCTTGCTTTGTGCTCTGGTGCGCAGTCATGTTGGAACAGGAAGGGGCCATCTCCAAGCTGTTCCCACAAAGTTGGGAGCATGAAATTTTCCAAAATATCTTGGTATGGTGACACCTTAAGTGTTCCCTTCACTGGAACTAAGGGGCCAAGTCCAACCCTTTAAAAACAACCCCACATCATAATCCCCCCTCCACCAAATGATTTGGAACAGTGCACAAAGCAAGGTCCATAAAGACTCACCTTTCATTCCCATGGTTTAACGTAGAACTGAACTCTGAAAAAACGTACCTGTGCAGCATCTCTGTGTTCCCTGTGTGCCGAAATCTTCTTCCAGGTACGGGATCTTCTTGCATTTTGATTGGCCAGTCCAAGGTGACGTAACCCCTGCGCATGCACACAGGGGTTCATTTTGGCACCGAGACATGCCAAGAATGTATACCGAGGTGCACATGGGCATCTCAGTGTACGTTCTACAGAAGACTGCAAAGGCAGGTAAGTTAGTTTTATTGCAAGAGAGCGATGTCTGTTCTGAAATAAAAAGCCTGCCTGCCTTTTTTTTACTTTCTAGCAGCTTTAAATTTTCTTTAGAAAATAAATAAAAATACTGCAAGATACTCAAGCACTCATGGCAGTAGTTTGTCCCAGCCCCTGTTCAATTTTTGGGCTCATACACACAGCCTACTTCTGTGTTTTGGTGCCTGGGAGCCACAAGGTTTGTGTACAGCCACCAGTACAAATGAATTACAGGATACGACTGAGTCCATGTATACCCTGGTACTTGGGTGTGCAACCTCCTATACAAACTATCTGCATTTGGGTCCCAATGTGAACAAAGTCTGGCTGGCCACACTGCCATAAAATCACCTTTATTGATACAAAAGTCACAATGACAAATCGACAGATGAGGGATATAGCATACAGCTAACGCGTTTCACGCCATTCTCGGCACTTAAAGTGCTTCTAAAGGCACAAGGTTTTTTGCCTTCATTCATTCTATGCATGATGGTAAAACACTTTCTGTGTGCAGCAGCCCCCCCTCCCCCCCAATAATTACCTGAGCCCCCTGTTGATTTAGCAATGTCCACGAGAGCCTTGCCTCTCTGGGGACTCACACTCCTGACTGGCTTTTGGCAGTAGCGGGAGCCATTGGTGTCAATCACAGCCAATCAGGAGATGGAGTGAGCAGGGCTATACCAGCACGACAGTCCCTTTAATGGCTTTAACAGGCGTGCGTTGCCAAAACCGTTGCACGTGGCCGGCGGCCGCGATGTCCGCCAGCCCCCCCGTGATCGCTCCAGGACCAGAACGGGGATCTGTCAATGGAAAAAAAACAGATCCCCGTTCTGTCATGGAAGTAGAAAGAGATCTGCTGTTCCTAGTGATCTGGAACAGCGATCTCTCTCTACTCCCAGTCAGTACACATTCCCCGCCCACAGTTAGAAACACCTCCCTAGGACACACTTAACCCCTCGATCGCCCCCTAGTGTTAACCCCCTTCCCTGCCAGTGTCATTTATACAGTAAGCAGTGGCTATTTTTAGCTCTGATCACTGTATAAATGTCACTGCTCCCAAAAAAAGTGTCAAAAGTGTCCGATCTGTCTGCCGCAATGTCGCAGTCCTGCTAAAAATCGCAGATCACTGCCATTACTAGTAAAAAAAAAAGCATAATAAAAATGCCATAAATCTATCCCCTATTTTGTATAACTTTTGCGCAAACCAATCAATATACGCTTATTGCGATTGTTTTTACCAAAAATATGTAGAAGAATACATATTGGCCTAAACTGATTAAGATTTTTTTTTATTTCTTTTTGGGATAATTATTATAGCAAAAAGGAAAAAAAATTTTATTTTTTTTTTTCTTCAAAATTGTCGCTCTCTTTTTGTTTATAGTGCAAAAAATAAAAACCGCAGAGGTGATCAAATACCACCAAAAGAAAGCTCTATTTGTGGGGAAAAAAGGACATCAAATTTGTTTGCTAAAGCGTTGCACGACCGTGCAATTGTCAGTTAAAGCGATGCAGTGCCGCATCGCAAAAAATGGCCTGGTCAATAAAGGGGTAAATCCTTCCGGAGCTGAAGCAGTTAAAGTGATTGTAAAGTCTCAAGGTTTTTCACCTTAATGCAATCTGCATTAAGGTGAAAAACCTTCTTTGCTGCAGCTCCCCCCCCAGAGCCCCTCATTTTACTTACCTGAGCCCATCCGACCCAGCAATGTGCACAAGCCCAGCGGCTCCAGCAGCTGTCTCTGTCCTCATTGGACAGATTGATAGCAGCGGGAGCCATTGGCATTGGAACTGGGGACCGGGGTCGAGTCCCGCTGTCTGTGTCAATGGACGCAGCAGCAGGACTCGAGATTGAGCCCGCACGGGTGCCCCCAATGGAAAGCAGCTTATCCTGGGGGCACCCGATGAAAAGGAGGAGCCAGGAGAGCCGGCGGGGCACCCCAGAAGAGGCGGATCAGGGGGGCCACTCTGAGCAAAACCATTGCACAGAGCAAGTAAGTATGGCATTTTTGTTATTTTTATTAAAGAAAAACCTTGACCATCACTTTAAGTGCCGAGAACGGCATGAAACGCGTTAGCTGTATGCTATATTCCTCATCTAGACATTGTGGATTGTCATTGTGGATTTTGCATCAATAAAGGTGATTTTATGGAAGTGCAGCCAGCCAGACTTTCTTCACATTGGGATTCCTGTGACGTACAGGGCCAGCACCCATCAGTGTGCAGTGGGATTAGTGAAGACTAACTCTGACCGGATTTTACTCTGAATTCGCGGTTGTACGCATGCGTGTACTTATGCTCAGAACTGCCTATTCCTGTGTACAGTCGCATCCTAGAATTCACTTGTACAAACAGGGGAGTGCAACATCTGGGTATCAAATTCATTTTACATTATATGGTCCAATACGTCTGTGTGCGTGAGCCCTTATAGCCCATACACACGATCCGAATATCGTACGACCCTTTTCGCTTAATAGTCGCAAGTAGAAATTGAATAGCTAAATAAAGTCACAAAAATTCTTGTACGACAGACAAAAAAAAAAATCAGAAGTGATGTCACGTGTTGTAATGTATTTGTATTGTATTTTCGGACGACAACTATACTGACTAAACGAAAATCGTACGATCTGGAATCATACGAGGAAAATTTACGGGTATGTCCGATGGAATAATATCGGGTGAGCGGTCGTGATCGGCTGTCGAAAGTAGTATACACACGATCCAAATATCGTACGATCCTTCCTCGGACCACCGCTTTCGTACGATATTCGGATCGTGTGTATTGATATCACAGACTAATGGCCTGTACACAGTGTCGTACGACACTGTGTACAGGCCATTAGTCTGTGATATCAATAGAGGAATATGTGGAACCATACAAAATGAATAAACAAATAAATAACTAATAATACAAATAAACAAATAATATACTAAACATACTATCATTACATGCAATAACCACATACCGTTATTAGAACACAATATAATTCAGGACAGTGGTCCTTTTATAAGACAATCTAAGGTGTAATAGCCCATGGCAACCAATCAGAAAAAAATATTTGCTCCAAGCAGAGAAAAGGTCAAATCTGATTGGTTGGTCTGGTTTTACTACACTATGCACATCATTGTTGCTTTACCTGCTATTAGTATTCTATGACGGATTTTTTTTTTTTTTTTTTGCCGTACGTTACATTCTCTAATTGCGGTTTGTGTTATTAAAATAAGCCGGTGTGACATGTGCCATCCCACCCCAGCTCACTGTGACAAGGCGCTAGAAGGGGGGGACACAGAGAGCTCTGTACCTGCTTCCTGAGAGCCTCAAAGGCTGCACTGATGGTGTGCACTCTGGTTCTCTCCCTGGCATTAGCCAGCAGCCTCCTCGTCTGCTGGATGGCTTTGATCTCTGTAGAGACGCCTGCTGGCTCCCCCAGCCGTTTCCTAGGCGATGAGCAGGGGTCTGGGCTTCCGTTGTTGTAGGTGACTTGAGAGACTGACAGGTAGGAGGTCTCTGGGGGTCGCTGGCACACCACAATCCTGGAAGGCAGCCTCTGATCCCCGTAGGGCTTCGTCTCCAGGCTGTCGGTCGCCAACAACCCCTTGTTCCCCGGGGCGGCCACGCTCCTCAAATCCAGAGCATCCTCCGTTCCCTCTTCGGCCGCCCCGTCCATCAGCTCGGCGCCGGGTCCCGGCAGAGCGGCCCCCTTTAAGCCGGAGTCCACTTTCAGGTCCACTTTGAAAGTTTGGTAGCCATTCATTGGCTTGATGACCTCCCTGCTCTTCCTCTTCAGCCTCTTGAGACCAGAGATGTCCTTGATGCAGTGGCCCTTCCACTGGGGATCCTCTAGGATCTGGAGGTTCCTCATGGGGGGACAGCGTCCTGCGGTGGCCACTCGGGGGAGTTGAAGAGATACCTTTTTATTGGCTCAACTTGAAGGAGATTAAAAATTGCAAGCTTCCCAAGACCAAAGTCAGGTCTCCTCGCCCGGCATGGTAGGACTGTGTGCCGTTGCAAGTCAGAGTGTCATTTGATGTCCCTGCCGCATTGCCAACATTTTTGGGGAAGGCACACAGGGCTCCATCTGTGTTTGTTTAGCCTCAGCTTACACAGAAGCCCTGTTAGTGAGATCAGTCAGCGAGCCGCCTGTTACAAGCAGACTGCCTCACACAGCCAAAAAGACTTCCCTGCCCCAGCCACACAGATGAGCTGATTTAAAGGAGCAGGAAGCTTTTTTTTTTTTTTTTTTTTTTTTTTTCGCCCCCCTCTCTGGCTTTCTCCTTTTCTCTCTCTCTCTCTCTCTCCCCAAAAGCAGCTGGCCTGCCAATCTCCTTTGTTCTGCTGTCTCCGCGAAGCTGTTTCCTTTAAAACTTAGCAATGCCTGGAAAAGAAAAAAAAAAATGATACATGATATTATTGTGCCGGGGATTGCACTCTTTGTCCAACCACACCACCGACAATGAGGGAAGGTGGTCCACATAGGAGAAGAAGAACACCTACAACTACTTACTGTACACTAGACAGGAAAAGTATGCCTTGTACTTCATTGCCATACACAAGGGGATTTATAGATGTACTTAGATATGTGTAATAGAGGAAGAAAAAGAAGAGAAGAGCAAGAAGATAGATAGATAGACAGATAGACAGATAGACAGATAGACAGATAGATAGATAGATAGATAGATAGATAGATAGATAGATAGATAGATAGATAGATAGATAGATAGATAGATAGATAGATAGATAGATAGATAGATAGATACATTAATAGACAAATATTTACTGTGCAAAATTACAGATATATTGATTAGAGACAATCAAATAAATAGGAAGATAGATAGTTGTTGGATAGACATACATAATATAGATAGATACCTTACAGATAGGTACAGCAATAGACAAATACTGTATGTATTGTGCAGAATGACAGATCTATTGATCGAATATAGTTACATAAATAGAAATTTTACGGAATACGGCTCGGTTCACATATGTGCGATTTGGATGCGTTTTCAATGAGAGAGCCGGTTCACAAATATTTGGGGTGGCAGCAATGCATTTCTAAAATGGCTCCTGTGCGATTTTGGATCCAGTTTTGGTGCAAATTCAAGTAAAAAAATTGCACCTGAACAGGTGAACAAAACCACAACAGACTCTGGACTGCAAACTGCAGCTGGACATGTGTGAACCCAACCTGATAGATAGATAGATAGATAGATAGATAGATAGATAGATAGATAGATAGATAGATAGATAGATAGATAGATAGATAGATAGATAGATAGATAGATAGATAGATAGATAGATAGATAGATAGATAGATAAGAAATTGATCAATAATTTAGAGATAGAATAAATAGATAGATAAGATAGATGGATTATAGATTGATTGATTGATTAGAGATAGAATAAATAGGTAGATAGATAGATAGATAGATAGATAGATAGATAGATAGATAGATAGATAGATAGATAGATAGATAGATAGATAAATTGATCAATAGTTTAGAGATAGGATAGATAGATAGATAGATAGATAGATAGATAGATAGATAGATAGATAGATAGATAGATAGATAGATAGATAGATAGATAGATAGATAGATAGATAGATAGATAGATAGATAGATAGATGTAGTTGTTGGATAGACATACATAATATAGATAGATACCTTACAGATAGGTACAGCAATAGACAAATACTGTATGTATTGTGCAGAATGACAGATATATTGATCGAATATAGTTACATAAATAGAAATTTTACAGAATACGGCTCGGTTCACATATGTGCGGTTTGGATGCATTTTTAATCGCATCCGATTCGCATAACATGTGAATCGGACCGGCTCTCAATGAGACAAAATCCTGTGCGATTTTGGATCCAGTTTTGGTGCAAATTCAAGTAAAAAAATTGCACCTGAACAGGTGAACAAAACCACAACAGACTCCGGACTGCAAACTGCAGCTGGACATGTGTGAACCCAACTAGATAGATAGATAGATAGATAGATAGATAGATAGATAGATAGATAGATAGATAGATAGATAGATAGATAGATAGATAGATAGATAGATAGATAGTATTCAATATATATATATATATATATACATACATTACAGATAGGTACATCAATAGACAAACATTTACTGTGCAAAATTACAGATACAGTGGAACCTTGGATTATGAGCATAACCCGTTCCAGGAGAATGCTTGTAATCCAAAGCACTCGCATATCAAAGTGAGTTTCCCCATAGAAGTCAATGGAAACTAAGAGAATTTGTTCCGCATTAACTTCTATAAGATGCAATACCGCATGTGGCCAGAGTTGGGGGGGGGGCGCTGGAGAGCCTCAGAAATACTCGGGAACAGAGTATTTCCGAAGGGCTCCGAACCGTTCCGAGTCCCCGGCGCCCCCGCACCTCTGGCCAAATGCGGTACTGCACACCCCATTAGCTTGAATTCTGCTCATTTTGCGAGACAACACTCGCAAACCGAGTCAGAATTAAAAAAAAAAAAAAAGTTGCTCCTCTTTCAAAACGCTCGTTAACCGCGTTACTCGTAAACCAAGGTTCCACTGTATATTGGATTAGAGACAATCAAATAAATAGGAAGATAGAAAGATTGATAGATGAGAGATACATTAAAGCTAGAATAGAGATAAGATAGATAGATAGATAGATAGATAGATAGATAGATAGATAGATAGATAGATAGATAGATAGATAGATAGATAGATAGATAGATAGATAGAGGCAAGGTGGTTAGCACTCACTCCTTGCAGCACTAGGGTACTTGGTTCGAATCTTAGCCAGGACACTACCTGCATGTAATTTGCATATTCTCCCTGTGCTTGCATGGGTTTTCTCCACACTCCAAAGGTAGGCTAATTGGCTGATGTCTGAATTGTCCCCAGTATGTATGTATGCATGTATGTATGTATAAATTGGTTATACACTTTCTGCATGCTGATCCCAAGCCTGTGTAAACTAGGGGAGGTTGAGGAAAGACCTGGTAAAAAAACTCACCAAGAAAATTCTTTGGAAAGCGTTCTCAGGTATATCAGACATTCTGATCAAAGAACCAACTGAATGGATAACTGACACACAAAGGTAACTAGTTCCATACACCTTGCATAGCACCTCAGGTGCTTCAAAACCTGACTCAATAAAACTTCTCTGTCCTGTCCTATTCATCACTTCACTATTGGTCAGTGAGGTCACCCAGCACAGTGGGGGACCAATAGAGCCCGGCCAGGAGGAGCAGCATTTGTATATTTGATTCTCCCTAAGGAAGACTTTCTCAGCCTTATTCCCCAAAGGAACCCCTGAGATAATTTCCAGGTCTGGGGGAAGCTCAAATTATTGGCGGCTAGTGGAAATAATGACCCCTAAATTGATGGCCAGTGGGAAGAATGTCCCCCTTACAGTGGTGGTTGGAAGCAAGAATGCCACCCTCATAGTAGTGGCCAGTGGGAAGAATGCTCCCTTTACAGTGGTCATCAGTGGGAAGAAGCCACCCTTACATTGGTGGTCAATGGGAAGAATGTCTCCCTTACAGTGGTGGTCAGTTATAAGAATGTTTCCTTTACGGTGGCGGTCAGTGGGAAGAATGTCTCCCTTATGCCGCGTACACGCGAGCGGACTTTACGGCAGACTTTACCGGACGGGATTTGGTCAGACAATTCGACCGTGTGTGGGCTCCAGCGGACTTTGTTTTCTCAAAAGTTGGACGGACTTATGCCGCGTACACACGAGCGGACTTTACGGCAGACTTTGCCCGGCGGACTTTACGCCGGACTTTATGACGGACTTTCCGAATGAACGGACTTGCCTACACACAATCCACCAAAGTCCGTTGAATTCGTACGTGATGACGTACGACCGGACTAAAACAAGGAAGTTCATAGCCAGTAGCCAATAGCTACCCTAGCGTGGCTTTTTGTCCGTCGGACTAGCATACAGACGGCGGACTTTTCGACCGGACTCCAGTTCGACGGATAGATTTAAAACATGTTTCGAATCTAAGTCCGTCCAACTTTTGAGAAAACAAAGTCCGCTGGAGCCCACACACGATCTAATTGTCTGACGAAATCCCGTCCGCCGGGCAAAGTCTGCCGCAAAGTCCGCTCGTGTGTACGCGGCATTAGATTTGAAACATGTTTCAAATCTATCCGATGGACTCGAGTCTGGTCGAAAAGTCCGCTCGTCTGTATGCTAGTCCAAAGGACAAAAACCCACGCTAGGGCAGCTATTGGCTACTGGCTATGAACTTCCTTGTTTTAGTCCGGTCGTACGTCATCACGTACGAATTCAACGGACTTTGGTTGATTGTGTGTAGGCAAGTCCGTTCATGCGAAAGTCCATCATAAAGTCCGTTGAAAAGTCCACTGTAGTAGGAAGCCAGAGCTGCATAAGCCGATGTCTCCTCTGTAGTGCTGTGTGCACATGTCGCAGCCGCAGCAGGAGTTATACGCCCTGTAATGGTTGGTGGGTGTAGCACCTGCCAAGCATGGCCCATTCAAGTGAATGAGGCTGCTCTGCAACCTTGTGCAGTTCAGCAAACAAGGGGTTAAAGCAGACAGCACTGTGTTGCTGTCTCACCACCTGCTTTAACCCCGCAGAAGCATGCAGTTGTGGAGAGTGGCCCCATTTACTTAAATCGGTAGTGATTGGCAGGCAGTAGCACCAACCAAAAGCAACAGGGGGATTAAGTCCTGCTGCGGCATCTGTACACCTAGGGCTGCTGCCTCAACAGTTAAAGGAGGTAGGGATTGGGGGCTGTAAACTCAACCGCAGGGTTTTTCCTCCCCCCAACTTTGTGTGAACAAGCCCTAAGGGTGCCGATGCGGAATGCAACTAAGGGCTCATTCACAAGTGCAGCAGGCACTGCTGCTTCTTCTGAAAAGCGATCCAAGTGTGTTTGACAGGTGGGAAGGAGGTGAAATGTTGCCTCCTCAGTCCTCACCACCTGATTTAAACCCATGATTGTTGTGCAATGCCTGTGATTGTGACACGGTTGTATGGCAATTAGAGATTGACACTGTGCCCGGTGATCTTTGACTTCTCCCATGTTGTTCAGGTAGATCTCCACCTCTTTAGGGTTGCCTACCCCTGCTCTAAACAAATTCTAAAATGCATTTTTTGGCCGCTATTCACCATGGCCGCTATTCCAGCCAATTCTATTTCCACATAAAAGACAGGAAAGCCTTCAGAGCAGGACCTGAGAAATGCCAAGGCCAGCTATTCCGAGGACCTCACTCCCATAGACAGGAAGTATCGGAGGACGGTGCACAAGTCTTGTCTGCCATGTTGGTGTCTGTAGCTCAGCTGCGGCTTTGAAAACAGAAGACTTGTGAAATGTTGAATGGGAGGGCGTGCTGCAGACATTTGATTAGAAAGTGCTGAATGATAGGGCTTGGCATCCACACAAAAATGTGAATGGAGAGTCACCAATAGGGGGCAGCAGATCGAGGCGGATGCAAATTAAGAGTTGCATATGTCTTGTATTGCAGAAACGTTTTTCATGTGAGCTTCTAATGCAGAAAAAAAATAAAAAAATCCTAAAAGCAGAGTATTGTGCCAGAATGAGCAGCTGTGTAGATTATTCTCATTGCAAAGGGAAAGCAGGTAATATGTACTGGAGGACCAGCATACCCTGACTGCCCTCTCCTACAGCACTGATTATATAGTCTGAGGCTCTGTTCACACCGAAACCGGCCGCGGATTGCACAGGAACGCTGTGCATCCCTGTTCTCAGCTTCAGGGACAAATCAGGGCCAAATCTTTGCCTGAATTGGGCCATGAAACAGAGCCAAAGATGCACAGCGTTCCTGTGCAGTGCGCTCCGCAGCCACCCCGCAGCCACCTCCATAGAGAGCCAGTCACATTCTCCTGCTATGCGAATTGGATGCGGGGAAACCCTCATCCTATTCGCATAACCCAGCCTCAGTGTTTCCTGACCCAACCAGCACAACTAAAGCTGGCCATACACTGATAGATTATTTTCATTCAGCCGGCGTATTAACCACTTCCGGACCGCCGCACGCCGATATACGTCCTAACTTTGAAGAGGAATATCCTCTTCTTTGACCGGCGGTCCGGTCTTCGATAATGGTGGTCTCTGCGGCAGATTTTCCGCAAGATCACTTTTATCGGCGGTGGGAGAGGGACTCCCCGCCGCGCTCCGATGCCCTCCGCCGCTTACCGGTGCCGTCGGTAGCGGCGCAGGCGATTGGATCCTCTTCCTTGCTGGGTATGGAGACGAGTGAGGAGAAGATGGGCCCCACCCGTCACCATACCATTGCAGGGCGGAAGCAACGTGAAAACGTCACTTCCGCCCATAGTTCTTAAAGGGCCATTTTGTTTTTGAATTTTTTTAAATGGAAAAAAAAAATAAATAAATGTTATTGCATTTTAGTGTAAATATGAGATCTGAGGTCTTTTTGACCCCAGATCTCATATTTAACAGGTCCTGTCATGCTTTTTTTCTATTACAAGGGATGTTTACATGCCTTGTAATAGGAATAAAAGTGACACAATTTTTTTTTTCAAAAGAACAGTGTAAAAATAAAAAATAAAAGGTAAAATAAATAAGAAAAAATACATTTTTAAATGCGCCCTGTCCCGAGAAGCTTGCGTGCAGAAGCGAACCGGAACAGCGCCCGCATATGAAAACGGTGTTCAAATCACACATGTGAGGTATCGCCGCGATCGGTAGAGCGAGAGCAATAATTCTCGCCCTACACCTCCTCTGTAACTCAAAACATGCAACCTGTAGAATTTTTTAAAACGTCAACTATGGAGATTTTTAAGGGTAAAACTTTGTCGCCATTCCACAAGCGGGCGCAATTTTGAAGCGTGACATGTTGGGTATCAATTTACTCGGCATAGCATCATCTTTCACGATATAAAAAAAAATTGAGCTAACTTTACTGTTGTCCTATTTTTTTAATTCAAAAAAGTGTATTTTTTTCAAAAGAAAGTGCGCTTGCAAGACCGCTGCGCAAATACGGTGTGACAGAAAGTAATGCAACGACCGCCATTTTATTCTCTAGGGTGTAAGAAAAAAAATGTATAATGTTTGGGGTTTCTAAGTAATTTTCTAGCAAAAAAAACTGTTTTTAACTTGTAAACAATAAATCTCAAAAAGAGGCTCGGTCCTTGAGTGGTTAAAAGGAAAGAATGGATGAGATTCCTCCATCCACGCTATACAGCACGGATGGACGAGTCTGCAGTTCCGGCTATTGTATTGTGACACAGGGGGAGACTTACTAAAACTGACACACTCAGAATCTGGTGCAGCTGTACATGGTAGCCAATCAGCTTCTAACTTCAACTTGTTCAATTACCACTTGACCTCTGGCAGGTTTACCCCCTCTCCCTTCATGACCAGGCCAGCGTTACTTTAATTGACAATTGCGTGGTCATGCGCACCCAAATAAAATTGATGTCCCTTTTTTCCCACAGATTATTATTATACAGGATTTAAATAGAGCCGACAGTTTGTGCAGCGCTTTACAACATCAAGGCAGACAGTACAATTTAAATACAATTCAATACAGGAGGAATCAAAGCTTTCTCTGGGTGGTGTTTGATCACCTCTGCGGTTTCTATTTATTGTGCTATAAACAAAAAAAGACTGGCAATTTTGAAAAAAAAAAAAAAAAAAATATTTTTTACTTTCTGCTATAAAATATATATAAAAAAACAAAAAACAAAAATCGAAATTCTTTATAAATTTAGGCCAATATGTATTCTGCTACATGTCTTTGGTAAAAAAAAAAATCCCAATAAGCGTTTATTGATTGGTTTGCGCAAAAGTTAAAGCGTCTACAAACTATGGGATATATACTGGAAATTGTATTTGTTTATTTTTTTTATTAGTAATGGGGGCAATCAGCGACTTATAGCGGGACATTGACATTGTGACACTTTTTTGGGGACCAGTGACACTAATACAGTGGGGTTAAAAAATATCCACTGTCACTGTACTAATGACACTGGCTGGGAAGGGGTTAAACATCTAGGGCAATCAAGGGGTTAACTGTGTGCCTAGCCAGTGTTTTGGTGTACTGTGTGTGGTGCTTTTACTAAGGCAAGTAAAGTAATGGATTTTATTCCCTGCTTTGCGGGGAAAGAAAATCCATTACTTCCCATTGACAGGACGGCGCTCTGCCCTGTTTACATAGGCAGGACTCTGTCCTGTGTGAATTCCTGACGATCGGAGGGTGCCAGCGCATAGCTCCCAATTGTCCCTGATTTCAAGGGACTGTCCCTGATTTGGAGCAATGTCCCTCTGTCCCTCATTTGTCCCTCATTTTGGTCTGATCTATATAGCTGTATATAAAATGCACTTTTTATCTATCAAAAAGTGTTTCCCAGTGCTAAGCCTTTCATCTGATTTCTAAATTGCTGCATTTGTGAATTCCAAAAGCCAATATAAAGGGATAGTAGTGGTAAAAAAAAGCACAGGTTTAACCAATCTTTTTTTTTTGTACAATTCTCCTTTAAGGGGGCGTGGCAAGGGGTGTGTCCTATCCCTGCTTACTTTTTCTGATAGGTGTCCCTCATTCCCATCTCAAAAGGTTGGGAGGTCTGCCAGTGGTCATCTATTGGCCAGCACCCATTGATCGCCATCTGCTGTGCTTAATCACAGCACAGACGGGTTGGCGGCAGCGCCTGCCCCCTACCCAGAGGTGCCGGATCACGTACCTAGCACGTGATCTGGCGTAGGAGAGCCGCTTGAAAGGGAAAGTAAAAGAAAGTCCCAAATTTTGGGTTTTCCCCAGAAAAGTAATAGTGGGGAAATCTTCCAATGTGGAAACTAGTTCCGGTGACCTGGGGGTCCCCAATTTGCAAGGATTTCCTCTCACTTCCTGTTTGGCTATGGGACAGGAAGTGAAGGGAAATCTCCTAAATGGGGCACAGATGGCAAAAATAAATCATTAGGGGTTATAACCCTCCCTTAGGCCTGATTCACACCTTTGCATTTTTAATACTTTTTACATTTTGCAGATCTGCACTATAGAACGTGTTCCATAGGAAACCATGTTAAATGGACTGTAGTGCAAATCTGCAAAATGCAAAAAGCACTAAAAATGCAAAGGTGTGAATCAGGCCTTAAGCCTCGTACACACGGTACGAAAATCAGAAGGGGATTGGCTGTTGACAGGCTGTTGTCCGAAGTTCTTATCATTAGTACGCTCCTTTCAACAATTGTTTTCCAATTTTCGGCCAACAAATGTTGGATGACAGGCTAGAAAATTTTTGTCAAACGACAGCTCCGCGTCAGATTTTCGTATGGTCAGTACACAAATCCATCACACAAAAGTCAAAAGTACAAACACGCATGCTCGGAATCAATGCTCACCAAAATTAGCAGTAGGGGCCCAAAGGATGGCGCTCAAGAGCTGAAATTCCCCGTAGTACGTCACTACGTTCGCGTCTGTGGCACGACAATTTGTGTAACGTTAGTATGCAAGACAAGATCCGGGCACGTGCCATTTTGACAAAAATCAGACGCTCGGTTGGCTAACAATCGCACCGCGTATACGAGGCTTTAGGCTTCAAAAAACAAAACAAATCCATCAGAGAGATAGCAGCAACATTAGGGGTGGCCAAATCAACAGTTTGGTGGATTCTGAGGAAAGAAGAACGCACCGGCGAGCTCAGCAACATAAAAAGGCCTGGATGTCCACGGAAGACAAATCGGACGTCCAACAATCAGACCGTGTGTACGAGGCTTTAAGCTGGCTATACACTATACAATTTTCTTGTTCAATTTCCTTTAGATTTACCTTCAACTATGTAGTACAAGGGCCTGTCTGATTGCATACAAATTGAAAATGTTTAGGTTTGACTTCATATTTTATGGTTTTGGTAAATCTAAAGGAAAATTGTACAAGAAAATTGTATAATGTATAGCCAGCCTTACTCTATCCAAAATGAAAAAAAAAAAAGTTTTGCCTATATAGTAATACCTCGGATTGGGAGCGTTTTGCAATACAAGCTATTTTTTTTTTTATTAATCCTGACTCGATTTGCGAGCGTTGTCTCGGAAGACGAACAGGATGCAAGCCTCTGGTGTATGAAGTACCACATGTGGCCAGAGGTGTGGGGGCGCCGGTGATGCTCGGAGATGCTCAGAGACACTCCGAGCGTCCCCGGCGCCCCCGCACCTCTGGCCACATGCGGTACTGCATACACCAGCAGTGGCACTGGAACTAATTATCTGAGTTTCCATTGATTCCTATGGGGAAACTCGCTTTGATATACGAGTGCTTTGGATTACAAGCATGCTTCGAATTATGCGCATAATCCAAGGTACTACTGTAGTTCTAATGTAGTCAAAAAAGTCGCGCTAAAAAAATTAGTTATTTGAGAATAGCAACAATCTAGTGCCTAAAGTGATAAAAAGTAAATTTGAATAGAAAGTATAATTGAAACAATACCCAATGTATATAGACTCATACGATGAGATGGAATAAATAATATACAAAAAGGATTATTTTCTATGTGAAAAATAAATAGTGAAATAAATTGACATAATAGGATGTGAACGACAAAAATTAATTTCCAGAACACTATAATCACGTGCAACAATGTAAAGAAATAGTGTAAAGACACTGAACATGAACCCTGTGAAAAGCAAAAAATATAACAATAAAGGTAATAACCAAAGTAAAAAAGTCCATAAAAAATCCAAGTCCAGAAGAACAGTAATTATTGAAGTTCTTGCATATTGTGGAAAACAGGTAAGTAGATATCCCCCAGTGCTAAGTGAAGTGCAGAGACAGGCTTGCTGAAGTGACACAGGTGCATGGGCAGACCTCCACCGTTTAAAACAACTGCCTCTTACCAAATGGAGTTGGTCTCTAGATTATAGGAGACCTAGGGAACGGATGGCTGCAACCCCAGCCAGGGATCTAGAACAGCAGACACTTGTTGTCATCCGGGACCCGGAACTCGCTCCGTCACACACAGCAAATAGAGAAAGATGGCTCCCCATAAAAGAAATAAAAGCTCCACATAGCATAAAAACCACGACTTTATTAAATAAAGAGTAAGATTGCACTTACACAATGGTTATAAAAAAAAGGCATCAAAACGCCGGCCGGCTGATAGACTCCCCGTGTCTTCCGGGTGTGCAGAACGCGGTGTCGTCGGGACGTAGCTCCTCCTCCCTACGTCGTTTCGTCACAACAGGACGTGGTCACGGGATACGAGCAACGTCCCGACGCACCGCTTATATAGACATAACAACAGCATCTTATTACACAGGAAGCGATTGAAGCGCCATCTTGTCTAAGGGAAACGCTAAGGGCAAATACAAATAAACACAACAACAGCATCTCCCTATATAGGAAGCGATTAAAGCGCCATCCTGTCTAAGGGAGACACTGAGGGCAAATATACAACATTGCCCATATAAAGAAAATAACATACTGAGAAGTATAGAAGAAATCTCATATGGAAGGGAAAAAATTTTTTTTTAAAATTATATCACATAGTGGGTTGTTATCGCTTATGAAACTAATAGATATGTAAAATATTCTTTTTAATTAATATAGCACACCTACATAACTCTGTTAAAGTCTTCAGTGTGCATCCCATTCGGTCACTATAGACATGATCCAGGGACTCGAATAGTCAATACAGCAACCAAAGTGTCGGAAGCCACCAGGGCAAACCGGCCACACCAAAGGATAATTAGGGGCAATTAATAGTAAAAATAAAATAAAAAATTAAAAAAATATATATTAAAAAACACATAAAAAACAGTTTCCCTGAAGCAAGAGGGCACTTACAGTACAAAAAGATTTTTTAGAACGCCTCTCTAAATATAAAGACAACATATCTTACATGCAGTTTCTAGATCCAAAAGAAATAATAAATATAAGTAAAAATTGTGAAATTGTGTGAAAGAGCAAGAAGAACCAATGGTAACTGATTAACATTCACCCTCTAGGAGTTGTCTATGAAGGAATTAACATCAACATCGATGTTAAGGCCGAAGGGGGTATAGGTCTTTAATTTGTGGACCCAGGCCATCTCTAATCTAGAGATGGTTCGTACCAAAACACTTCCCCTCCAGTGGGGCTTGAATTTGTCTATCCCCAAAAAAATTGTACCTGTGGGGTCCCTGCTATGAGCTGTCAGGTAATGTTTTGATACAGAGTGTTTGGTAAATCCTCTCCTGATGTTGTTAATATGTTCATTTAGTCTTACCTGCAGGGGTCTTTTAGTCCGGCCCACATACTGCAGGCCACAAGGGCACTGCAGTAAGTAGACGACTCCCGTGGTAGAACAGGTAATGAAAGGCTCAATGGTAAAGGATTTACGTGTGCTAGTAGAAGTAAAATTTACCGACCTTCTATTTCTACAGCCGTTTAGCGAACATACCTGACACCTCCTACATTGAAAGTATCCTGTTAGTTCAGAAAAGAAACTAGGTCTCGGCATAGGAGGGTCAAAAATATTGGGTGCTACTTTGTCTCTGAGGGAAGGTGCCCCCCTAAAAACTACCTGGGGTTTAACTGGCAAGATGGATGTCAGTACCCTATCATTTTTTAGAATGTGCCAATATTTATTTATAATACGCTTAACTTTGGCATGTTGACAAGTGAAGTCGGTGACAAATGGACAACGAAATGAAGCGTTAATCGGATCTTTAGCCCGCTCAACAAGCAGATCCTTTCGGTCCACTTTCTCGACTTGATCTAATGTATTGGCCACAAAATCTGAAGAATAGCCCTTCGCGACAAACCTTTGGGTCAGAATGAGTGCCTGGTTCTTAAATGTAGCAACATCCGTACAGTTCCTTTTTAACCGAAGAAACTGGCTTTTAGGTACGGATTTAATCCATGAAGCGTGATGACAGCTATCATGGGGGATAAAGGAGTTCCTATCGGTTGGTTTGAAATATGTGGACGTGACAAATTGATTGTTATGGATGGAAATAGTGAGATCCAAAAAATTAATCTGTTCCGGACTGGCCTCATAATTGAGCTGAATGCCCCTGTCGTTGTTATTAAGGAAGCACATGTACTCAGATAGGTCTGAAGTGGTGCCGTCCCACAGGAGGAGGATGTCGTCTATATAACGAACCCACAAGACCACCTGAGGTCTTGGCTGGGCATAGACGACATCCTCCTCCCACCTGGCCATAAATAAATTGGCCAGGCTGGGGGCATATTTTGCCCCCATTGCAACTCCCCTATCCTGACGGTAATAATTTCCATTGAACCAAAAAAAATTATGCGTCGCAGCAAACTCCAACAACAACATAATAAACAGAATTTGTTGCTCTGGGAGGTTAGAGAGTCGATGTAAATGGTCAGACACAGCCTCCAAACCCAATTGATGGGGGATAACCGTATATAACGAAGTGACATCAGCTGTCACCAATAACATCCCTTCGCTCGGTGTATGGTTCGAGAGGAGGTCTAGTTTGCCCCCCGGGACGTCCCATAGTTAGTGGGATCGATTCTATCACGTCCCGGGTGGGCAAATATATAGACTTTTATCTGCAACCCTTGGTACGTACCATGAGATCCTATGTTAAGGACACTCGGGACGTTATTAACCTCCTCTCGAACCATACACCGAGCGAAGGGATGTTATTGGTGACAGCTGATGTCACTTCGTTATATACGGTTATCCCCCATCAATTGGGTTTGGAGGCTGTGTCTGACCATTTACATCGACTCTCTAACCTCCCAGAGCAACAAATTCTGTTTATTATGTTGTTGTTGGAGTTTGCTGCGACGCATAATTTTTTTTGGTTCAATGGAAATTATTACCGTCAGGATAGGGGAGTTGCAATGGGGGCAAAATATGCCCCCAGCCTGGCCAATTTATTTATGGCCAGGTGGGAGGAGGATGTCGTCTATGCCCAGCCAAGACCTCAGGTGGTCTTGTGGGTTCGTTATATAGACGACATCCTCCTCCTGTGGGACGGCACCACTTCAGACCTATCTGAGTACATGTGCTTCCTTAATAACAACGACAGGGGCATTCAGCTCAATTATGAGGCCAGTCCGGAACAGATTAATTTTTTGGATCTCACTATTTCCATCCATAACAATCAATTTGTCACGTCCACATATTTCAAACCAACCGATAGGAACTCCTTTATCCCCCATGATAGCTGTCATCACGCTTCATGGATTAAATCCGTACCTAAAAGCCAGTTTCTTCGGTTAAAAAGGAACTGTACGGATGTTGCTACATTTAAGAACCAGGCACTCATTCTGACCCAAAGGTTTGTCGCGAAGGGCTATTCTTCAGATTTTGTGGCCAATACATTAGATCAAGTCGAGAAAGTGGACCGAAAGGATCTGCTTGTTGAGCGGGCTAAAGATCCGATTAACGCTTCATTTCGTTGTCCATTTGTCACCGACTTCACTTGTCAACATGCCAAAGTTAAGCGTATTATAAATAAATATTGGCACATTCTAAAAAATGATAGGGTACTGACATCCATCTTGCCAGTTAAACCCCAGGTAGTTTTTAGGGGGGCACCTTCCCTCAGAGACAAAGTAGCACCCAATATTTTTGACCCTCCTATGCCGAGACCTAGTTTCTTTTCTGAACTAACAGGATACTTTCAATGTAGGAGGTGTCAGGTATGTTCGCTAAACGGCTGTAGAAATAGAAGGTCGGTAAATTTTACTTCTACTAGCACACGTAAATCCTTTACCATTGAGCCTTTCATTACCTGTTCTACCACGGGAGTCGTCTACTTACTGCAGTGCCCTTGTGGCCTGCAGTATGTGGGCCGGACTAAAAGACCCCTGCAGGTAAGACTAAATGAACATATTAACAACATCAGGAGAGGATTTACCAAACACTCTGTATCAAAACATTACCTGACAGCTCATAGCAGGGACCCCACAGGTACAATTTTTTTGGGGATAGACAAATTCAAGCCCCACTGGAGGGGAAGTGTTTTGGTACGAACCATCTCTAGATTAGAGATGGCCTGGGTCCACAAATTAAAGACCTATACCCCCTTCGGCCTTAACATCGATGTTGATGTTAATTCCTTCATAGACAACTCCTAGAGGGTGAATGTTAATCAGTTACCATTGGTTCTTCTTGCTCTTTCACACAATTTCACAATTTTTACTTATATTTATTATTTCTTTTGGATCTAGAAACTGCATGTAAGATATGTTGTCTTTATATTTAGAGAGGCGTTCTAAAAAATCTTTTTGTACTGTAAGTGCCCTCTTGCTTCAGGGAAACTGTTTTTTATGTGTTTTTTAATATATATTTTTTTAATTTTTTATTTTATTTTTACTATTAATTGCCCCTAATTATCCTTTGGTGTGGCCGGTTTGCCCTGGTGGCTTCCGACACTTTGGTTGCTGTATTGACTATTCGAGTCCCTGGATCATGTCTATAGTGACCGAATGGGATGCACACTGAAGACTTTAACAGAGTTATGTAGGTGTGCTATATTAATTAAAAAGAATATTTTACATATCTATTAGTTTCATAAGCGATAACAACCCACTATGTGATATAATTTTAAAAAAAATTTTTTTCCCTTCCATATGAGATTTCTTCTATACTTCTCAGTATGTTATTTTCTTTATATGGGCAATGTTGTATATTTGCCCTCAGTGTCTCCCTTAGACAGGATGGCGCTTTAATCGCTTCCTATATAGGGAGATGCTGTTGTTGTGTTTATTTGTATTTGCCCTTAGCGTTTCCCTTAGACAAGATGGCGCTTCAATCGCTTCCTGTGTAATAAGATGCTGTTGTTATGTCTATATAAGCGGTGCGTCGGGACGTTGCTCGTATCCCGTGACCACGTCCTGTTGTGACGAAACGACGTAGGGAGGAGGAGCTACGTCCCGACGACACCGCGTTCTGCACACCCGGAAGACACGGGGAGTCTATCAGCCGGCCGGCGTTTTGATGCCTTTTTTTTATAACCATTGTGTAAGTGCAATCTTACTCTTTATTTAATAAAGTCGTGGTTTTTATGCTATGTGGAGCTTTTATTTCTTTTATGGGGAGCCATCTTTCTCTATTTGCTGTGTGTGACGGAGCGAGTTCCGGGTCCCGGATGACAACAAGTGTCTGCTGTTCTAGATCCCTGGCTGGGGTTGCAGCCATCCGTTCCCTAGGTCTCCTATAATCTAGAGACCAACTCCATTTGGTAAGAGGCAGTTGTTTTAAACGGTGGAGGTCTGCCCATGCACCTGTGTCACTTCAGCAAGCCTGTCTCTGCACTTCACTTAGCACTGGGGGATATCTACTTACCTGTTTTCCACAATATGCAAGAACTTCAATAATTACTGTTCTTCTGGACTTGGATTTTTTATGGACTTTTTTACTTTGGTTATTACCTTTATTGTTATATTTTTTGCTTTTCACAGGGTTCATGTTCAGTGTCTTTACACTATTTCTTTACATTGTTGCACGTGATTATAGTGTTCTGGAAATTAATTTTTGTCGTTCACATCCTATTATGTCAATTTATTTCACTATTTATTTTTCACATAGAAAATAATCCTTTTTGTATATTATTTATTCCATCTCATCGTATGAGTCTATATACATTGGGTATTGTTTCAATTATACTTTCTATTCAAATTTACTTTTTATCACTTTAGGCACTAGATTGTTGCTATTCTCAAATAACTAATTTTTTTAGCGCGACTTTTTTGACTACATTTGATTCACGGTTTACTACCTTTAGTCGCAGCTTTTCTTATTGTGTTAGCGCAGTAATTTTTTTTCAACTACTGTAGTTCTACTTTAAGCTTTGTCAATAAAACCTGGAAGCTGCATCAGATATTGCACTCTTTAGTTTTACTAAATACCCCCCACAGCTTCAGCAACTGGTTGGATGCAGCCGCTGTTCGTCTAACAATTTTCTGCTTGGCTCCTCCGATTTTTCAATCATGTTCGATCAATAAAGGATGTTGGATTGGAACAGTGGCTGCAACTGCAGGGAACAATGTAGGAGACTGGGGACCCACCATGTCATGTGACCACACAAATAGGTAAGTATTGTGGCGCTTTAGAATATTTTCCAAAGTGAAGGAAACTTACTCTTAGAAAACTTACAACAAAACAAGTGTCCCCAATAGAAGATTTACCCTCTACTCGTGTGCTGGTTACAATTCAGAATGATAAAGCTGAGCTCTAGGCAGATATAGAATACACACAATAATGCAGCACTGTATTTATCATAGTATATTAAATGTGTTTTCTAAATGCAAGCATTGTACCTGTATCAGTCTCTTGCAGTTCCTGAAGTGCAAAGCTGGAGAGAGAGAGGAAGGAGCCCCATAAGGACCCAATTAGTTCATGTGCTTATAAGAAGCATGCTGATAGGAGGAAAGGACAGAGTGACATAGAAATGATCCCATCACTATGCTGCTCAGAGGAATGGGTTGAATGAGGCTGGCCATCAGACTGAGGACATCTAGTGGCAGAAAAAAATATTGTGAGGGAAATCTTTACATTGAAAAGAAAATAGGGAAGTAAACCCCTTATTTAAAAAAAAATAAAAAAATTCCTGCAAGGCAATGGCATAATGTGCTAGTATGCATCGAGTGTGGTTAAACAAAATTTCATCTTTTTTTAGAATTTTTTTTTTAGAAATCTAATTAGGTCTACAGGCTTCATAGGTATTAACTGCAATGTGTGTATGTATGTTGTGAAGTTGGGGGGTTGTTTAGCCCAGGTGTAGAGCTGCCCAGTGAGCTGAGTTCACGCCAGGTATGCAGTTTAAGAGCTTTTTGGCCCACTTTTATTGAAGGAAAAGAAAAACAAGTCCATCCAGGATTGCCCACGCAGGGGTTTCAACTTCACAGTAATAGTCACACACTGAAAATACCGAGCCTCCTGGCTCTTTAGTAGCACCGCTGCTCAGGCTTTAGGCTTCAGCCCTCTTGGCCATATAACAGAGTTCCTGTATAAACACTGTACCCTTTTTTCAGCTTTCGTGCTACTCAGCCCACAGGCTTGGGCCCTCTGTCTAACTATACCATGCAGACATGCATGCTTCTCCCTTGCTCGGGTGGAGAGCAGGGGTTATCAGGGCAGAAGACAGGGGTCAGCAGAGTGGAGGACAGCAATCAGCATGGCAGAGAAGGGTCTGCAGTGCAGTGTACGGGGGTCAGCAGGGCAGAGAAGAGGGGTCACAAAGGGCAGAGGACAGGGATCAGCAGGACAGAGGATAGGGGGCCAATAGGACAGTGTAAAGGAGTCAGCAGGATGGAAGGTAGAGTGTCAGGAGGGCAGGGTACAGGGGTCAGCAGGAAGGAGGACAGGGGGGTCAGTAGAGCAGGGTACAGGGCTCAGCAGGACAGAGGACAGGGAGTCAGTAGGGCAGGGTACAGGGCTCAGCAGGACGGAAGACAGGGGGTCAATAGAGCAGGGTACAGGGGTCAGCAGGACGGAAGACAGGGGGTCAATAGAGCAGGGTACAGGGGTCAGCAGGATGGAAGACAGGGGGTCAGTAGGGCAGGGTACAGGGGTCAACAGGATGGAGGACAGGGGGTCAGTAGGGCAGGGTACAAGGGTCAGGAGGACAGGAGTCAGTAGGGCAGATTACAGGGGTCAGCAGGACAGAGGACAGGGGGGTCAGTAGAGCAGGGTACAGGGCTCAGCAGGACAGAGGACAGGGAGTCAGTAGGGCAGGGTACAGGGCTCAGCAGGACGGAAGACAGGGGGTCAATAGAGCAGGGTACAGGGGTCAGCAGGACGGAAGACAGGGGGTCAATAGAGCAGGGTACAGGGGTCAGCAGGATGGAAGACAGGGGGTCAGTAGGGCAGGGTACAGGGGTCAGCAGGATGGAGGACAGGGGGTCAGTAGGGCAGGGTACAAGGGTCAGGAGGACAGAGGACAGGAGTCAGTAGGGCAGATTACAGGGGTCAGCAGGACGGAGGACAGGGGGTCAGTAGGGCAGGGTACAGGGGTCAGCAGGACAGAGGACAGGGGGGTCAGTAGAGCAGGGTACAGGGCTCAGCAGGACAGAGGACAGGGAGTCAGTAGGGCAGGGTACAGGGCTCAGCAGGATGGAAGACAGGGGGTCAATAGAGCAGGGTACAGGGGTCAGCAGGACGGAAGACAGGGGGTCAATAGAGCAGGGTACAGGGGTCAGCAGGATGGAAGACAGGGGGTCAGTAGGGCAGGGTACAGGGGTCAGCAGGATGGAGGACAGGGGGTCAGTAGGGCAGGGTACAAGGGTCAGGAGGACAGAGGACAGGAGTCAGTAGGGCAGATTACAGGGGTCAGCAGGACGGAGGACAGGGGGTCAGTAGGGCAGGGTACAGGGGTCAGCAGGACAGAGGACAGGGGGTCAGTAGGGCAGGGTACAAGGGTCAGCAGGACAGAGGACAGGAGTCAGTAGAGCAGGGTACAGGGGTCAGCAGGACAGAGGACAGGAGTCATTAGGGAAGGGTACAGGGGTCAGCAGGACGGAGGACAGGGGGTCAATAGAGCAAGGTACAGGGGTCAGCAGGATGGAGGACAGGGAGTCAGTAGGGCAGGGTACAGGGGTCAGCAGGACAGAAGACAGGGGTCAATAGAGCAGGGTACAGGGGTCAGCAGGGGACAGTTGGGATGTATGCATCAGTGTCCCCCTCATCTGTCCCCCGCCATCGGTCTCCCCCTCATCGGTCTCCTGTCATCATTGTCCCCCTCATTTGTCCCCCGCCATCAGTGTCTTCCACCATCAGTGTCCCCAAACGTCAGTGTACCCCACTGTCCCCCACCATCACTGTCCCCCACCATCACTGTCCTCCACCATCAGTGTCCTCCACCATCAGTGTCCTCCACCATCGATGTCTCCCACCATCACTGTCCTCCACCATCAGTGTCCTCCACCATCAGTGTCCTCCACCATCGATGTCTCCCACCATTAGCGTCCCCCATCATCAGTGTCCCCACCACCAGTGTCCCTCACCATAAGCATATGTCCTCCACCATCAGTGTCCCCCTCATCACATACAGCCAGCCGGCATCCAGCATGAGAAGGAGAAGGTGGTCTGTCAACTCATAGAGCGCCGCTCTGCATTACCACCTTCGAGCTATTCCAAGCATCAGAGAGGCCAGGCGCCAATTGCCACCCAGTCCGCTCCTGTCATGACTCCTCCCTACCTCCCCCTCCTGTCTGTGTGCAGGAATGCATTACAGCCAAGGAGGAGACGGGTTCAGCCACAAGCCGCTGTGAGCTGTGTATGTGAGGCAGCCAGCATCTCTCACCACCATCTGCCTGTCACATTTACACAGCTTTGCTTGCATCATGCGGGACCCCAGACACCCCACACAAGCCGCAGGGCACTTAGCTCCACTCCAGGACAAAGCCTTCATACGCCGGGACTTGCATCAAGTCCCCGGGACAGTCCCGGCAAATCCAGGACAGTTGGGAGGTATGTATAATGCAATACATTGCAACAACAAAAAGTTATGTGGAACACAGTGCTCTGTAACTATTTCTATCCTGTGCTCCTGTGTTGACACATGGGCCTTCCAATATCGATTACAGATTCAACACAAATAATGCAGGCACGATCCATCCGTGTATGAAGACAGGAAACAGCTGTAAAAAGGCCACAGGAGGTCAGCAGCACTGCAAAGCAATATAGGATGAAAAAGGTGAAAACCAATATTATAAAATGCCAGTTCTTCAGTGGTTGTTTTTGCTTTGTTGCACAGAGGAAACCAAGGGGTCTATGTATTAAAAAAAATGTGCTCAGTCATTTACACTGGGCGCAACAAATCTTCACCCTCAGCGCCTGCTAATGGCAATAATGCCATATTTTTCCTGATTAAAGTATTTTAGGGAAAAATACTGAATTAAAATCACTAGATGGTGCTGCTGATCCTGGGAAATAAACATATTAAGCAATTTGGTAAAGATGCATTGCACCGGTGCAAATAACATATTTGCACAGCTCATTTTTTTATACATAGAACATTATGTTATTCACTATATCTGCTCTCCCACAGTACACAGAACATGGAAATACAATTATTTTAGTAAATATTAATTGCTAAATACCTTTTCTCATCAGTCTTTTTTTCTGCTGCTTTGAAAAAGTATTCATACCCCTTGAAATTTTCCACATTTTGTCATGTTACAACCAAAAACATAAATGTATTTTATTGGGATTTTATGTGATAGACCAACACAAAGTGACACATAAATGTGAAGTGAAAGGAAAATGATAAATGGTTTTCAAATTTTTTTACAAATAAATATCTGAAAAGTGTGGCGTGCATTTGTATTCAGCTTAAAGCAAACCCACAATAAAAAATAAAAAAAAACCTGCAAGACAAAGGCATAATGAGCTAGTATGCATAGCATACTTTACTGACAGGAGACGCTGTCGCTGTAGACGCTGTAAAATCACACTAGCTAAAGCAACGGCATGTCAGTGCCATTATTTCAGTGCGCATGTGCCGATAAAATTGGTCGTGCAGGTTTAGGAGATATCAGGGGTAGCTACAGGTAAGCCTTATTATAGGCTTACCTGTAGTCAAAAGTGGTTGTAAAGGGTTTACAACCAATTTAACTCCGATACCCCTAACTAAAATCTAGTGGAACCAATTACCTTCAGAAGTCACCTAATTAGTAATAGAGTCCACCTGTGTGTAATTTTATCTCACTATAAATACAGCTGTTCTGTGAAGCCCTCAGAGGTTTGTTAGAGAACCTTAGTGTACAAACAGCATCATGAAAGCCAAGGAACACACCAGACAGGTCAGGGATAAAGTTGTAGAGAAGTTTAAATTAGGGATAGGTTATAAAAAAAAATCCCAAACTTTGAACATCTCACAGAGCACTGTTCAATCCATCAGCCGAATATGGAAAGAGTATGGCACAACTGTAAACCTACCAAGACATGGCCGTCCACCTAAACTGATAGGCCGGGCAAGGAGAACATTAATCAGAGAAGCAGACAAGAGGCCCATGGTAACTCTGGGGGAGCTTCAGAGGTCCACAGCTCAGGTGGGAGAATCTGTCCACAGGACGACTATTAGTCGTGCACTCCACAAATCTGGCCTTTATGGAAGAGTGTCAGGAAGAAAGCCATTGTTGAAATAAAGCCATAAGAAGTCCTGTTTGAAGTTTGTGAGAAGCCATGTGGGAGACACAGCAAACATGTGGAAGAAGGTGCTCTGATCAGATGAGACCAAAATTGAACTTTTTGGCCTAAAAGCAAAACGCTATGTGTGGCAGAAGACTAACACTGCACATCACCCTGAACACACCATACCCACCGTGAAACATGGTGGTGGCAACATCATGTGGTGGGGATCCTTTTATCCAGCCAGGACAGGGGAGCTGGTCAGAGTTGATGGGAAGATGGATGGAGCCAAATACAGGGCAATCTTATGCCGTGTACACACAGGCGGACTTTTCGGCATCAAAGGTCCGACGGTCTTTCCGACGGACTTTTGACGGACTTCCGATGGACTTTGGAACGAACGGACTTGCCTACACACGATCACACCAAAGTCTGACGGATTCGTACGTGACAACGTACACGGACTAAAATAAGGGAGTTAATAGCCAGTAGCCAATAGCTGCCCTAGTGCCGGTTTTCGTCCGTCGGACTAGCATACAGACGGGCGGATTTTTTGACTGGACTCGAGTCTGTCGGAAAGATTCGAAACATGTTCCAAATCTACAGTCCGTCTGATTTTCGACCGAAAAAGTCCGCTGCAGGTCCAATGAAGCCCACACACGGTCGGATTGTCTGACGGATTCGTCCCGTCGGACCAGTCTGGTCGAAAAGTCCGCCTGTGTGTACACGGCATAAGAAGAAAACCTGTTAGAGTCTGCAAAAGACCTGAGACTGGGGCAGAGGTTCACCTTCCAGCAGAACAACCACCCTAAACATACAGCCAGAGCTACAATGGAATCGTTTAGAATAGGGTTGTCCCGATACCACTTTTTTAAAACCGAGTACAAGTACCGATACTTTTTTCAGCGCCGATACTTTTTTTAATGTCATGTGACAGTAACACTAGTATACAGCACTGATGATGCGTGGACTGTGTCAGTCGTTTTTTATATTTTTTTTGCAATTTCTTTTTTCAATTTTTTTTTCCAATTTTTTTTTTTTCCAATGCTTTCTTTTTTTTTGGAGGGGGGTGAACGGTGGACAGTGTCAGTGTGTCTTTTATTTTATTTTTTATTATTCTTAATTAACTTTTTTATTTCTTTATTTTTTATCTGCCCTGTTGGGGGGCTTTGGTGAGATATCAGGGGTCTTAACAGAGCCCTAACATCTCCCCTTTGAGACAAAGAAAGGGGCTGAGGACACAGATGCCCTAGTCCCTTTCTCTGCAGCCTCAGCTGCACCGGGTCACGGAGATGGACAGCAGAGGGTCACGGAGGTAGACACGGGGACAATCAGGGATGATCGATGCGGCGGTGGGGGGGGGCTACAAGTACCGATCCCCCTGTATATATTTCAGTAGGAGAAGCGGCTGTCAGCTGCTTTATTGAAATCTATACAGGGATGATGGGTGCTTGTAATTTCCCCCCCCCCCCACAGCCGCACCGATCATCCCCGACTGGCCAGGTATCGGGTGAAGCATCGGAGCATTTGGCCGAATACAAGTACTTGGGTAAATGCTCGGTATCGCTACCGATACCGATACTAGTATCAGTAATGGGACAAACCTAGTTTAGATCAAATATTCATGTGTTAGAATGGCCCAGTCAAAGTCCAGACCTAAATCCAATTGAGAATCTGTGGCAAGACTTGAAAATTGCTGTTCACAGACGCTCTCCATCCAGTCTGACAGAGCTTGAGCTATTTTGCAAAGAAGAATGGACAAAAATGTCACCCTCTAGATGTGTAAAGCTGGTAGAGACATCCCCAAAAAACATTTGCAGCTGTAATTGCAGTGAAAGGTGGCTCTACAAAGTATTGTCTCAGGGGGGCTGAATACAAATGATTGCCACACTTTTCACATATTTATTTGTAAAAAAAATTGAAAACCATTTATCATTTTCCTTTCACTTCACAATTATGTGCCACTTTGTGTTGGTCTATCACATAAAATCCCAATAAAATACATTTATGTTTTTGGTTGTAACATGACAAAATGTAGAAAATGTCAAGGGGTATGAATACTTTTTCAAGGCACTGTAGCAGTCTTGCGACTTCTATCAGTTCCTAGTAAAGCTTGAAGGAGGAGTTTTCATTCTCCCATGATCTGTCTGTACAGTGCTGATTGGCCCAGTGAACTTTAGGAACCAGTCCACTAAACACAGTATAAAGTGATACTAAACACGCAATGTTTAATTTACGTTGCCCCTTCTATTTCTGTATATGGATGATGGCACTGTAATTATTTTAATAAAAAAAAATCTAAGTACCTTTTTCCTAATCGAAATACATGACCCAGCTCTTTCTCAGCTTGTCTGCAGGGAAACATAAGCAGGAGGAGCGTCTGGTCCTCTGCTGCTGGTCACATGCCACACGCCACTGTGTCGCTTTAACCATCTCCGGACCCCCGCACGCCAATATACGTCCTTACTTTGAAGAGGAATATCGTTGCTATGGCAGTAGCTAGCTGCCATAACCCCAGTATCCTCTTCTTCTGCCGGCAGTCCGCTTTCATATAAAAGTAGTCTCTGTGGCGGATTCGCCGCGAGATCACTTTTATCGGCAGCGGGAGAGGGCCCCCCCTCCCGCCGCACTCCGGTGCCCTCCGGCGCTTACCGGAGCCGTCGGCAGCGACGGAGGCGATCGGATCTTCACCCTTGCTGGGTATGGAGATGAGTGAGGGGAAGATGGCCCCCACCCGTCTCCATAACATCTACAACATCAAAACATCACTTCCGCCCATAGCTCTTAAAGGGCCATTTAAAAAAAAATTGATTGTAAGCTCTAGCGAGCAGGGCCCTCTGATTCCTCTTGTATTGAATTGTATTGTACTTGTACTGTCTGCCCTCATGTTGTAAAGCGCTGCGTAAACTGTTGGCGCTATATAAATCCTGTATAATAATAATAATAATTAATAATGTTATTGCATTTTAGTGTAAATATGAAATCTGAGGTCTTTTTGACCCCCCGTCTCATATTTAAGAGGCCCTGTCATGCTTTTTTCTATTACAAAGGATGTGTTTTTCTTTGTTTTTTGTTTTTTTAAAACAGTGTAAAAATAAAATATAAAAGGTAAAATAAATAAGAAAAAAATTTTTTTCTTAAATGCCCCCGGTCCTGCCGAGCTCTCGTGCAGAAGGGAACGCATATGTGAGTAGCGCCCGCATATGAAAACGGTGTTCAAACCACACATGTGAGGTATCACCACGATCGGTAGTAGCGAGAGCAACAATTCTAGCCCTAGACCTCCTCTGTAACTTGCAAACATGCAACCTGTAGAATTTTTTAAACGTCGCCTATGGAGATTTTTAAGGATAAAAGTTTGACGCCATTCCATGAGCGGGTGCAATTTTGAAGTGTGACATGTTGGGTATCAATTTATTCAGCGTAACATTATCTTTCACAATAATCTGCGATTTTTAGCAGGACTGCGACATTGCGGCGGACAGATCGGACACTTTTGACACATTTTTGGGACCATTGACAATTATACAGCGATCAGTGCTAGAAAAATGCACTGATTACTGTGTAAATGTCACTGCCAGGGAAGGGGTTAACACTAGGGGGCGATCAAAGGGGTTAAATGTATTCCCTAGGTGTGTTTCTAACTGTGGGGGGGATGGGACTAACTGGGGAGGAGACACATCTCTGTTCCTAATTACTAGGTACAAACGATCTGTCTCTCCTCTCCTGTCAGAACGGGGATTTGTGTGTTTACATACACAAATCCCTGTTCTGGCTCTAGTGCCCGCGGTCGCGGGTGGCCGACGGGCATCACTGCCGCCGGTAACGCGTTTTGGGTTTCATCGCATGCTTGCTATGGCTCTTAAAGGAGCCGACGTACAGTTATGGCGATTTGTGGGAACAAGCCGACCTGCTGCAGTATAATGACGGCATGTGGTCGGCAAGTGGTTAATCTACATGAAATATTCTGCCACCATTGTGTTTAGCTGGTTAGTGAGCATAGAGAAGGCGGGAGGGAGTGGGCTGCCATTTACCACTGTGTATACACCCACTTGTGTGACTCTATAGTCACATGGTCTGCTCACATGTGATAGGGAGGAAATGCTCACTGAAAACTGAGCATGTGCAGAGTTGCCACCAGAGCTGCAAAATCCCTAGGTGAATTGGGGACATGGACAGAAGGGGGAGATAGAGAGCAGCAGGATCAACCAGGATTTTTGCAGAATACAGAAAACAGATCTCCTAGTGAATGAGTGATCATGAATAGCATGTACAGTAATACACCATTTATTGATAGTTTTTTTTTTTATGATGTGGATTTAGTGACATTTTAAACCTAAAAATCCAAAAATTTAATCTACTGCCATTTACCAATCTTTAAACTGGTAAGCTGCAGTATACTGTATGACATTTGATCAGACCAGTAACACATTTCCAGTCTTAGGGTGCCTCCGCTATGGGTGGAGGAGCAACGGAGACACCTTTGGACAGAAAACATTTCAGTCTGGGGGAAGGGGAGCGTTAGATGAACTAGCAGATTTAGATGGACTTGACTAACAAATTAAAGTTGAACTCCAGCTCACATTTTATAAGCAGTTACAGCACCGTTTTTTTTCCTTCCTACTAAGACATAGGTTTTACAAATGAGTAAAAGCTGATGATTGTAGGCACCCCTGACAGCGGTAAATGGTTTGTCTCAACCCTTCTACCTGCCAATTTTGCTGGACAGCTTGGTCTGGTAATGGAAGTTAAAAAATAATAGGTTTACTGGCAGGATCACTAGGTGAAAATAAGGGAAAAAAATGTATAAAAAAAGAAAAACGAATGCAGCCACCACATCTAAGAATTGGTCAGATACAGTTTGTTTTTGATTTTACTGCTTTAAGACATATTTCATCTACGGGGGGCTTCTGGTGGGCTGGACGGTCCACTGGCTTCCCTAGAGCAAGGAGATCTCCCACACAGTCTATCCTCCTCCAGCCAAATATATTAAATATCCAAAAGGGAGAGTGAGCCTAAAGTCCTCGAGAAGCAGAAGAAATTAGTGGGTGAGCCCAGCAACCCTTATATTAAATCATCAATTTCCTGGAAACTGCAGTAATATTTTCTGTTTAAAGAGCAAGTGGGAGTCAAATTAGTGCTCAATTATGTAGTATTCAGAAAGCAGTCTTAGTGAAACCATGAAATCTTCTATTTGTTTCTAGCTGGCCTATTCAAACCACAATTGTTAGCTATTAGTGGAAATACGATTTGCCTGGCTGTCACAGGTTTCAGTTCTCTCTGATTATGAACAGGTATGCTGGGGATCAGTGGCTCAGCAAGTACTGAAGCGGTTGGATCAGCATGACAACCTGGCATCTAGCATTTTTATGGGAGAGGACAGTAATAGCACAAGCCTTGAACCATCCAGTAGGTGGCGCTATTAGAAAGCTGAAAAATGACAGTTATGTTTTACCTATTTATGTGTGTGTGTATAAGATTTTATATATATATAAACACACACACAGACACACACACACACACACAGACAACATATACATACAGTGTCTTGAAAAAGCATTATTCATACCTCTTGACATGTTCCACATTTTGTCATGTTACAACCAAAAACGTAAATGTATTTTATTGGGATTTTATGTGATAGACCAACACAAAGTGACACATAATTGTGAAGTGGAAGCACAATGATAAATTGTTTTCAAAATTTTTTACGAATATCTGACAAGTTTGACGTGCATTTGTATCTTGTCCCTTTTACTCTGATACCCCTAACTAAAATCTAGTGGAACCAATTGCCTTCAGAAGTCACCTAATTAGTAAATAAAGCCCCCCTGTGTGTAATTTAATCTCAGTGTAAATACAGCAGTTCTGCGTAGCCCTCGGAGGTTTGTTAGAGAACCTTAGTGAACAAACAGCATCACGAAGGCCAAGGAACACATCAGACAGGTCAGGGATAAAGTTGTGGAGAAGTTTAAAGCAGAATTAGGTTATAAAAAAAATATCCCAAGCTTTGAACATCTCACAGAGCACTGTTCAATCCATCATCTGAAAATGGAAAGAGTATGGCACAACTGCAAACCTACCAAGACATGACCGTCCACCTAAACTGACAGGCTGGGCAAGGAGAGCATTAATCAGAGAAGCAGCCAAGAGACCCATGGTAACTCTGGAGGAGCTGCAGAGATCCACAGCTCAGGTGGGAGAATCTGTCCACAGGACAACTATTAGTCGTGCACTTCACAAATCTGGTCTTTATGGAAGAGTGGCAAGAAGAAAGCCATTGTTTAAAGGAAGCCATAAGAAGTCCTGTTTGCAGTTTGTGAGAAGCCATGTGGGGGACACAGCAAACGTGGAAGAAGGTGCTCTGGTCAGATGAGACCAATATTGAACTTTTTGGCCGCCTAAAAGCAAAACGCTATGTGTGGCGGAAAACTAACACTGCACATCACCCTGAACACATCATCCCCACCGTGAAACATGCTGGTGGTAGCATAATGTTGTGGGGATGCTTTTCTTCAGCAGGGACAGGGAAGCCGGTCAGAGTTGATGGGAAGATGGATGGAGCCAAATACAGGGCAATCTTAGAAGAAAACCTGTTAGAGTCTGCAAAAGACTTTAGACTGGGGCGGAGGTTCACCTTCCAGCAGAACAATGACCCTAAACATACAGCCAGAGGTACAATGGAATGGTTTAGATCAAATATTCATGTGTTAGAATGGCCCAGTCAAAATCCAGACCTAAATCCAATTGAGAATCTGTGGCAAGACTTGAAAATTGCTGTTTACAGACGCTCTCTGTCCAATCTGACAGAGCTTGAGCTATTTTGCAACGAAGAATGGGCAAACATTATACTCTCTAGATGTGAAAAGCTGGTAGAGACATCCCCAAAAAAATATTCCAGCTGTAATTGCAGTGAAAGGTGGTTCTACAAAGTATTGACTCAGGGGGGCTGAATACAAATGCACACCACACTTTTCACATATTTATTTATAAAAGATAAAAAATAGTTATCATTTTCCTTTCAGTTCACAATTATGTGCCACTTTGTGTTGGTCTATCACATAAAATCCCAATAAAATACACTTACGTTTTTGTTTGTATCATGGCAAAATGTGAAAAAATTCAAGGGGTGTGAATACTTTTTCAAGGCACTGTGTGTATATATATATATATATATATATATATATACTGTATGCATTTTATATATATATATATATATATATATATATACACAAAATGGGGATGGTAAATTGTTCACTCTTTGTTATATTGCAGCCATTTGCTAAAATCATTTAAGTTCATTTTTTTCCTCATTAATGTACACACAGTACCCCATATTGACAGAAAAACACAGAATTGTTGACATTTTTTCAGATTTATTAAAAAAGAAAAACTCAAATATCTCATGGTCCTAAGTATTCAGACCCTTTGCTGTGACACTCATATATTTATATCCCTGTACTTGGCCGCATTCATCTTTCCCTCGATTGCAACCAGTCGTCCTGTCCCTGCAGCTGAAAAACACCTCCACTGCATGATGCTGCCACCACCATGCTTCACTGTTGGGACTGTATTGGACTGGTGATGAGCAGTGCCTGGTTTTCTCCACACATACCGCTTAGAATTAAGGCCAAAAAGTTCTGTCTTGGTCTCATCAGACCAAAGAATCTTATTTCTCAACATCTTGGAGTCCTTCAGGTGTTTTTAGCAAACTCCATGTGGGCTTTCATGTGTCTTGCACTGAGGAGAGGCTTCCGTCGGGCCACTCTGCCATAAAGCCCCGACTGGTGGAGGGCTGCAGTGATGGTTGACTTTCTACAACTTTCTCCCATCTCCCGACTGCATTTCTGGAGCTCAGCCACAGTGATCTTTGGGTTCTTCTTAACCTCTCTCACCAAGGCTCTTCTCCCCCGATAGCTCAGTTTGGCCGGACGGCCAGCTCTAGGAATGGTTCTGGTCAGGGGCGTAACCACCACCATAGCGACCCATGCGGGCCCAGTGAGGGTAAGAGCACCGCCAGCACAGTCTCAGTCAGCCAGGGGAAGAGAGAGGAAAGGAAGAGGCGAGCTGTCCGCATCAGCAGAGAGCTGAATTGCCTGATGTAAGAGCTTTCATTAGAAGTTCCAGTGTTCCCGGGGCTCATGTCACATAGCTCCACCTTTTGGCCCGGTGCCTTTGATAGACAGAACGCCGATCCAATGCGGGACATGTGACATCATCAAAGACGTCGGGCCAAGAGGTGGGGCTATGTGACGATGAGCCCCGGGAAGACAGGAAATTCAAATGAAAGCTATTACAGCGGGCAATCCCGCTCTCTGCTGATCCGGGTGGCTTGCCTCTTCCTCTGCATAGGTGGGGCTGTATGGGGCACAGGCAGACCAGGCTGTATTGGGCACAGGTCACGCTGTATTGGGCACAGGTCACGCTGTATTGGGCACAGGTCACGCTGCATTGGGCACAGGTCACGTTGTATGTGGCAAGGTCACGCTACATTGGGCACAGGTCACGTTGTATGTGGCAAGGTCACGCTGCATTGACACTAGGGCAGCTGTGTGGGGGGGGGGGGCAGTTTGCAGGGGGGCCCCATACAACATTTTTCTATGGGGCCCTCCTATTTCTAGTTACGCCCCTGGTTCTGGTCGTCTCAAACGTCTTCCATTTAAGGATTATGGAGGCCACTGTGCTCTTAGGAACCTTAAGTGCAGCAGAAATGTTTTTGTGACCTTAGCCAGATCTCTGCCTTGTCTCTGAGCTATTTAGGCAGTTCCTTTGACCTCATGATTCTCATTGGCTCTGACATGCACTGTGAGCTGTAAGGTCTTATATAGGCAGGTGTGTGGCTTTCCTAATCAAGTCCAATCAGTATAATCAAACACAGCTGGACTCAAATGAAGGTGTAGAACCATCTCAAGGATGATCAGAAGAAATGGACAGCACCTGAGTTAAATATATGAGTGTCACAGCAAAGGGTCTGAATACTTAGGACCATGTGATATTTCAGTTTTTCCTTTTTAATAAATCTGTAAAAATGTCAACAATTCTGTGTTTTTCTGTCAATATGGGGTGCTGTGTGTACATTAATGAGGGAAACAAATGAACTTATATTGCAGCCATTTGCTAAAATCATTTAACAAAGAGTGAAAAATTTAAGGGGGTCTGAATACTTTCCGTCCCCACTGCCCCACTATATATATATGTATGTATGTATGTATATATATATTACACACACACTAACGTTTCCTAGAGAAGAATACCATTTTTTTTTCCCGCTGTATTTTTTGCTGAATATGGTATACACGAGTGTGGTAATAAATAAGGTATTTTCATTAACAACAGGTAATTATATGCTAACATTATGGAAAACAGCTTTTATTGGTGATGAATCATTGTGAAGGGTACATAGACTACTTAGAAGCATCTACCCACCCAAAATAAATTACACTTAACTACTGCTGTACAGCTGCCCTGATGTCATTTTCAACACCATATGTGACCCAAAGTGTTCCCATAGGGGACAATATGATTTGCAGTGTACGGGGCCTGCCTTCAGTTCTATGATGACCCGCACACAATTTTAGTCTCCACCCTAGTGTAAAAGACATATTATGATTTCCTTCTAACTGCTGTTATTAAATATGAGTGACGTCAAGAGCAAAAATGTTCTGGTGCAAGGATCTACCTGAGCTCCCTTCTCCTCGAAGTGAAACTCCAGACAATTTTTTTTTTTTTTGCTTTTAATACAGTGGGGAAGGGTTAGGACTGGTGTCTGGGTTCCCAATGGAGAAAATCACACCAACAATTTCCCTGATGACATTTGTCACCTTAACAGAAATGGTTCTATGTATACCTTCTACCCTTCTACATTTCCAAATATTGGGCCTTATCATAATGCAACTCTATTACACTCTGTACATAGAGCAGTACTACATTATCCGACCGCCCGGCATTATTATAATATCACTTTATTACTCTCTACATTCAATACCACAAAGCTTTCATGACCCAACCACTGGACACAATCATAATTCAACTTTACTACACTCTGTACAAAGAATAACACAAATCCTACATGACCGACCCCTGAGTATGATCATGATATAAGTCTATTACACTCTGTACATAGAATGATACAAATCCTACATGACAGATCAATGAGTATTATTATATAACTCTATTACACTCTGTACATGGATATAAATACCTTCTACTGGAAATTATGATAATATAACTCTTTCACACTCTATATATAGAATAATACACCTCCTAGTTGACCAACCACTTGTTGTTTTCATGATTTACCTCTATTCCACTTTATACATAGAATAATACTCCTCCTACATGACCGACCTCTGGACATAATGACAATACAACTCTACCCACACTCTGTATATTGAATAATACACCTCATACAGCTCATACATGGCCAACCACTTGGTATTATCATCATAAAACTCTAGTACATTGTCTTTTACGCTCTAGAAAAATACATCTTCCTATATGACCTGTCCATTGTGCATTATCAGAACACAACTCTATTACACTCTGTACATAGAATAATCCAACTACTACATGACCAACCACTAGATATTATCATGATATAACTCCATTACACTCTATACATAGAATATTACAACTCCTATATGACCCAAGCAACCACTGTGCATTATCATAACACTTTATTACACTCTGTACATAAAATAATATACCTCCTATAAACCAACCACTCGGTATTATCATGATATAACTGTATTACCCTCTAGAGCAGCCTTTCTCAACCTGGGTTCCATGGAACCCTTTGGTTCCTCCAGACATTGCCATGGTTTCCTTGAGCAATGAGCAACCTCTACCTCTCAGATGAGTAACCACTGACACCAATGATTTTTCAGCTCCCTGTAAGGGTGGGATTCTTACCAATGACCAAACTGTAAGGAGCATTTTTCCTAGTGATCTTTACACTAATATACCATAACCCGTAGATATATTAACTATTGTCATGGGTTCCCTGAGCCTGGAAAGTTACTTTAAGGGTTCCTCTGTGCTGAAAAAGTGGAGAAAGGCAGCTCCAGAGCAATACATATCCTACATGACCCGGCCATTGTGCAATATCATAACACAACTGTATTACACTCTGTCAATAGAATAATATACCTCCTACATGACCATCTACTCTGTATTATCATGATATAACTCTAATACACTTTAGAACAGGGTCTCCAAACTTCCTAAAGAAAGGGCCATTTTCTGGCCTTTCAGACTTTTTTTTTTTTTTAACAGAAAAGGCCTTTCAGACTTTAGGTGGGCCAGACTGTGGCCAAAGCCCCAGCATTGATGGGAGTCCACAATGTCTCAAGCTTGGTGGTCAGTGGGTTTTAAAAAATGTGGTCAGTAGGAGGAGGAAAAATGTCCCATCATTGGTATTAGTGGCAGGAAGAGTGCACCATCTTTGGTGTCAGCAGGATGCATGATGCCCCATCATTGGTATCAATGAGAGCAATAGTGCCCCACTGTTGGTGTCAGTGAAAGCAATGGCGCCTCACAATTGGTGTCAGTAGGAGGAATATTGCCTCAAGGCCCGAACAAAGGCAAGCAAGGGGCCACATTCGGTGTTCAGTCAAAAGAGCCAACTCGTCAAAATCTCCAACCATGTCACTTCCGTTGACTCTCCAGCAGCAGTAATTGCAGATTTCGATGACTTGGCTGTTTTCACAGAACACTGGTAGAGTATACACAATATAATGAGTGGACATTGTTAGTCCGCCTGCTAGTAACCAACAACATGGCCGTCTCCAAGACGGCAACAACTTTTTTACTCCTTAGCCGGTGTTCTGTCAAAACAGCCAACTCGTCATGTACCGTAGTGTATACGCTGCCGAGGTTCTGTCAAAACAGCCAAGTCGTCAAAATCTGCAATTACTGCTGCTGGAGAGTCACCGGAAGTGACGTAATTGGAGATTTTGACGAGTTGGCTCTTTTGACAGAACACAGACTCGGGCTGCAGTTTGGAGACCACTGCTCTAGAATAATACACCTCCTATATGACCAACCACTGGGCATTACCATAATACTCTCTGTACATACAATAATATCTCGTACATGAACGGCCACTGAGCATAATCACAGTAAAATTCTATCACACTCTCTGCATAAAATGATATACTCCCTACATTACCCGACCACTGGACATGATCATAATTCAACTCTATTACACTCTGCACACCCCCAACTTGATCTGATCATTGGAAATTCTCCTAATACCATTCTATTACACTTTACTCATAGAACCTTACACCCCATACATGACTGATCACTGGAGATGATCATAATACAACTCTTTTACACACTATCCATAGAATAATACACCCCCTACTTGACTATTGCCATTGGGGAGATTTGCCTTCACTTCCTGTCTCACAGCCAAAATGGGAAGCAAAAGGAAATCCCTCTAACGTGAGGTGATTCCTGGTTGTCCCCATTGGAAGATTTCCCCTTTATTTCTGCTTTTGTGACAACCCAAAATTTGGACTTTTCTTTCACTTTCACTCTTGGTGACAATGGTAAACCAAACAAATAGAGGATTCCCTCTAACGGGGGGGTCACAGACAGCAGAAAAAAAATGAATAGGTGTTTCATTCCCTCTCCATTTTATTCAAAACCAATTTTTTTCCCTTTATTTATGCTTTAATTTTTAGGCAACATGACATGACTGTGTGACAACATCACAGTATACTCTATAGATAAGACTTTACACTTTTAAAAGAAAATGGTCTCTACATAAGACTATAAAATAGGTGTGCACTCCTGTGCCGGTCCAGGCTCTGCAGGCATCCCAACAATAATGTCAGGACCCACCCAGATTCCTGATTGGCAGCTGGCCCAGCCTCCCGCCCCCTCCACAGCCCAGTGCTCTAGTTAGTGCTGGAGGGGCAGAGCAGAGAACAGTGACTGACAGTCACCACTCTCTACTCAGTGAAGACCGAGAACTGAGTGATCAGAGGTCCTTGATAGCTCAATTCTCGGTGTAGAGCCAGCGGGGGGTAGCTGCAGCATCACATCAATGCTATCTAGGTGAGTATGTCTGTTTTTATGTAAACCTGCACTTCTCATTTATTCACAAAGGATTTCCTGAGAACTATTGATCTGGTTTAAAATGAAGGACTTTACAATTTTGCATCCTGTCTGGCAGATGTTTGTTTCTTTTTTTAATCTGGGAATTTCTAATTATAATCTGCTTTGTTTACTTCCTAGAACTCATCAAGTGAGTTCCCATTAATCAAAACTAAAATGACGGTGTAATTATAGTCTTCAGCTATTTCTGTTATTTTATGTCAAGTTTGCTGGAACATCGTGAACCCTTCTGCTGTTTGAGGGTATTACTCCCGATGTTCTCAAGGGCTGGTTAGACTTCTGGTTGAAAGCGTGATGGATTTTTGTGCTTTGTCCATGCATTGTAGTCAGGGGTGGACGTAACGAGAGGACTTGGCTTTGGCTGGGCTTCCAGAGGTAGCAACTAAGCCAAGCACTGAAATGCATTGCTGTTATTAGGGGGTAGAATATGGGTCTGGTGTCCATTCTTTTCCTTGCAGAACTCTGTTCTCTCTGACCTCTTGATGACAGTGTGTTCTGTAATTCTTAAATACATTTTGGACAACATATAGTGACCTTTGTATAGGAGCATTCAGGATGGCTGGGATTTTTTTGGCAAGGCAGCTCACAACATGGCTAGAAAGGCCAAAGTGAAAAGTAAATGTTTCCACAAGGTATTGGCTTTGGCAGACATGTTGAGGAAGGTTGAGGGGTGGTGTAGTGACGTGTTGCAATGTTGTCGTATTGGGTAGAGCATGTGGCTCACATGTAGAAGGATATCCTATTATGAAAGGATAGATTCCAGGAGCCAGCCACGTGCTCAGAACTGTTTGACGTTTCTCTGCAGATCAATGGAGAGCAGTTATGAAAGGTTTCTAAAAGGAGGATCAGATGTGGCTTATCTTGTAGTGTTGATAGCATCTTGGTTGAAGAGAAGGACGTATTTCCCTTAAAGAAGAACTTCACCCCTCTTTTTATTTGTCTTAAAAAAACTCAGCCAATCCAGAGTTTTCAGGTCTAAGTCACTCTATTTCTGCATTCCAGGACACGCTGCCATCTTCTCTTCTGATGTCATTAGGAGGCCGGATGTATTTTCCTGGTTCTTGTAGCAGGCTCCCTTATGACATGCCAAGGCCCATGTGCGTTGCGATGGAGTTTGGCCAGTGTAACACTGGGATTACCTTAATGCCTCCTGGGTTGTGTAATTTTAATATCTCAAGAGCCTTTGGGTGATGGGCATAGGCGTGTGCACAGGGTGTGCCAGGTGTGCCCAGGCACACCCTAATCCCCCCATGCGCATTAGTGTTATCGTTCTGTGTAGCAACAGGAACATGGGAAAGATCTCCCTCTTACCGGCTCTGCCATAAGAGAAGTGTTTATCCTTCTCTCTTTCATTGTTCCAGCAGGGAGATCAATGTGCCGGGGTCATATATATGTAGATACATACACATGCATGTGTGTTTGAGCTTAAGGGTGCACACCCTAATTCATTAGGCTGTGCACACCTATGGTGATGGGGGGAGTCATTCTCACTTAGGCATGAAAGCAGAAAGTGTGGAGACCTGCTGACAAAGGTACTCCCCCCTCCAAAAAAAAAAAAATGTAATATCTTATTTTTGTAAGGAGGTGGTGGGGGGATCATAGAAAGTCATAGAGAATGGTGATGGTCTACTTTAACCACTTTAAGACCAGGTCTTCTTCTGGAACTTTTTGTTTACTAGTTAAAATCAGTATTTTTTGCTTGAAAATTACTTAGAACCTCCAAACATTATATATATATATATATTTTTAGCAGAGACCCTAGAGAATAAAAGGGCGGTCGTTGCAATTTTATATGTCACACGGTATTCATATAGCGGTTTTTCAAACGCTTTTTTTTTTTTTTAAATATCCTTTCATGAATTTTAATGCAGAAAAAACGTAATGTATAACCCATTTTTTATAAAAGTATGTAGTTTGGAGCTCTCTTCCTGGCCGGCACTCACAGCGATGGGAACAAGATAAGTGTTCCTGCATAGCCTGAGCGGCTCACAATCATATAATTAGGTTTGCTATAAAAGATGATGTTACGCTGAGTAAAAAGATACCTAACATGTCATGCTTTAAAATCGTGGAATGGTGACAAACTACAATACTTAAAAATCTCCATAGGAAAATTTTTACAGGTTACCAGTTTATAGTTACAGAGGACGTCTAGTGCTAAAATGATTGCTTTCGCTATAATGTTTGCGGCAATACCTCACATGTGTGGTGCGAACATATGTGTGTGCGACCTATGTATGCATTCACTTATGCGCGTGAGCATGGAGAGATGAGGGGCGCTTACAGTTTTTAATTTTTTTTATTATTCTTTTATTTTTTTACTTATTTATTCTCACAATGCCCCTTTAATTTTTTTTTTAGCACTTTTTTTCCTATCACAAGAAATGTAAACATCCTATGATAGAAGGCATGACAGGTCCTCTTTATGGAGACATCTGGAGTCCATAAGACCCCAGATGTTTCCTCTACCCTTGAAAGCATAAAAAAAAATTAAAAATGTATCTGATGCTTTTAAAAAAAAAATTGTTTCAATCCGCCCTAGATTGGAAGGGGCGTAATGACGTCACTTCCGGCCTCCTAGATCATAGAGGTGAGGAAAGACAGTCTAGTCTCTTTTCACCTCTGTAGCAAGAACAGAACCACTGGATCGTTTCACAGTCTTACCAGTGAGAACGGTAAGCCAGAGAAACACCGGTGAGTGGTGGGGGGGCAGGAAACGCGACCCCTCCCGCTGCTCCTAAAAGTGATCCAGCGGTTAATTAGCCAGTTCACTTTTATTAGAAAGAGAATCACAGTCTGAAAAAAAAAATACTGGGGTTATGGCTGACAGCTTCAGTCATACCCCTGGCAAACCACTTCAAACCTGTATCGTAAATGTATGTTATGGGCAGGGGTGTTGCTAGGTGGGAAAAAGACCAGGGGCTTCAGCCCGAAGTCCGAGCCCGACAAGGGGGGGGGAGGGGGGAGCTCACCTGCTGGTTGCTGCCTGGCTTACCAGTGCCCATCAATGCTGACCACTAAAAACTGACCTACCTGACCGTTACACTGACCTACTTGACCGTTACACTGACCTACCTGACCATTACACTGACCTACCTGACCATTACACTGACCTACCTGACAACTTGTTCACTTGCTGCCTAATAAATCCCGCCAACTTTCAGATGCCATTGTAACAAGATAATCAATGTTAAGCAATTTACCCATCGGTGATCTTAATGTTATGACCCATGTATGTTCTTGTGGCAGAGAACACAGACAACAAGCTACTGCAGGGATATCACTACAGATGGTTCAACCCATCAATATCCACCCAACACCAATGTTCATTTGGCATTTATGGCATGCAAGCCCTCTCTTTGGATACCTTTATTCAATAACTAATAATAAAACATTAAAAAAATAATATTAAAGCGGAATTCCAGAAAGTAAGCCACTTTGTAAAAAGCGAAGACACACTATGAGTTAAGTCCAAGGAGCTACATGACATCTCCTGGGCGTACCGCTTTGATTAACATTTCACAGGTTTTTTTGCTCTGCTGGATAGACACTCTGGGATCTGAGAGGATCCCCTCTGCTGCCCATTCACAGAAGCCTTGGTATTTTGTGTATGTGTTCACATAATACCAAGGCTTCTGTGAATGGGCAGAAGGGGAGGAGGGGTGAGCATAGCGGATGCAGCGACTCTCCTCTCCTGTTCAAGATGCAGAGCTTAAAAGGATCAGCATAGGGCTGCTGAAACTACAGCGATTGCTGTCTTCTGGGGGTACTATAAAGCTGTCAGATATAAATAATAGAGCTAAGCCCAGGAGGTGTCGTGCACCTCACTGGACTTAACTCAGTGTGCCTTCATTTTTTTTTTACAAATAAGCTGAATTCCTGGAATTCGGCTTTAACAGTGAATTGTTACCATAACTCTGGACATCTGATATGATATCACAGTTTACAATCTGAAATACTTCTTTCATGGTAAGTTTTATGTAACATATCTCAAAGTGACAGTGTTTAGATTGGAACATTCCTTCTCTTCCATGCCAGTGCTCCTATATCTGCACATAAGGCAAAGCCCTGGCAAGCTGACTAAAGTGGAACTAAAATGTAGTAGTAAATTGATGGTGCTGCAAACCTAGGATGTGGGTATGTGATGCTTTAGTGCTGGAAGTATATTTTATCAATTTTGTGCTAATAGTGTGTCCCTGTGGGGCATCTGTGTGCTATGTGGGCTGCTTCTGTGTACGAAGAAGCCACCACAAAGACCCCAGGATGTAAAGACAAGAGTTCAATCTCAAAGTGGCTCACTGCAATGTTAGAGACCAAAGCATGGTTTTATACCAAGTAATGGGTACAAGAGCCAACGCATTTCGGGGGCCACACATTGGCCCTTTTCATCAGGGATACAATATAACATGAAAAGTTATCGACAAGGATTAAAAAAAAAGGATCTTATTCATCTATTTTAAGCATTTTTTTTACAGATACACGCATGCTGCGCGCAAGTGTGCATTGAAAACATAGGTGAACGAAAATCATATACTCACTTCTGAAAAAGGGTATTTGATGATGATATATATATATATATATATATATATATAAATATATATATATATATATATAAGAGAGAGAGAGAGAGAGAGAGAGAGAATGGTTATTATGTGTGTATATCTATATATAGTATCCCACAAAAGTGAGTACACCCCTCACATTTTTGTGAATATTTTATTAAATCTTTTCATGTGACAACACTGAAGAAATGACACTTTGCTACAATGTAAAGTAGTGAGTGTACAGCTTGTATAACAATGTACATTTGCTGTCCCCTCAAAATAATTCAACACACAGCCATTAATGTCTAAACCGCTGGCAACAAAAGTGAGTACACCCCTAAGTGAAAATGTCCAAATTGGGCCCAATTAGCCATTTTCCCTCCCCGGTGTCATGTGACTCGTTAGTGTTACAAGGTCTCAGGTGTGAATGGAGAACAGGTGTTTTAAATTTGGTGTTATCGCTCTCACTCTCTCATACTGATCACTGGAAGTTCAACATGGCATCTCATGGCAAAGAACTCTCTGAGGATCTCAAAAAAAGAATTGTTGCTATACATAAACATGGCCTAGGCTATAAGAAGATTGCCAAGACGCTGAAACTGAGCTGCAGCACAGTGGTCAAGACCATACAGCGGTTTAACAGGACAGGTTCCACTCAGAACAGGCCTCACCATGGTTGACCAAAGAAGTTGAGTGTACGTGCTCAGCGTTATATACAGAGGTTATCTTTGGGAAATAGACATATGAGTGCTGCCAGCATTGCTGCAGAGGTTGAAGGGGTGGGGGGTCAGCCTGTCAGTGCTCATACCATACGCCGCACACTGCATCAAATTGGTCTGCATGGCTGTTGTCCCAGAAGGAAGCCTCTTCTAAAGATGATGCACAGAAAGCCCGCAAACAGTTTGCTGAAGACAAGCAGACTAAGGACATGGATTACTAGAACCATGTCCTGTGCTCTAATGAGACCAAGATAAACTTATTCGTTTCAGATGTCAAGCATGTGTGACGGCCACCATGGTCTGGGACTGCATGAGTGCTGCCAGCACTGGGGAGCTACAGTTCATTGAGGGAACCATGAGTGCCAACATGTACTGTGACATACTGAAGCAAAGCATGATCCCCACCATTCGGAGACAGGACCGCAGGGGAGTATTCCAACATGATAATGACCCCAAACACACCTCCAAGATGACCACTGCCTTGCTAAAGAAGCCGAGGGTAAAGGAAGGTGATATATAAAGAAATGTTGAGATAAGACCCAACTAGTTATTAGAACAATCACAATATGAAAAAGCAAAAAAAAAAAAAAAAATATATATATATATATATATATATATATATATATATAACATTTTTTTTTTATTACACTGAAGATAAAAAGTATGTATATTGACAACAATAGTGGCTGGTGAACATGTAAGTCAATATGACATGGCAATGGAGATGTAGTACTCATAGGTCCAGGACTACCGTAATGTTGCCACCATGGCGGAAATCTAGGGTTCACAACCGACGCATTTCAAAATCCCTTCTTTCTTCAGGGCTGTATATATTGATAGAAGATGTTATTTATGTTGACAGATGTTTATAAAAAACAAATTCAGCAGCCACAGGTAAAGGTGATGGACTGGCCAAGCATGTTTTCAGACCTAAACCCTATTGAGCATATGTGGGGCATCCTCAAATGGAAGGCGGAGGAGCGCAAGGTCTCTAACATCCACCAGCTCTGTGATGTCGTCATGGAGGTGTGGAAGAGGACTCCAGTGACAACCTATGAAGCTCTGGTGAACTCCATGCCCAAGAGGGTTAAGGCAGTGCTGGGAAATAATGGTGGCCACACAAAATATTGACACTTTGGGCCCAATTTGGCCATTTTCACTTAGGGGTGTACTCACTTTTGTTGCCAGCGGTTTAGACATTAATGGCTGTGTGTTGAGTTTTTTTGAGGGGACAGCAAATTTACACTGTTATACAAGCTGTACACTCACTACTTTACATTGTAGCAAAGTGTCATTTCTTCAGTGTTGTCACATGAAAAGATAGAAAAAATATTTAAAAAAATGTGAGGGGTGTACTCACTTTTGTGCCATACTGTGTATATATATATATATATATATATATATACTGTATATACACATAAAATATAACTTTTACTATGATATATTTCCTATGAGTAGATGTACCTAGAGGACGTTTGATGCACCTATATGAAGAATAGCACCCTTTGTTGATAATATTGAATGTCCATACATGCTTTCTTTTTTATTTATTAAGGCTGGGTTCACACTGCATACCGATGTGGCTCACTGCAGGAGTCCTGTGTGTCCTGGTTCACCATTTCAGGTCCGATTTCAGCCCAACTTTTGGGATAAATTCCGGCCTGAAACTGACCAAAAGACGAGCAGAACTGCTGTGCAAATTCGCACCGGAGCCGCATCAGAGATATGTGAACTGGCTCTATAGAGAGACGCTCACAATCTCCTGCTATTGTGAATTGGATGCAGGAAGTCCGCATCCAATTCGCAATAAATTCGCAATAGCGTGAACCCAGCCTTTAATCCTTTTTTGGTTTTCAACAGAACATATGTAAAAGACAGCGGTACCCAAAAGAGAGTACAAAAAAAAAAGATGTCATTGTTGCGGCATCCAGGGCCGTCTTTAATATTGATTGGACCCTGGGCAAAAATTTTCTTGCCCCCCCCCCAATGCAATTTCACTCTCCACCTCCTCTGAGACATACAATAAATAGCAGCTAAACTCAAAATCAGTTTACTGTATCAGAACAGGCAGCGATTGCGATTGGTTGCCAGCGGTTACAGTATATCATTACTGCTTACTGATTGGTTGCTAGAGGTTACAGCACACATTACGGCTCACTGGTTAGTTGCTAGAGGTTACAGCAAATTATTTCTGCTTGTTACTTGGTTGCTAGAGTTTACTGTACATCAATACTGCTCACTGTAGGGGAGCATGATATACATATGAATACCAGCTTTATTTACATATCAATGCCGCCGGCCACAGCTATTTACTTATTAATGCCGCCGCTATTTACATATGAATGTAAACACAGGGTCTGCAGGTGAGTCATCTGTACACAACAATAGGGCAGAGCTGGGCAGCATTAGTAACAGCACTTCACACTGAGATATCGAGACACAGCACAGGACTAAAACTTCAAGGGACAAGGGAATTTAAACTGGGATAGTTGGCAAGTATGAGGCAGCTGCTTTGGGCCCCACAACAATGACAGGGCCCAGGGCAGCTGCCCCTTTTGCCCTGCCTTAAAGACGGCCCTGGCGGCATCATAAAAAAAGATAAGGCACCATAAATTCTCATAGCATTCAAAAGAATAAGGGACGCATTTACGAAAACTGATACATTCAGAATCTGGTGCAGCTGTACATGGCAGCCAATCAGCTTCTAACTTCAGCTTGTTCAATTAAGCTTTGGCAATAAAACCTGGAAGCTGATTGGTTACCATGCACAACTGCACCAGATTGTGCACTCTCCAGTTTTAGTAAATCAACCCCATTAACTCTTTATAGATCTCTTTAGCGAGAGAGAGAGATCGCTTTCTTAGTTCTCTTTGAATGTTTTAGGAAATGAATCCTTTTTTAAGAGGTGCTCTGACTACCCCCTTCTCCTCTTCCCGCAACAGACGGTGTTCCCTTCTGTACTTGTGATCATTGGATCAGGTCAGACATGTCTAATATGCAGAGAAGTCAGAGCGGTGACATCATGATCTGTGTTGGCGTCCTGGAATAGTGGCGGTGGCGTGCAGTCACACAGGTGCAGGGTCCAGACCATGTGACTCCAGCAGCCGAACAGCTGAGAAAACACGGCATCTGGTGCCTTCCAATGCATGCTGGTCTTCCGTCCTGACATCGGAGCACAGTGTGCGGAATATAGATAAAACCTCTACAAAGCGGCAAAGGGGGCGGCTGTCAAATATCCAGATCTGAATCAAAAAAGAATCATTTTCAATGCTGTATTCTCTATTCATATTAGTCCAAGTTAGATCCAAAAAGAGATTGTACAATCAGATTGTATAGTGTATGGTCAGCCTTAAGGAGATACTAAACAGAATCCTTTTTCTCCAAAAAGAATCCATACTCATCCACGACTTAAAGTATAACTAAAGGCAAACCTTTTGTTTTAGTTATGGTTGGAGTGCAGAGGGATTAGAACCCCTGCCAGTTTTTATTGCGCTCTGTGCCCCCCCATTAGAGAGATTCACCCTCTCTATTTGTCTTGTTTATCATTATCGTAGAAAGTGAAATTAAAAGAAAATCCTAACATTTGGGTTGTCACCAGGAAAGTAATAGAGGGGAAATCTTCCAATGGGGACACTAGTTCAGGTGATCTGTGGGGTCCCCAAGGAATTCCCTTAATTTTGAGGGATCTCCTTTAATTTCCTGTTTATTTCCATCAAGGTGAGATGCGATGTGCGTTTCAGCGCAGTAATTCCCTTCTGTTCTGCTCCTCCAGTGCTCACTAGAGCACTGGGCTGTGGAGGGGGTGGGAGTGACTGGCTCAGGCTCTCAGCGACGTGTTGAGAGCCTGAGCCAGCTGCTAGTCAGGCATCCGGGTGGATTTTGACATTATTGTCAGGATACTGCCAGAGCCTGGACTGGCTTTAGCTCCCTATCATTGGTGATTCTGGGTCACAGGCGTGCACAAGTAAGTGGCCCACAAGAGAAGTATGACTATCAAAACTTCTCTTTTAAAGTATAACTAAAGGTAAACCTTCCTCTTTTTTTTCTGCTTTGGGTAGAGTGGAGAGGGATTAGAACCTCTTATCACCAACAGTGAATGTGAAAGAAAATGCCAGAATTTTAAACAGGAATAAAGGGGAAATCATCCAATGGGGACACTATTTCAGAAGACAGACAGGGATTTCCTCTTACTTCCTGCTTTATCTATGGGACAGGAAGTGAAGGGAAATCTCCCCAATGGGACACAGATGGTGAAAAAAAAAATCTGACGGGGTTATAACCCTCCCTTGCTATATCCAAAATGAAAAAAAAAAGTCCTAACGTTATACTTTATTGGCCCTGCAACCTTTTCATTCAACTGTTTCCTAGTACATTTTTTTTTGCCTCTTTATAATATCCTTTGTGAGCTCCCACACCTCTCCCCCCCCTCATTTCTGTTTGTTTTGAGTAGTGCATTTTATTTGCTGTTATGTGCACTGCTCTATGCACATTACACATCACATGGTCCATCTTGGGAGTGAACAAGGGAGGGTGGCTCCATACATACAGTGGAACCCTGGAGAACAAACTGAACCACCCTCTAACAGGAAATCAGATCACCGCAGTATAAAAAAAAAAAAAAAAGAAGGAATTTGGAGATTTGGAGGAGGCTGTCAGCAATAGGATGGACTTTTTTGAGTTAAGAATACATACTTGAATACAGTTGTAGCGCACCCCCTTAAGGGCCGCACATGGGATCCCTCACCCTGCACAGCCAGGCACATGAAATTTTCACAGGCACTCCAGAGTCAGAGAACAGTCCATGACTGTGACCCCCCCCCCCCCCCGCCCGCTCGCCGCCTGCCCAGCACTTACCCTGTCTCGGTCAGGCAGTGGGTGACAGTGGTGAGCGGTGTCCTCTGAGCGGTATCCTCTATTAGTCTCCTCCTGTCCTCTCCCGTCAGGCGTCCAATCACAATGCCTTTTGTTTCAGCCAATCAGGTGACAGGTAACAGACCCGAGCACCTGATTGGCAAAGAGGCGGTTCATTGTTAGGACAGCGAATATTCATGAACTGCGAGCGCCAAGCATGGCACTCGCAGGTCACCTTTTTTGATGCCTATTAAAGCCTACGGCTCTAATCAGGTGCTTCAAAACCCCCCCCGCCACTGTAATTCAGGCATCCGTAAAAGGGTCCGGGCCTGAAAAGCGGGTGGCAGCGGCGGCCGTGGATAGCTTCCTGCAATGCATGAATCTATTCATTGGTCATAGAAGGGGTGGCTGTAGCGAGGGGGCGGCCAGATCCTGGCCCCCCCACCCTATGTGAATGAGTATGGGGTACATCGTACCCCTACTCATTCACCTGGGGGAAAAGTGTCAATAAAAAAACACACTAGAAAGGTTTTTAAAGTATTTTTTTAGGCAGCTCCGGGGGTCTTCTTCCGACTTCGGGGGTCTTTTTCCAACTTCAGGGGTCTTCTTCCGACTTCTCCGCGCTCTCCGGCCTCTTCTCCCGGTGTCCGGTTCTTCTCCCGCTCTCCGGCCTCTTCTCCCGGTGTCCGGTTCTTCTCCCGCTCTCCGGCCTCTTCTCCCGGTGTCCGGTTCTTCTCCCGCTCTCCGGCCTCTTCTCCCGGTGTCCAGTTCTTCTGACGGGCTCCACCGCTATCTGCTCTTCTGCTCTTTTGCCGCTCTTTTGGTAGCGGTGGCCCGGTCTTCTCCGTCGTCTTGTTCCCTCTTCTCTTCTTCTGATGTTGACATGACGCTCTCTCCCGCTGTAATGATGTGTGCGAGGTGCGCAGCGACTTATATAGGCATGGGGCGTGGTCACCGGGTGATGTCACCCTGTGAACCCGCCCCCTTTTGACGTCACACTCCCGGGTATGATGGGACTGTCAGCAAATTTTATGAATAAGTCATTTTTCTCCTCTACTGATGTGCACTGATGATGGAGTACTGATGAGGTGGCACTTATGGGCACTGATGAGGCGGCACTAAAGGGCACTGATTAGGTGGCACTGATGACAAAGCACTAATATGCCGCACTGATGGGCACTGATAGGTGACACTGATAGGCGGCACTGATAGGAGGCACTGATAGGCAGCATTGGTGGGCACTGATAGGGGGCACGGATAGGCGGCACTGATGGGCAGCACTGATGAGCAGACACTGGTCACTGAAAGGCAGCAGTGATTGGTGTCACTGATGGGCACTGATTGGTGTCACTGATGGGAACTGGGGGGCTTTACTGTAATCAGGGCACTGATTACTTGTCCTAGTCTCCCCTGCAAGGAGATGCCGCTGATTGACTCTCTTCGCCACACACTCTGTCAGTGTGAGGCGAGGAGAGCCGATAAACGGCACTTCTGCATTTACATGTGACCGGCTGTGGTTGGACACAGCCAATCACATGGTTAAAGAGCCACATCATCGGCTCTTTACCGAGATCGGGGTCACGCCGTGTCCTAGGAAAACAGCGCACCGCGATTGCCACGCTTTGCGCCCCCATGGCTGCGCAGGAGCGGCCGTTCTGGGGCACCATCATGTGACGTCGTCCCAGAACGAGCACTGCACCGCTCCTCCATCATTTGAGGGTGGACAGGTGGCAAGTGTTTAAAGTGTATGTAAAACCAAAACATTTTTAGTTTTAGATAAACTGTCAGCACGTGTACCTTTTTAGTGTTCTGTCAGCAGTCAGCCTTTTCACCCAGCAGTAGCCTCTCACAGCAGGGAGAGAGCCCGGAATATCAGTTAGCTCACATAAAGATGTAGCACCCTGGAGTTTAGGCAGGGTTGCTCCTCAAAAACGACTTGCCAGGAATAGTCTTTTGGCTAATTGATAGAGATCAATTGATCTCTCCCTAAGTTTGACCTTGTTGCACTTTTCTCTTCTATCAATAGGTGGCCGGGTACCTTGTGGTACTGGGTATGAGAAGGGCATTGCAAGGTCAGATTGTCAGATTGTGGGTATATGGGATATCTCAGTCAATGGGCAGGGGTTTGCATGAATGCTTTGGTCTGCTGGGAGAACCTATATATTCAGGTGGAGTCAGGTGATCGCGGTTCTGTCCCACCTGGGCTGCTAGGCCAGAGATGGGGCCTATCCTGGGCACATCTGGCTACTAGGCTGTCTGAGGGCCTATCCAGAAGTAAGAGAGCAGGGCAGGGTTGGGACTGCGGCTTACAGTCCAACCAGAAGTGACGGTTCTGCCAGCCGGAGAACCTGTCATGGTCGAAAGTGGAGGTGAAGCTGTCGCCACTAAGGGTCCATCCACCTTATTACCAGGGACCACAGTGAGTAACTGAAGCAAGTACCGGAGCAGCATTCTCACCCACCAGGGACGGTGAAGAATTGGGAAACTTCAGTGGGTATCAAGTCAGGGACCCAGCCAGAGGAGGTGATGCTTGCAGAGCAGCCTTGTGTGTCAAGCCAGGGACCGAGCAGGCCAGTGGGGATGAAGCTTGATAGGTATTTTGAGTGCCAAGCTAGGGACCCAGCAGAGAGGGGGGTGACTTTGAGGAAGATACCATTATGAAGATTGGAGGAGCTCAGGGCATTCAGTGTCAGTGAATCATCTAGTGTAGTGAGAGACCGGGAGCTCAGTGGGCTGAAGAACTACAAGTGATTGTAGTGGAAGTGAAAGAACTGTTACGCTTTGTGTTAGGAACTGTTAAACATTGTTGCCATAGGAGACAGCATTCCTGCACATGCAGTTGTGGCGTCTTGCTGGATGCCTTTCCCTGCATGGCTGTCCTCCTTTTGAAGTCTCGGAGTCTGCCGATTCATCTTGCAACTACCTAAGGGTGTCCTGGCCCTAACCCTCTCTCCTCTAAAAGTCTGTTAAGAGAAATAAACTCTCTTCTGCATTCAAGAAGTGTCTGGCGCCCAATAACTTTAATTACCTTGCACCCACTAATGCCTCACAACCTACCATATACAGAAGGATGTTGGCTGTCTCTGGCCCTGGAGGTTCTCATTAGACCGAAGGAGGCCTGGGACCTTATAAAAGCTTGTGGGCAGCTAAGTTTAATAATGAGATCTGGTTATCAGGTAAGATGTGGTCCTAGGTACGGATGCTTTACCCTACCCAAAGCGCTATAAAGCCTCCGAGCTCCAGGACCCGGTACAGAACCTATTAAAGCTGAATTCCAGGAATTATATTGTTTGCATACTTACATTGGGCCAGATTGATGCAAATATGCATATCTAATATCTGAAGGGCTGCTGGGGATACGTTAATACACTGTAGTAGTGTGCGCTACATAGAGTGAGAGCTGTGATCTTCTGGGTCCTGCAAGCGACTTACCCTTTGCACACTGACCAAAGGTGGTCACTTGCTTGGCAACTTGACCATTCATACAGTAAGCGCCTTCTATTTTTATCAATAAATATCAATGTATTTTTATCAATGAATACAAGGTTTTCCCTGACTGGATGAGGTAGAGACCATGATTTACTCTCATCCAATCCAACCTCATCCATTTAGTCATTGAAAAAATACAAGGAGTTCTATAAATAGTGTCATTGCCAAATAACCGACCCCCTTGTGGTCGGTGTGTAGAGGCAGGGCGGGGAGCCGGAAGACGACGGCTCTCACTGTATGTAGCCCAGACTTCTGCATTGATTTTCAGCAACCCCAGCGGCCATCCAGATAGACCTCCAGATATCAGACATGCATACTTACTGTACATCAAGCCAAGCTGTACCAATATAAGTACGCAAAATCAATCATTTCTGGTGGTCAGCTTTAAGATTCTAAGAACACAAAGGTTTGTTGTCTCCATATGAGCCATAAACCTAGGAGGCCCTCACCATGTGTAGGTGAGAAACCCAAGGTGACACCTCTACACCATCCACAATCCTGCCAGCCAATGCCTCACAATATATATCATGTATATTTTTTTTTTTAATTCACACCCAGTCTGGGGACACGGCGCTGCTCTGGGGAGAAGACCACACATTGCATTGTGCAGGGAAGCTGTCTGAGCCTAGAAAACCCCATTCTGTATTTTCAGATTTCCTTAAACTGCGAGAGATCTGTTTACCTTAAAAAAAAAAAAAAAAAGCCGACATCCAGTTGCTCCTGGGCAGCGTGCCAGTGATTGAGTGACCTGCTGCTTACTCGGAGCATTGCATTCCGCTGGCAGGTCTTCTGCCCTGACTGACGCCAGTCTTATAACTCAGCCCCAAAGCAAACATTTCCAGCTGGCACCCACCATTTGTTTTTTCTAAAGAGCCAATTCATAGCAAATTTTTTTTTGAACATTTCACTATGTCATTTGTTTCCTTTTTATTCTACGTGTGGTGGCGTCTCGGGCTGGAACTGATAGGTGAAAATAATTCATTATTTGGAGAGTCGTACAAAGAGCCGTATGTGCCTTCTGAGTGGCAATGTGCTATGCTCAGTGTGAGGAGATGGGGGGGGGTGTTAAAGACGAACTCTGGCCTATAGAAATGGCAGGATTTTGTCGTAATGCCATGACTAAGTGTTCCATAGTTATACTGTAATATATAAGTATATAAGAGCAGGGGGGTTCACCCATGTCTAGTCCCATTTTTTTGTTCAATCTTTTTTTATTCAACGTTTTATAGATGAGAGTTACAGTTACAAAGAGTAGAAATAGTACAAAGGTGGTAAGATACAAATCTTTTGAAATTAGGTAATATGCACATTGAAATTGTATATAGAAACACAGGTTCCAATATTGGCAAACAGAAGGTGTCAGTAATCAGGCCCTACTGTCTCATATCATCTACAGTAAGCCAAGGTTTCTCAACCAGGGTTCCTTCAGAGGTTGCTGGGGGTTCCTTGAGCAATGAGCGATTTCTGCCTCTCAGATAAGTTCCCACTGACACCATTGATCTTTTTAGCTATATCTAAGGGGGTAATTCTTCCTAATGACCACAAGTGTAAGGAACTTGGTTCCCACTGACCATCACACTAATGTATCATGAGTTTTAGATATAATAATTTTTAGCAGGGGTTCCTTGAGACTGGAAAGTTATTTCAAGGGTTCCTCTGTGTTAAAAAGGTTGAGAAAGCCTGGTCTAAGAGGTAACTGGGGAGGCAACTACTCAACTAGATTATTCGGATGCAGGGGCTGAATGGAAACTTTTGGCCCAGGGGGCAAGTACAACCCAGAGGCCCATGGGGCAGTGACTCGCGCCCACCTCCCACTCTCCCTTTTCCCTGCCTACTCCCTACCTCCATCCCAGTCTGAAGCTCTGCTCCAGGTAATCTCTACTCACTGGGCGGGTTAGGCTGGACAGAGGGGAGGCCCTGTGCTCTGTCCTCATCCTGCTCATGGTAGGACACACGCGGGACTTTTTACTGCTCTTTCACAGGACGCCTTTAGGCATGTGTGTGGCGGAAGCAGTGCATCAGAGCAGTGCAGGGGGGCAAGTCTGCTCCTGGTTGGATGTTACCTTTATCAGAAGACATAATGAAAAGTAGTGCAATTCAATTAAACTTAATCTTTCTAAAACTGAGCTTGTTATATTTCCTCCTTCACGGTCCCCCTCCTGTGACTTCACCATTAATATCAACAACACAACCATTGGTCCCTCCACACATGCCAGAGTCCTGGGTGTAATCCTTGACTCTGACCTCTCCTTCAGCCCCCATATCCAATCTCTGGCTAAATCCTGCCGCCTTAACCTCCGCAACATCTCCAAAATTCGACCCTTTCTGACTAATGACACTACAAAACAACTTATTCACTCTTTGATTATTTCCCGCCTCGACTATTGCAACTCTCTCCTTAATGGCCTACCCTTAAGCAGGCTATCCCCCCTTCAGTCTATTATGAATGCTGCTGCTAGACTAATACACCTCACTAATCGATCCGTGACTGCTGCTCCTCTCTGCCAATCCCTTCACTGGCTTCCCCTACCCCACCGTGTAAAATTCAAAATGCTAACCATAACATACAAGGCCATTCACAACATCGCCCCCATCTACATCACCAACCTCATCTGCAGATATCGCCCAAATCGCCCCCTCCGCTCCTCCCAGGACCTCCTGCTCTCTAGCTCCCTTGTTACCTCCTCCCATGCTCGCCTTCAGGACTTCTCCAGAGCCTCTCCCATCCTCTGGAATTCCCTGCCCCAGTATGTCCGATCAGCCCCTACCCTGTCCACCTTTAGGAGATCCTTGAAAACTCATTTATTCAGGGAAGCCTATCCCACACCCACATAACTGTCCCTGAGCCACCCCCATCAAATCATTCTTTGCAGCTATTACCTTTTGTACCACCACCCCCTCCCTTTTAGAATGTAAGCTCTACGAGCAGGGCCCTCCTGTACCTTTTGTATTGTACTGTAATTGTGTTGTCCCCCTTATACATTGTAAAGCGCTGAGTAAACTGTTGGCGCTATATAAATCTCGTATAATAATAATAATAATAATAATTAACAGATTCATCTATTGATACACTGAGGCCAATTGAACCTGTAAGGTATATGTCCAGGATCGAGAAAAAAAGGATTACTTACCAGTAGCCGGTATAGATAATAAAATGGGTAAGAGAGAGAAAAGCGATGGGGGGGGGTAAAAAGGGGGAGCAGGGTTTGGGATCACTCCATCATGGCCAAAGGGGGGGTTGAGGGAATTTCTTCCTTGACCCAGTCCAGGAGTAAAGATACAGAGAACAAGAGGTCCAAGTTTGTTTGAATCGTTCTTCTGTTACAGTTTCCTGCGACAACAATTGTTTCAGGTCCCTGATGAATTCAAGTTCAGTTGCCCATTCTACATAGGGAGGTGTAGAGGTTGTTTTCCAATATTGAGGTATGACCATCCTGGCCGCAGCTAAAAAATTCCTGAGGACATCTTTTTTTCTTGGATTTAATGAAGAGGAGTTCTATCATGGGAGACAATGTGACGTGAGTCTCCATAAGCTTGCAGTAGATATTAAAGATTTACATTCAGAATGCCTTGATGGGGGGCAGTCCCACCAGATATGAAGCATGATGCCTTTGGAGGTGTGGCACTGCCAGCAAGCGCCTGAGAACGCGTGGTCAAAGTGATGGAGAACAGAGGGGCACCTACACCACCTACTTTTAAGTTTTGAACCCTTTTTCCTGTGTCTTAGTTGCTGCCTGGTCCCATTTTTAATAGAGAATGTAGAAGATAGGAAGCTATTCACCCAGACCCTGGCAGAAGGAGAAGAATAAAGGGACAATACAGGAATCATAAGAAGTCCAAGGCCTATTTGTGAAAGGGAGAGCCGAAGGAACTATCATTTTACCTGAGCAAAAGCCTTTCCGGCATCAACCGACAGAAGACACACGGATGTATTATGTTGGCGGGCATATTGTTGAAGGTGAAGTGCTTTATAGTGTTCTCCCTTGCTTCTCGACCATTAATAAAACACTACCAGTTGGGTAAGTAGGGGTTGCAGTCTGTTTGCTATGACCTTGTTGAAAATCTTGAGATCCATGCAAGATAGGATAGCGAGATAGGATGAGATAGGGTGGTAGTTTGAACATAGTGTAGTCTTAGTCAGGTTTAGGGATTGTGGGGGAAAAGGAGATCTGGAAGACACTGAGTTTGAAAACCTTGGTCAGAAAGGGATGGTAGAGAGAAGAATAAAGTTGGCCATACATGGATTGAAATTCCGGCGGTTCATCATTGACTGGTCAAATTTCAATCCATGTATGGGCCATATGGTTGTACAGTAGTTGATCTAGCTCAGTAGGGATTTGTGGCTGGGGGAATCGAGTCACTGGTTGAATGAAAAAAAAAAACGACTCATGTATGGGCTACTTAGAATTTCGGGGTGAATTCATCTGGGCCAGGACTATTACCAGAAGGGGTATGTTTAACAGCAGCGACAACCTCTTCTTCAGTGAAAGGAGGTTCAAGACATAGGCTGGTCTGAGCTTTAAGAGAGGACAGAAAAGTACCTGCTATATAAGCCGCCATTACTTCATCACAGATGTCCGCATCACCAGGAGGCTGCGGATCAGGAAGATTGTACAATCCTCAATAAAAATCTCGAAACTGTTGTTCAAAAGTGGTAGGGGAAGAAATCTGTTCATCATTTGGGCTTTTGAGATGGGGATAAAAATATGCCACAGTCTTGGGTGAAAGGTCCACGCCACAGACCTGCCACGTTTGTCTTCAGGTATTTTTTTTTCACATAAAGGGATAGCAGTGACATTAGTTTGGTTGTATTCAAAGGAATGTTTCAGCTTTACATAAAATCTGCCTAAATTAATATACCTTTTATGAGAGTTTTTTTCCATTGTTTAGGGCCTGCTCAAACCTTTTACATGCATGTCACACAGGGCCGAAACACGTGGAGAGGGCAGGAGGGTCTGCCGCTTTGGGTTGCTCCCACCACCTTCCCGCCGTTATAAGACATCAAATTTAGTTTAGCAGGTAACCCTGTTTGGCGAATATCTTTTTTTTTTCTCTGACAAGATCACTTAAAGGGCCAATAGTAAGAGGCAGGAGAATCTGGCCCAAAGCAACTTTCTTCGGATGAGAGCAGTTGGCCAAATTTTAAGCCCCAAACTCGTCATTAAGCTTGAATTCCAAGCGAGATATTTATTATTATTATGATTATTTGCTTTTCCTTCTTCACAGAGCTGCATCGAATATTATGACAAATGTTCTGCCATATGTTGTGTCTTCTATCAGCCGCAGTTTGTTACGTTTGTTCTTCCTTTTCCTTCCGACTGAATGTTCTCTTTGTTATTTAAAAGCAAACAACCAAGATTTATGAATTTTGTTCTATGTACTCAATTGGTCACACGGACATGCATGATTCTATTTGTTTTTAGTCAATGTGCAGACTAGAATTAATCCGGGCTTTAACCACTTCAGCCCCGGAAGGATTTGCCCCCTTAATGACCAGGGCATTATTTGCGATACGGCACTGCGTCGCTTTAACTGACAATTGCGTGGATGTGCAATGCTTTTCCCAAACAAAATTGACGTCCTTTTTTCCCCACAAATAGAGCTTTCTTTTGGTGGTATTGGATCACCTCTGCGGTTTTTATTTTTTGCGCTATAAACAAAAAAAGAGCGACAATTTTGGAAAAAAGCAATGTTTTTTTACTTTTTGCTATAATAAATATCCCCCCAAAAAATCTATAAAAAAAACAAAGTCTGGCAGGATCACCAGATAAAAAATATAGGGAATAAGCCTGATAAAAAAAACATAAATGCAGACCAATTTTAAACTGGAAAAAAAAAAAAATTGGTCTAAAAACAGTAATGTCACATTATGATGACAAAATATATACAGAAAATAAAATTAAAAAAAAATAGAAAATAAAGATGATTAAAAATAAAAAATTAAATAAAATTGGATTGAAATGTAGATATAATATACAATGTGTCAAGATTGTATAACGTAAATTACAATGTACAATATAATATATATAATGCATAGAATGTATCATCTCTATATCTCAAAAGAGACAAGAAGCACTCAATAGTAAACCTAGGGCACATGCTCTGGGTATCTAGTAATGGGCCCCTGGTGGTGACATCACTGCAGTTGTGCTATAGTGAGATCCATAAGTCCTTCTGCTGTGGTGGCAGATGGGACATGTAGTCTTTTCGTTCACAGGCCATAAATAAACAGGACGCTCCAGCAATTTTGATTTTGACATCAAATTTCAATTTAGTCTTAGTTATAGTCTTTTGACTAAAATGTGGTAGAGCAGTGTTAATTTTGACGTCTAATTTCAATGTAGTTTTAGTCATAGTCGTTTGGCTAAAATGCCATTTTAGTTTTAGTCATATTTTAGTCATCTGAATTGTTTTAGTTTTAGTCATATTTTAGTTGACTAAAATAGTATTAACTAGTTCCCAACCAGCCGCCGCAGTTGCACTGCAGCAGGTTGACTCTCCTGCACAAATCTGCGTCATTGTACATCGGGTGCGTACACGGCGATCTGTAGGCACTAGCGGGGGAAGCCAATCAGAGGGTCCGGCGGACTTGATGTCTGCCCGCCACCCGCGATCGCTCCACAGAGAGGCAGAACGGGGATCTGCCAGTGTAAACAAACAGATCCCCATTCTGTCAGGGAAGTAGAGACAGATCTGCTGTTCCTAGTGATTAGGAACAGCGATCTCTCTGCACTCCCTGTCAGTCCCCGCCCCCCCACAGTTAGAAATACCTCCCTAGGGAACATTTAACCCCTTGATCGCCCCCTGGTGTTAACCCCCTCACTGCCAGTGTCATTTACACAGCAATCAGTGCATTTTTATAGCACTGATTGCTGTATAAATGTCGATGGTCCCAAAAAAGTGTCAAAAGTGTCCGATCTGTCCGCTGCAATGTCGCAGTCCTGCTAAAAATCACTGATCACTGCCATTACTAAAAAAAAAAAGAATAACAATTAAAATGCCATAAATCTATCCCCTATTTTGTAGATGCTTTAACTTTTGCACAAACAAATCGGTATACTTTTATTGTGATTTTTTTTTTTTTTTTTTTACCAAAAATATGTAGAATACATATTGGCCTAAAGTGATGAAGAAATTAGTTTTTTTTTAATTCATTTTTTTGGATATTTATTATTGCAAAAAGTAAGAAAAATTTTTGTCTGTCTTTTTTTGTTTATAGCGCAAAAAAAAAAAATGCAGAGATGATCAAATAATAATAAAAATACAATAAATCTATCCCCTATTTTGTAGACGCGATAACTTTTGCGCAAACCAATCAATATGTAGAAGAATACATATTGGCCTAAACTGAGGAAGAATTTTTTTTTTTTTTACATTTTTTTTTTGGATATTTATTATAGCAAAAAGTAAACATTATTGTTTTTTTTTTTTTTTCAAAATCGTCGCTTCTTTTTTTGTTTATAGCGCAAAAAATAAAATCTGCAGAGGTCATCAAATACCACCAAAAGAAAGCTCTAATTGTGGGGGGAAAAAAAAAGGACATTTTCGTTTGGGTACAGCATCACACGACCGTGCAATTGTCAGCTAAATCGACGCAAAAAATGGCCTGGTCATTAAGGAGGTATATCCTTCCGGGGCTGAAGTGGTTAAAGCGGAGTTCCACCCACTTTTACAACTCTTCAGCATCCCTCACTAAACTGTGCACTGTAAACAAATTGGATATTTTTAAAAAATTTTTCTCAGCACTTACTGTATATCTGCTGTATTCTTTTTTCACTTCCTCCTCCCTGGCCGCGGCCCATCGCATCATTTCCTGTTTGCAATGCCTTCTGGGAAGGGGCAGCAACTTCCTGCCATTGCTATGGAAACCTGACCTGAAACCTATTACACTGCTTGTGCTGCACTGAGCATGTGCGAGATCTGCAAGGATGAGATACAGTCTGGCTTCAGATGCCCACACTTAAGATGGCCACGGCCTGCTGTAAGTTTATAAAATAACAAACTACTGCTATAAACTAACAAAACAGACCTTAGTTTACAGACTAACTTTACTAGAATACATTAAGCTTGTGTATTATAGGGGTATTTTTATTTAAAAAGTATCATTTCGGCCGGAACACCACTTTAATTTAGTCGTCAAAATGAACAGTGCACTCCAGGGAGATTCTTTACTTTTTAGGTTCAGGTTCACTATTTCATACCTCCCAACTTTTTGAGATGGGAATGAGGGACACCTATTAGCAAAAGTATGTAGGCATAGGACACACCCCCTGCCATGCCCCCTTAAAGGAGAAGTAACAAAAAAAAAATTTAAACCCACAAGGGCTTTTTTTTACCACTACTATTCCTTTATATTGGCTTTTGAAATTTACAAATACAGCAATTTAGAAATCAGATGAAAGGTTTAGCACTGGGAAACACTTTTTGAAAGATAAATAGTGCATTTTATATACAAATATATGGATCAGACCAAAATGAGGGACAAATGAGGAGGAAAGAGGGACAGAGGGACATTGCTCCAAATCAGGGACAGTCCCTCAAAATCAGGGACAGATGGGAGCTATGCTCTTTAGCTTTAAAATACGACTTCAGCAGACTGTATTTCCATCCTTATGGGGTAAACACAGGAATAAATATAAGACCGGTTTAGGTATATGCTGCGTCTGTTCGGTGTAAATGAGAGGTCCTCATGAAAATCTTCATCTGGGTCATACATAGATAGAGAAGCAGCTGGGATGGGCCCTGTAATACCCCCTGGCGGGGGGGGGATCAGCATACCTCCCATGTGACATAATCCGAGGAACAGACTGTCTCTGCAGAGTGTCCGATGGGTCTACATAGGAGACATTCCTGACATCACATTTTCAGGATAAACCTTCAGGCGCAGCTTTAAATAAATATATAAAACAAAAAACAAAAACCACGTTCCCGCCCCGGTGAAAAGACCATTTATTTTCCTGTTCACATGTAAGACTGATAGCATGGAATCTAGTCTGGGTGTTACAGAGGGCAGATAGCAGAGTCCCAGCACAGGACTTCTGGTGACATCAGCTGGTCCCCATCCAGAGGTGAAAACTTCATTTAGACATCTCCAAACAAATGACTCCCAGCCCCAGATTACTCACAGTAAACTTGTGGTCATGTCATTAGCATGGACCTGGAAATGTCCCAGTGCCAGAGGCTTCTGCCATTAAAAAAAAACAGGTTCTCGTCAACCGCAAATGAATTGCGCGGTATTAGTGGTGTGTCTATTATCTAAATGTGGTGGAAGAATAATATACAATAAATCACCGTTTATCTAACACATCATAGCCTGGGGGGGCATTTAAGTCCACTGAGGGGCCAGAAGAAGCACAAAACGGCCCTCCCTATAGAGCTGCAATCCAATCCATCGATAAGTCATTGCCAATCCACGACCCTGGTCCTTCCTGCCCCCTATGGAGGCAGCGAATAAAAAAATCAGCAATCATTAACCACTTCAGCCCCGGGAAGATTTGGCTGCTGAATGACCGGGCCATTTTTTTTGCGATTCGGCACTGCGTCGCTTTAACTGACAATTTCGCGGACGTGCAACGTTGTACCCAAATAAAACTGACGTCCTTTTTTTACCCCACAAATAGAGCTTTCTTTTGGTGGTATTTGATCGCCTCTGCGGGTTTTTATTTTTTGCGCTATAAACAAAAAAAGAGCGACAATTTTGGAAAAAAAGCAATATTGTTTAACTTTTTGCTATAATAAATATCCCCCCAAAATATATAAAAATAAAAATATATAAATAACTAATTTTTTTCCTCAGTTTATGTATTCTTCTACATATTTTTGGTAAAAAAAAAAAAAAAATCGCAATAAGCGTATATTGATTGGTTTGCACAAAAGTTATAGCGTCTACAAAATAGGGGATAGTTTTATGGCATTTTTTTTTATTAATTTTTTTTTTTTTATTAGTAATGGCGGCGATCTGCGATTTTTATTATGAACGCGACATTATGGCGGACACTTTTGACACTATTTTGGGACCATTGTCATTTCATTTATACAGCGTAAAAAGAAAGAAAAAAAGAGCGCACCAGCCTAGTGCATTATCCTTGACAGATTTGTTGATTAAAAACAAGATAAAATCTACTCACAAAGGTAGAAGAAAAAAATCGCATTTGTATATGGCACAGCGGCGATTAGTCCAATGGTAGCAGTTTTCCAGGTCTCAGGAAGGAGGCGTACGGACTACTGCTGGCTAACGCGTTTTGAAGGTTGCCCTTCTTCATCAGATTTTTTCTTCTACCTTTGTGAGTAGATTTTATCTTGTTTTTAATCAATAAATCTGTCAAGGATAATGCACTAGGCTGGTGCGCTCTTTTTTTCTTTCTTTTTATCTAATATTAGGACATCCCATCCTTAAAGAGCAGCAAGGCCGAAATCCACAGTCCTTCCTGAACCCTTGGGATCTTTTAGCTAATACACCTGTGCGCAAGAGTATTTTTTGCTCATTTATACAGCGATCAGTGCTATAAAAATGCACTGATTACTGTGTAAATGACACTGGCAGGGAAGGGGTTAACCACTAGGGGGCGATGAAGGGGTTAAAGTGGAGTTCCACCCAAAAGTGGAACTTCCACTCATCAGATTCCTCCCCCCCTCCGGTGACACAGTTGGCACCTTTCAGGGGGGAGGGGGGTACAGATACCTGTATATTACAGGTATCTGTACCCACTTCCGGCATAGATACCCGCAGAATCTGCGGGTATTTACGCCACTTCCTGCTCCCTCCCCGCTGCCTGCTGGGAAACACACGGGTCCCAGAGGCAGCAGGGACCATCCGGATTGCGCTGCGCGACTCGCGCATGCGCAGTAGGGAACCGGGAAGTGAAGCCGCACGGCTTCACTTCCTGATTCCCTTACCGAAGATGGAGGCGGCAGCACCCGAGGACGGAGAGACGCTTCGGCCTCGGGTGCCGACATCGCGGGCGCCCTGGACAGGTAAGTGTCCATGTTTTAAAAGTCAGCAGCTGCAGTATTTGTAGCTGCTGGCTTTTAAAAAAATTTTTTTCGGTGGCGCTCCGCTTTAAGTGTGTCCTAGGGAGTGATTCTAACTGTGGGAGGGAGGGGCTACCTCGGACATGACAGCGATCACTGCTCCCGATCACAGGGAGCAGTAGATCTCTGTCATTACACAAGGCAGAATGGAGGAAATGCCTTGTTTACACCACTCCACACCGCTCCACACCTCTCCACACTGCTGGAGAACATTGAGTTCCCGTGACCCGCGTGCACGCCCAAAAAGCGGCAAATTTAAAGGGACGTACCTGTATGCCCCCATTTGCCTGCCTATGCCATTCTGCCGACGTACATCTGTGTGCGGCAGTCGGCAAGCGGTTAAAGGTGACATACCGCGGTTTTGTATACATACATTTTTTTTTTATTATTTATTACAGCCAGAACCAAAGAATAACATTTTTGAAAAAATTTTTGTGTGATATAAAATATTTCATAAAATACGATGCATTCTGATTTTTAGCCAGCAGGTGGACCATAAAGCTGGCCATAGACGGAGCAAATTGTGGATGGTTCCTGACGATTCCAGCTGTGGGTGGTCTGGTCGGTACCGCTCTGTCTGACATCTGTTGATCTTAAAATCAAAGGAGCCAGGCAGGAAATGATGGGCCTAGCAGTGACTGCAGCCACCTGCAGCTGTCAGAATACCCAAAACTGTGGCTGCACTCGATTGGCTGGGGTCACTGTTCAGCCCAAGATTTTCCACCCAACTCCTTTGCGGAGCTGAAAGAGAGAAATACAAGAGTGTAGGCATACCTCCCAACATTTTGAGATGGGAATGAGGGACACCTACTAGCAAATATATGTAGGCATAGGACACACCCCCTGCCACACCCCCTTAAAGGAGAATTAACCCAAAAAAAGGTTAATTAAATTCACAAGTGCTTTTTTTTTTACCACTACTATTCCTTTATATTGGCTTTTAAAATGTACAAATGCAGCAATTTAGAAATTGGATGAAAGATTTAGCACTGGGAAACACTTTTTAAAAACATAAAAAGTACATTTTATATACAACTCTATAGATCAGACCAAAATGAGGGACAAATGAGGAGGAATGAGGGACAGAGGGACATTACTCCAAATCAGGGACAGTCCCTCCAAATCAAGGACAGTTGGAAGGTATGGTGTATTGTCTGCCTTAAGCTGAGATATACACCTTCAGTTTTTTCTCCTTTCAACCATCGGGTTGAATGAAAAAAAAAACAAACTGACGCGATCCCCACATCAACACAACAATGCTGTGCTATTGTATCTTCTTGTCATCCACTACAGACAGCTCTCATACATTACAATCCATTGGCGGCCTGTCCCTAGAGGGCACACGGGCGCTGCCTCCCCTATCCATGCGTTCGTCCCCCTGATCTACATTGCGCTCCGAGCCCACCCAGTTGTGTGACCATAGTGAATGAATTTTTTAGGAGGCAAGTCTGTGCCGCCGCAGGCGCTGCACGCACTCCACGAGAGGAGGAGAGGACACCCCAGCCCAACCACGCAAGGGGGTAAGTGCCGGACCGCCCACGCGCGTGAGGTGCTGTTTCAGTGCCGTGCCGCCGGAAGGGGTGGTGTTGTTTGCAGGGGAGGACTGACAACTCATGGGGCCCCCGGGCAATAGGAGATTATGGGGCCCCCAGGCAATCAGAGATTATGGGGCCACACAGTATACACAGACATGTTTCTATTGGCTGTCCCTGGTCCATACTGTCTATTGGCTGTCCCTGGTCCATACTGTCCCTGGTTTTCCTGAGGCTGGAAACCCTGATGGGGCCCCCTAGTGCCGCCCCTCCAAAAGAAGGACCCTCCAGCCGCCACTGCTACAATCAGGAAAGCAAAAAAGGAGTTCCCAGGTCACCAAATTACTGACAAAAGGAAATGGGGTGGATTGAGACATCACAGTGGTGCCTGGATGAAAAGCTGAAGCCTAGATAGAGCACATAGGCTAAAGTATATGCCCCAAAGCTTAAAGTGACCCTGTGCTTCGCCCATTTAGGCCAACAAAACAAGTTCACTTTCATGGTGGCTCCACCAGCAGCACAACCATTGCTGGTGCTTGGTAAGTGGCAACTCTTGCACACAGTGCTGTCACATTGAGTAGGGTGAAGGTCCTCTGCTTTATGGGCTTCAAGTCAGGACTTGTTGTCTATGTCTCACTATTAGTAGAGAAAGTGACGGTAATGACCTCATTTTGGCTGGAGAGCCATGGGCAGTTAGGGGTTCTGTCTGGATTCCTTTACCTTTGTTGAGATCATTGGTCAGGTGATTGGCATGGCATGGGTAAGAAGAAGACCACTGCACAGGATCCCCAGGCAAAGGTATGTATGTAACTCTACTACACTTCAGGTACGCATAGACACGCCTTGATTTTCTGTGTTTGATCCCTGATTTAAACACCAATTTATTTAATTTTATGGTGTGGATGATCGTTTTGGGACTCTGTTTAACCTCTTGGTGTTTTTCGGGATGCAATTGGACCTACTGGAATCTCTTCATTATTCTTCAGAAGTTCCTCAATGGATGGGAAAAAAATGTATGAATAGTTCTGTTTGTCTCAAATTCAAAGTGGATATCAATAAGAATAAAAAAAGATATTAACAGTTAAGCTGGCCACACACATTGCAATCTGATTGTAAAATCTGTAAAAAAAAAAAATTCTGCTTAGTGTGAGGACCTCACATAGACCCAGTGAAGTGACCGGCCTCAGGTGATACAGAGACTAAAAAAATCCTCCTATGTAAGTTGTACCTGTTTATCTACGGACATCTTTTCCCTACATCCATCCAAAGTGCAGAATTTACACAGGATTCAGCTCCGAAAAGCAGGGGGCGGAGAGCTGAAGAATCAATGAGGAGAGCTCTGAGAGCTGATTGGAGGGAAGGGACACACCCCTCTTCACACAGCACACAGGAACAGAGCTGAGGCTGTCAATCAGAAATGACACTCAGTGCTCTTAATTGAGCCAAGTACACACTAGAGAGGGACATACTTTGTTCATATTTCACGTCTGAGGCTTAGCCCAGGTTCACATTGAGGGCGGGTTTGAAATCATGCACTGATGTGGACGAGAAGGCCTGGCTCGCAGTCTCCGCTCTAATTCATCCCTAAGATGTTCGGGTTCGGGTTGAGGTCAGGGTCAGGGGGAGGATTATGGTGTGGGGTTGTTTTTCAGGGGTTGGGCTTGGCCCCTTAGTTCCAGTGAAGGGAACTCTTAAGGCATCAGCATACCAAGACATTTTGGACAATTTCATGCTCCCAACTTTGTGGGAACAGTTTGGGGATGGCCCCTTCCTGTTCCAACATGACTGCGCACCAGTGCACAAAGCAAGGTCCATAAAGACATGGGTGAGCGAGTTTGGGGTGAAGGAACTTGACTGGCCTGCACAGAGTCCTGACCTCAACCTGATAGAACACCTTTGGGATGAATTAGAGCAGTGACTACGAGCCAGGCCTTCTCGTCCAACATCAGTGCCTGACCTCACAAACGCGCATCTGGAAGAATGGTCAAACATTCCCATAGACACACTCCTAAACCTTGTGGACAGCCTTCCCAGAAGAGGTGAAGCTGTTATAGCTGCAAAAGGTGGACCAACTCAATAAAGAACCCTACGGACTAATGCCTTGTACACACGATAGGATTTTCCGACAACAAAATCCATGTTTTTTTTTCCGACGGATGTTGGCTCAAACTTGTCTTGCATACACACAGTCACACAAATGTTGTCGGAAATTCCGAACGTCAAGAACGTGGTGACGTACAACGAGCCGAGAAAAATGAAGTTCAATAGCCAGTGTGGCTCTTCTGCTTGATTCCGAGCATGTGTGGCACTTTGTGCGTCGGAACTGTGTACACACGATCGGAATTTACGGCAACGGATTTTTGTTGTTGAAAAATTTGAGAACCAGCTCTCAAATTTAGTGTGTCGGAAATTCCGATGGAAAATGTCCGATGGAGCCTACACACGGTCGGAATTTCCGACAACAAGCTCCCATCGAACATTTTCCGTCGGAAAATCCGAGCGTGTGTACGGGGCATAAGACTGGGATGTCATCAAAGTTCATGTAAAGGCAGGCGTCCCAGTACTTTTGGTAATATAGTGTATCTATAACCAGCCGTGACCTCTCACTATGGTGCTGCTGATCAATCTATAGTAGACTGAGTGAGCAATGATCCTGTAACATGTGGAAAGAGATACAATGTAACAGTGAATGAAGCAGATGATGTCCCGTGAATGAAGCTGATGATGTCCAATGAATGAAGCAGATGATGTCCAGTGAATGAAGCAGATGATGTCCAGTGAATGAAGCAGATGATGTCCAGTGAATGAAGCAGATGATGTCCAGTGAATGAAGCAGATGATGTCCAGTGAATGAAGCTGATGATGTCCAATGAATGAAGCAGATGATGTCCAGTGAATGAAGCAGATGATGTCCAGTGAATGAAGCAGATATTGGCCGAGGTTCTCACTTGTGTGGGCCAGGAACATTTACAAAATCTTGTGTACTCCCCACCCACAGGCAAAACGCACGGCTCTTCAGCAGACATACAGGGGTACCATTCATTTTTAATGGAACCCCTTGCATCGGCAAACATGGCGCGTTTTCACACGTGCCAAATTGCATGGTATTTTTGATTCCTTTTGGCCTATAATACAAACCCCACTCCACAGAAGCCACAAGTTCCATATCTTCCACTGATGAGAACAAACAAGCCTGAAACAGCAGTATGGAGGCTGAATATTTATATTTATTCTGTGTTTTTGCTATAAGCAGAAGTTCATAATATATAGTTGGCAAGAGGACCATGGCAGAACGATTTATGTCTCTAACCAACATCCCAAACGAAGGAATGAACTATTTGTTTTTGTGATTTGTGATTTATAACACATGAATTTGTCTAAATTTTAAAGGCCTAATGTGGTCAGATGGCACCCCCTGCTGCTCATTGATAGAATTACATTTTCAGGCTCTTTTGTATTATTGAAATGTATTTCTTTGCTACCTTAACCACTTGCTTATTGGTCACTTACACCACCTTCCTGCCCAGACCAATTTTCAGCTTTCAGCTGTCACACTTTGAATGACAATTGTGCGGTCATACAACACTGTACCCAAGTGATATTGTTATCATTTTTTTCACACAAATGGAGCTTTCTTTTGGTGGTATTTAATCACAGCTGGGGTTTTTATTTTTTGCTAAACAAACAAAAAAAAGACAGAAATTTTTGAAAAAAAAAAACAAAAAAAACAAAAAAAACAACGTTTCATAGTTTGTTATAAAGTTTTGCAAACGGGTAATTTTTCGCCTTCATTGATATTTGCTGATGAGGCTGCACTGATGGGCACTGATGGGCTGCACTGATGGGCACAGATGGGCTGCACTGATAGGCACTGATAAGACGGCACCGATGGGCACTGGTAGGTGGCACCGATGGACACTGGTAGGTGGTATTGATAGGCAGCACTTGTGATGAGGCACTGATTGGTGACATTTATAGGTGGCACTGTGGGCACTGATAGGTGACACTGTGGGCACTGATAGGTGACATTGTGGGCACTGATGGGTGGTACTGTGGGTACTGGTATTAGGTGCTCGTGGGCACTAGTAGGTGGCACAGAAGCCTCTGCAGAGGCTCTCCACAATCGGGACTGATGTCCCTCTCACAGCTGCTGGTGATTGGCTTTTTTTTTTTTTCTCCTCACGCTACCAGCGTAAGGAGAAAAAATAGCCGATTACCGGCTCTGCTTACATCACATGATCAGCTGTCATTGGCTAACAGCTGATCATTTTTGATTTACAAAAATACAGTGACAGACTGCCAGCCAATTGACCGACAACCTTCCTAATTTCCAATCTCTAAAATAGTTGGACAACGTTGTCGCAACTGTAAAATCACACACATCGGGGTCCAAAACCTCACATACACATACCGATTTTAGCACCCACAGCATAGTCACAGTGAGTGTGAACCCATTACCATGTCGTCTCCACCGGTGGACCTAGGCCTAGGACCCTGAACGGGCTTCTGTATCAGGCTAATTCTACTTATATACCCCACTCTACCTGTATAGAGGTACTGGTCAGGTAACACGCTGGTCATAGACCCACATACATGGTTTATAGAGCTGTGGCGTCTGGATAATTGCAATTGATTACCATGTTAGAACTCTCCCTACACAGGATAGTCCATTAGCCGGAAAAGATTTTAGCCATCATACTGTGTAAAAATACATAAATACAAAAATACATTTAATACATTAAATAGCGGTGCTCCCGTTTTCAAATAAATGCGTACTTTAATTAATGCTCAAATAATTGCTCTTCCCTCTCAGTCAGATGGCAGGATAGACCAAGCTTTGGATGTGCAGGCCCCAGCAACTCAGGTACAATCACTCCCAGGATCAGTGTCAGTGGTGGCTGGTGGTATATCTTTTTGGGGTAGTGGCAATCCACCAGACAAGACCGCCGCCCCCCCCCCACCGGTCGGTCGGTCACCAGCCCCGCACTTACCCCACCTAGGTCACGGGCAGCCCTTCCTCTGGGCAGCAGGTTCAACCGGCGTCTCCTCCTCCTCGCCTTCACTTCGGCTTCCCCTGCGTGTCCTCCCTCCTCCTCGGTGGCCAAAAGGGTCCCTTCTCCTCTTGACCAATTGGGGGACGGGTCTCAGGACCCCCTTCCTGATTGGAAGGGAGGAGAATCAGGAAGACAATAGCGAATAATAATTTGCTACTGTCACACAACTGGGTGGGCTCAGGGAGCACACCCCAAGCCCACCCTTTTTTTTTAAGCCAATTAGAGCCTTGGGCTCTAATCATGTGCTTCTAAAAAAAAAAAAAAAAAAAAACTTTATTAGAATCCATGCGTCCGGCGCCCTGCATGTAGATTAGTGGGGGCAGCCCCCCTGTATGGACGGGCCGCCACTGCCCAGCTTCATTCCCCACCTACACATGCTCAGTCGGCTCTCCTTCACTCTTGAAAAATGCTGAGCCGTAGAGAGAGAACAGACTGAACATGCATGGGTAGGGGACAAAGCCAAGCTCTTGTTCATGAGTTTCTGGGGCCGCTCACCCAGTAATGGGTTTATCCTGCCACCTGCAAGATATAGAGGGGAAGGGGGAGAGACACAGGAAGCGCCAACCTGAGTGACGTATATTAAATGAGATTTATTAGCAAAGTAAGTAATGCACTTACAAGAAATAACATGAAAACAGACTCATCTGTAAATAGTGGTGTCTCCAGGTGTAGATCGGCATCCAAAACGAGCGTGAAAAGTAAGCATTTATTTTAAAAAATGGAGCTTAGCAGGTTAATGTTTCAAGGACACTGTAATGCAAAGAGAGGTTTATGAGAAAAGCAAATAAAGGTGAACTAACCCTTTGAGGGCTCATTTAGACACGAGGCAGCCCGCAGTGAATCACTTTTCAGAGGGTGATTGGCAGGCAGCTGAAAGGCAATATGTTTGCATACATACCTTCTGTTTTGACCCTCAAAAGACTGAACCACACTAAAAACAATTGCAGTTGCTGGGCAGTTGCGGCACAGCTTCATTAACTTGAGGGGCATGTTTGCTGGCGATACTGCCCTCCGAACGCATCAGGACATTTATTTGATGCTTTGCTTCTCAGCTGTGACGTGTATATAGCCCAGAGTGTCTGCAAGTCTCTAGGTGGGTGATAAATCCATAGCTCAACCACCTGCTTTTACTGTCCCCGCTCGCATGTATGAATGAGCCCTTAGTGTACAATAGGATATGTTCACATTTTGCTGGCTGCCATGCCATGTCTATGTGATCCTTTCATATTCAGATGCCAACATTTAAAACTTGTTGCACTGAGTAGTTAAAATAACTATAATAGCAGATACCATAGGATGACTATTTAGTGATCTTCTACCAATTGCCAGCCCCTTGCCCAATGAGAATGATTTTTCTGTCCACTGAGGCACTTTCATTGGACAGTGGAATGGCGCTTCACATGATATAGCCATTAAGTTAGGAGTAAGCAAACCCCCAGTAACAATGTGAACCTAAACCTTAGGGGCGCACAGAAGAGTCATTTCTAGCTAATAAACCTAATAGCAATCCTCTTGGATTTTATTCTTTGGTAAAGCTTTTATTTTTAAAAGTTTAAACTGTAGTATAGGTTAACTTTAGGCAGCTCTCAAGCACGAGACAACAGTCCCATAATCTGACCATTTTAGATGTACAAACAGCAAGCTTTACATCAAAGGAGCAAACAGAGCCTCTGAAAATATAAAAAGGAGCTTAAAGCTCCACCTTGAGGCTCAAAAGGAAAATGCAAAATTTTAATATGCTATATTTACTATTTATCTAACTTTTTTTATATCTTATTTTTTAGTCCTGACCATAATAAATACGAAACTACTTACATAATAAATATAAAGTCTAGTTAAAGATCTGAAGAGCTTTCTCTGAAAGCGTCCATACCTTTTTCTGCCCTTTCCATTCCGCTGATTCAAAACAACCCCCCCTTCAGCTTCATACTTACAGAGGTCTGGCACCGAGTCCACCAGGGTTCCACTGTAAAGTGTACCATTGTACCGGATCGTCTTCTTCTTCCCTTGCATGTGCGGTAGACTTCAGAGTGCTTCTTTAAAAATAAGTAAATAAATAAGTAAAACAGAGAGCAAATTACTTTTAAATATTGGCAACATAGATTGTGGTGGATGTGCACGTGATCAATGTTCTTCGTACTCCAACCTTTTTATAAACTGGTAACTCATGTCTTGTCTGTCCATCTTGATTGTACATAAATGAGGGGAATACACTGGGGCACAACAGAACACACTAACAGCTCACTCGCAGCATTTACAGATCTATGCTGCCCTCTAGTGGGGTTTAAAAGGATAATCAGCAAGACAAGGGGATGTAATGAACTGTATTGGGAGAATATGGAGGCTGCCATTGCTCATCTCTCCTTCTGAAAATGCTAGTTGCCTGGCTGTAATGCTGATCCTGTGTGATTAGCACTTTTATAGTGGCTGACCTGTAACCAGTGTGCAGGAGTACCTCTTTCTTTGCTTCATGCTCCTTCTGGGTCTCTGACTCAAAGCATTTGGGTCAGAGACAGCCACGTGATTTGTATTTTCAGGGGGTCAGCAATGGCATCCTCTATGTTATGTTAGTGCATTTTTCCTTAAATTTAATGTTACATAAATTCTGCTGTAGCAATAACTCACGGTGGAGCTGCTGGTTTAAAGCGGGCTGTTACCGTCACCTTCGTTACCTCAATTTCACCAGAACCGGGTCTAGGGTCCCGTTGAGTTTAATACCAGACAATGCAGGCACCGGACACTTGAGTATCTTTTCCAATGCTTTAATAAATGTAAATTGAAGGAAGTAGCAGGAAAGAGGTAGAAGGGAAGTTGCAGGGAAGTTCAAATACCTTTTCTTAGTGTAGTATTAGGAATTGGAATCTTGTAGATGAATATACTCTCTCTGTAGAGTTGAATCTTTGCCCGTCTGGATAGGTTTCTCTCACTAACCTAGCAGCCAGTACGTAGCACAAACGAAAGTCTCTGCCACAGAGTTGATTGGAACAAAACCCGTACGATCCTCTGCAGTACCAGGTAATAAGATTACTTTAGGATGCGTCCTCCAACCGAGCCACCAGGCCCCTCTCCAGACCAGCACTCTGCATGATCCTTCCATGACGGGTCCTCCCCTGGGATCTTCTCAGTTGTCCAGCTTCTTCACTCAGGATAGACAGCTCAGGACCATTCCTCCGCTGCTGTGGTAGGCCCCAGACAGGCTTCTGGGCCCACCCACACGCTGCAGCAACGCGGGCCTCCCGGTCAGAAGACCACAAGGAAGTAATCTTAGCGCATACCTGTCGGCCAGGAGGGCCAGCAGGTGGAACGAAAGAACCCTAAAACATGGCGTCTGTCCCATAAATACCCTCCCCCAGAATGCAACTCAGAGGACCACCCCCACCGAGTTATCCCTGGGACAGAGGAGCACTCATACACTTCAACGTGTTGCCTTTCCAACACTGGCCCATTATGACAACGACACCCACAGGCACAGTGTGAAACTACATGCAACACAGCCAAACTGGAACAGAGGCAAATCTGACTATGTATGAACAGATAACCCACTAGATTTACCTATCAGCAGTAGATTGAAAATCTACCAGCGCTACACTGCAATAGAAATATAAAGCTGTCCCAACAAAGAAAAGATTTTATACTCAGCTTTCTGCTGCTGATCCTTACTTTCCTAAAGAGATAAGCGTGCTGCAGAATCTTAATCATTTAATAAGGAATTAGAAAAAAGCAAGCACAAGTTTCACATGAAATCGGTACATTTTAATATTGGTTCTATTATTAACCACTTAAGGACCGGAAGGATTTGCCCCCTTAATGACCAGGCCATTTTTTGCGATACTCCACTGCCTCGCTTTAACTGACAATTGCGCGGTCGTGCGACGTTGTACCCAAAGAAAATTGATGTCCTTTTTCCCCACAAATAGAGCTTTCCTTTGTTGGTATTTAATCATCTCTGCGTTTTTTATTTTTTGGGCTATAAACAAAAAAAGAGCGACAAATCCTCTCTTCAAGTTCGGTGACCAGTTAAGATGTTACGCTATGGAAACCTTTATATTCTTTTATGGGGAATGAGCTTATATCTGCGGTACAGAGGATATCCCACACAGAGAGTCCGGTGACATCTAGCCATTCAAGTTTTAAAGACCCATGGCTGGGGATAAGAGCCACAGGCACTTACAATCTCCTTAAACAAGGGATCTAAAAAGCTGGTAAGCGGCATTAATATTATTGGTGGAGGAGCTTTCCTGTCGCACTTTATCACATCTCCCTTGGTGTTGTGGTCGTATGTCACTAGTATTTGGAGGACTGAGATATCACCACTTGGAAGATCACTATGAACTGCACATTCAGTGGGGCTTATATTTAATAGCCAATTGGACGGGACTCTATTATACATATATATTTTTATTTTTCCTTTTATATTATTAATATAATATTTTTCTGCACATTTCACTTGTGATTGCATTCAAATATTTATTCAATAGTGTGACTTAAGGAGTTTTCATATCTCTATTCGATTAGATGAGTACTTTTTGGGTCACATTTTTTTTTGATCACCAAATATATAGCGCAGCTTTTTTTCTTATGTTAAATTAAAAAAAAAGAAAAAAATATTTTTTACTTTTTGCTATAATAAATATCCAAAAAAAACCAAAAACAAATTTCTTCATCAGTTTAGGCCAATATATATTCTTCTCCATATTTTTGGTAAAAAAAAAATCGCAATTAACGTATATTGATTGGTTTGCGCAAAGTTATAGCATCTACAATGGCATTGATGGGCGGCACTGATATGTGGCACTGATGGGCGGCACTGATAGGTGGCACTGATATGTGGCATTGATAGGCGGCACTGATAGGTGGCACTAATGAGCACTGATATGTGGCACTGATGGGCGGCACTGATAGGTGGCACTGCTATGTGGCATTGATAGGCGGCACTGATAGGTGGCACTAATGAGCACTGATAGGTGGCACTGATGGATGGCACTGATGGACACTGGTAGGTGATATTAAGGTGACACTAATGAGGAGGCACTGATTGGCAGCACTGATGGGCACTGATTGCCAGCACTGGTGGGAACTGCACTGATAATCCCTTTCACACAAGACAGTTATCAGCTCTCCTCTCCTTTCCTCATGCTGTCAGTGTGAGGAAAGGAATGCTGATTACTGGCTTGTGTTTATATCGTGATCAGCTGTAATTGGACACAGTTATTCACGTGGTAAAGGGCCACTGTGATTGGCCCTTTACCCCGATCTGTGATCAGCTGTGTCCTAAGGACACAGCAATCACAGAGCACACACGCCTGCTTGCCACAGGGGGGCGCGTGGGCAGCACAATCACGAGAGGACGTCCTTCCGGCAATGTAAGTCCACGCTGTAGCCGTATTTTGTCTATAGCACTGGCTAAGGTTAAACATAAAAATTGCATGTATACACATAAATGCATTATTTTCATAAGCCTGTGTACACAAGACCAAAAGTGGAACTTCCGCTCATTGTACTCCTCCCCCCCTCCAGTACCACATTTGGCACCTTTCAGTCAGTATGTGCAGCAGACGGACCTCCGCTTTAAACTGTATCTAGGGTCCAAATGTAAGATCACAAATTCCACATTGTATTTCAATTATTTCTAGCCTGCTAATATTTTTCTGAATGGTCTTGAAGTTTGTAAACTTACTTTGTGTAAATCCCCTACACATTTACTTCCCTGAATTCTGTGACATGTAGTCACTATGTCCTGTGAACAGGCACTGCTGTGTCACACATTCCACAGACTCTGCCTTCTGAACTATAGAGGTGCTGAGAGGAGGAGTTTCAAAAGGTGGCGTCAGTATAGGAATCACTTCTGGCAGGCAGCAAGGTACCATGGGATATGTAGTCCTTAGAGATGGAAAGTAAGGCTTCATGTACCCCTGACGTTTTTACAACCTCTCCTGAACGATTTAACTTGACAGATAGTAACCCACGTTTAAAACGTCCATTTTGCCGCGTTTACATGCCGTGTTTGCGTTTAGAAGCGTTTAAAAATATACATATATACATTTTTTTTTTTTTTCAAAATAGCCAAAAATGAAAAACGCTTGTAATCGAAATGAGGCTAAACGGGAGTTATTGCGTTTAGCCGTGTTCAAAAAGCGTTTGGCGCTTGAAATGCCTCTAAACACAGCTTTTGCATTCCAAAAAAACCCTCTAAACTCAACTGCCTAGAAACGACTATAAACGACCCTGTGTACATGTACTGAGAAGATAACATAGAGGAGAGTTCAGGAGCCATTGAAAAAAATGCCCAACTGCTCTTAAATGTCCGTTTACCAGCAGCGCAGTCTACATGAGGCCTAAACAGTAGAGGAGAGGCATGCAGAGAATCCAGGAAAATGTGGAAAGAGACGGTCAACAGACACGCCGAACTCACAACATGAAAGGAGATTTTTTTCAAGTAAGGTTACATTGGCTTGTCAATAATAACTATTATTTGTATTGTTATTACAATGCTGATGCTATAAAATGAAAGTGTATTCTGTGACCATAGAACTCCTTTAATGACACATACTGAAGTCACTGGTTATGAGCATTACCATACAACCAACCAATGCTACTGTAAACATGTGTACTTGTAAGTGTAAGTGCTTGCAAAAAATATAAAATGCTCTATTATGTATGAGCGGAGTGGCACACATTTATTTATGACAATGACAGACTTTACGCTGCAACGGGGCTGCCTGAGTGGAGTAAATGCAGCTTCATTTACACTGAATGGGCACAGCCCACCCTTTGTAAGACCCCTAGTGGCGATACCTGTGCACCTCTGTAGATATTGGATCTTATGGTAGTGGGATATATTAAACATAGATACACAGCTCTAAAAATAAATGTTTTTAATCTCTCTTGGGGTAAATAACACGGGTGCATTTTTTCTTGCGTTTTTTATGTGCTTTTGAAAAGCACACCAAAGATGCAGCATGCAGGACTTTTAAAAATGCACCGCACCTGCAGCACACTGGTGTGAAGGAATACATTTTTCATGCATTTTTCTTCTGCTTTTTTTTTTTTTTTTGCCCCAAAAATGTATCAGTCTGATAGGACCCTTACTATGACGAAATTGGGGGGATTTACTATAATTGGTGAATGCAAAATCTGGGGCAGCCCTGCATAGAAACCAATCAGCTTCCAGGTTTTCTTGTCAAAGCTTAACTAATTCAGCCCCGGAAGATTTTACCCCCTTCCTGACCAGAGCACTGTTTGCGATTCGGCACTGCGTCGCTTTAACTGACAATTGCGCGGTCGTGTGACGTTGCACCCATACAAAATTGACGTCTTTTTTTCCCCCACATATAGAGCTTTCTTTTGGTGGTATTTGATCACCTCTGCGGTTTTTATTTTTTGTGCTATAAACAAAAAAAGAGCGACAATTTTGAAAAAAAGAGCAATATTTTTACCTTTTTGCTATAATAAATATCCCTCCAAATATATATAAAAAAAACAAATTTTTTCCTCAGTTTAGGCCGATACGTATTCTTCTACATATTTTTGGTAAAAAAATACAAAATAGGGGATAGTTTTATGGCATTTTTATTATTAATTTTTTTAAATTAGTAATTATTATTATTATTATTATACAGGATTTATATAGCGCCTACAGTTTACGCAGCACTTTACAACATGAGGGCAGACAGTACAAGTACAATACAATTCAATACAGGAGAAATCAGAGGGCCCTGCTCGTTAGAGCTTACAATCTAGGAGGGAGGGTTAAGTTATACAAAAGGGTAATAGCTGTGGGGGGTGAGCTAATGGAGAAAATAGTGCAGTTGTTAGATGGAGGCAGGATAGGCTTCTCTGAAGAGGAAAGTTTTCAGGGATCGCCTAAAAGTGGATAAATTTGGACACAGTCTGACAGATTGGGGTAGGGAATTCCAGAGGATGGGCGAAGCTCGGGAGAAGTCCTGGAGGCGGATATGGGAGGAGGTGATGAGGGAGCTAGAGAGCAGGAGGTCTTGGGAGGAGCGAAGAGAACGATTAGGTTGGTATTTTGAGACTAGGTTAGTGATGTAGCTGGGGGCAGAGTTGTGGATGGCTTTGTAACTTATTGTTAGTATTTTGAATTTAATTCGTTGGGCGAGTGGCAGCCAATGGAGGGATTGGCAGAGAGGGGTAGCAGACACTGAGCAGTTTGTAAGGTGGATGAGTCTGGCAGCAGCATTCATGATGGACTGAAGGGGGGATAGCCTGTTTAAAGGTAAGCCAATGAGAAGTGAGTTGCAGTAGTCAAGGCGAGAGATAACCAGGGAATGAATCAGGAGCTTTGTGGTTTCACTGGTTAGAAAGTAATAGCAGCGATCTGGACTATCGGGACTGCGACATTATGGCGGACACATCGGACACTTTTGACACTATTTTGGGACCATTGTCATTTATACAGTGATCAGTGCTATAAAAATGTACTGATCACTGTGTAAATGACACTGGCAGGGAAGGGGTTAAACACTAGGGGGTGATCAAGGGGTTAAGTGTGTCCTAGGGAGTGATTCTAACTGTGGGGGGGAGGGGCTACCTAGGACATGACAGCGATCACTGCTCCCGATGACAGGGAGCAGTAGATCTCTGTCATGACACAAGACAGAACGGGGAAATGCCTTGTTTACATAGGAATGTCCCCGTTCTACCTCTCCACACTGCAATTGCAAGCCGTTGGCGAACATTGATTTCCCGGGAACTGCGGGCACGGTCCCGCGGCGTGCGGCAGGCGCGCATGCCAGAAAGGCGGCAAATAAAGGGACGTACCTGTATGCTCATTTGCCTGCCTGTGCCATTCTGCCGACGTATATGTGTGTGCGCCGGTCGCCATTGGTTAATTGAACAAGCTGAAGTTGGAAGCTGATTGGCTACTATGCACAGCTGCACCAGATTCTAAATGCTCGCGTTTTAGTAAATATCCCCGCAATATGTCCAAATGTCAGATGATGTCGCAACCCGTCCCTTGTACCCCGGCAGCTGTTCCCTTTGGCCTTACAGCAGAACATCTCCATTGTGCCCAGCGCCCGCTGTGAACACGGGACCATAACTTGATAGGTAATAATCCAGGGCCAACAACAGGTACAGCTGATTGCAGAAGAGACAGCTACCTGGTTATCTAGATTTTAAATAATCATAAACCCTTACAGACAAACTTGGAATTTCTGTGTTATCATTTCCGTCATATTATCATATAATTGTGCCCCTTGTCCCCCACCACTCTCCTATTATGGTCCCTGCTGCTCCAAGCGCTGCTAAATTAGTGTGACTCTCACAGTACTATACTGCATATAGTTATTTCTCATTAGTGGATACAAAACAGGACTTTACTGACATCTAGTGGTCAATTTACATAAATACAGGCAGACACATATATAAATGATGCGCCTGTGTACAGAGCAGCTTCACATCTGCCTGTAGTCCCTGAGGGAGGTGCGCATGTTGCAGTGGTTACAGTAGAGCTCCATAGAGGCCCCACAAGTGAGTGTAGCCACATGAAAATCAGACATTTCCTGCAGAAATCTGTCAATGAATCTTGAGAAGAATAGATCTATTCTGCTTTCTCTCCAGTCTTATGTCATCTTTTGTGAGATGGTGTCAAAAACTGAACTGCATATTCCAACTGAGGTCTTATTGAAGTGGGAATAACCTCCCACCCAGGCCAGGCCTGTGCCATAAATGACGGATCCCGCGCACATGCGTGGAAGTGATGTCATCGCGGCTCCGGCCACTCACACAGCCAGAGTCCGCGAACCCAGAAGGAAGACCGGGTAAAGATGAATTGTGAATCGTGTCAGTACTTTTACATTTTTTATTATTTGTTTGATTCATTTTTACACTTTCATTTAAATTTTCCTGATTACAAAAGTTTTTATTAGGTATTTAAAAAAAAAAAGAACATGTACAAAACCCGTACAACCTGTAAGGCATCAGGTATACAGATTGCAGCACTTTTATTTATTATTGTTTACAATTTTATTTTTTTTATTACTGTTTACAATTTTTTTTAGGAGCCCTGTTAGAGGGCTTTGGTGAAATATTGGGGGTCTAAACAGACCTCTGGTGTCTCACTTTTGAGACAGAGAAAGGGAATGAGCACAGATTCATCAGTCCCTTTCTTTGTAGCCTCAGCTGCATTGGAACAGTGAATGAATGGGAAATGGTCTGTGCTGAGTGGTTTCACGTTCATTCACAAACGGAAGCATAGTAGACATCGTTTACTATGCTTCAGTTCTGAATAAACGCAGTGAGTGATTGGTACCGATTCATTAAGAAAGGAAGGGGCCGTTAAATTATATATTTACCGACCCCTTTCCTGCTCTTCATCCTGAAAGTATCCCCTGCAGCAGCCGGTGGGAGAGGAGAGGAGGGGAAACCGGAAGCATTGTGGGTGGGAGGGACGGGTTCCAGGGGAGCACACAGAGGGGCCCGGGCTAACATTTACTAGACCCAATCAGCTGTATTTTCCTGCAGCAGCTGAATGCCAGTGGGAGGGGGAGGAGGGGAATGCATTGGTACGCCCATCATTAAAGCATCTTCCTCTACCCCCCTAGACGTATTGAGAATTTAACCCTTGCAATCCAGGTGCGCGTGTGTGTGTGGGGGGGGGGGGGGGGGAGGGGAGATGAGAATCCCACTGCAAGGGCTTTTTTTTTCATTTCGGAGTTGGGCTTTAGTCTACGATCTACCTGAACTCCCAGATTCTTCTCAATTTTTGAAAAACTGCTTCTTGCTACAGCCAAATATTTCAAAATTTGACTCATCAGTCCAGAGCAGCCTTTTTCAAGCAGGGTGTCCCGCCACTTTTCTTCACCCTCTGGTGACGGAGGGTAAAACAAATGTTAACGCCTGAGCACAATTTTGCAACTTTGACTTGTATCAGTAAATCCAAACATATCATTGCAACTACTTTGTGCATCCAGGTGCATTATACCACATTTTATTTCAGAACAAATTGGGCTTTCCTTTGGTGGTAAGTGGTAATGGATATCTACTGATTTTTTTATTATCAAAGGAAAACTGGCCCAAAATCATGTTTTTTTTTTGTTTATTTCTTGCTACTACCATAACCTAATAAATCAAAAAAATAGCTGCACTGCAATTGGTGAAAATAAAAACAAAAAATACATAGTTGTGATCAATTGTAAAAGTAAAAAAGAACACCCACATGTGATGAACTCATGGTGAGAAAAATGTTAAATGGAACAAATGAACAAGCATAGTCCAATCGCAAAGTGCATAAAGTGAATAGTTCATAAGGGTAAATTATCCTTTTGCACAGAAGAGAATGACAGTCATCCAAAACGTGAATGGCATGCAGCTTTATCTTCCAGGAATTGTGATGACAGAAAGTATCCTCCACCTATAAATACACTGCCCCATACCGACTCCTTTGATCTCTATTTAGGAGATCATACGGGCGGATGGCTGTCTACCCCAGCCTCAGGTATTGAATTGCAAACGGATCCCAATTAGGCCTCCCCGTCAGGAATCTTCTATATAGTAGATGGATACTCGTTCCCCATGGAAATACAGATAAAGAAAGCTCCCATAGCGTAACACGTTTCAAAACATTTATTTAAAAAAACAGAATTGCACTTACAATGTTAAAAAGGAAAATTCGTTTGAAATCAAATGCCGGCCGGCTACAGTCTGCTGCCCGTTGCTTCCGGGATCAGCGAGGTTAGTGGTGACGTCAGCACGCCGCTCCTCCCTACGCCGTTTCGTCACACCTGACGTCTTCCAGGGGCACGCGAGGTGTGACGAAACGGCGTAGGGAGGAGCGGTGTGCTCTTTAAATAGAGATCAAAGGAGTCAGTAAGGGCCAGTGTATTTATAGGTGGAGGATACTTTCTGTCATCACAATTCCTGGAAGAGAAAGCTGCATGCCATTCACGTTTTGGATGACTGTCATTCTCTTTTGTGCAAAAGGATAATTTACCCTTATGAACCATTCACTTTATGCACTTTGCGATTGGACTATGCTTGTTCATTTGTTCCATTTAACAGTTTTATTTGAACTATGAGAATTTTTATTGTTTTATCACCATGAGTTCATCACATGTGGGTGTTCTTTTTTTACTTTTACAATTGATCACAACTATGTATTTTTTGTTTTTATTTTCACTAATTGCAGCGCAGCTATTTTTTTGATTTATTGTATAGTAAGTGGTTGTGTCTCACATTTATAGTTGCAGCTCTTATTCTCACGTTATATATAGTATTTTTGGGATAGCGCAGTATTTTCTAGTTTTGTACTACCATAACCTACCACCAAAGAACAAACCAAAATAAATTCTCCTGCTTTTGGTGATCACAGTGATACCACATATGTGTATGATATTTGTTATTTGCGCCCACAGTGGGGGCCAGAAACAATAGTGGCCATTTTGCTTTTTTTTTATATATCTAAAACACACTGACACTTTTAATACTGCCCAAATATACTGACCATGACCTTGACCTTTGACCCAGACCTTGACCCAAGCACTAACCCTGGCACTGACCTAGATCAAACATTGATTTTATTTTATTTTTATTTTTTTGGTTTATTTACATCTTTCTTCTTGCAAGGAGGGAAAGATACAATGTATCTCTCCCTCTATACAGAGAGGAAAAAAAAAAACACGGGCGAGCTGCACAGTGACTGATTACTTTGATAGCCAATCAGAGGCTCTCACAGCAATCAGGAGTCCTGGGTCCCAATCGTTGGTACGGGGCCCGGGGCTCCCGCTGCGAGCTCAGTCTCTGTGCTGGGAGCGTGCTGTGTGTCATTCTCCCAGCACAAAGACAGATACGCGCATATGCGTACTGTCAGCGGGAAGGGGTGAATTGATAAAAATAAACTGGTAACACTTCTATTTCTGAAAGCATTCTTAATTTACAGGATTTATTCACACCTGCCTAAAACTTTTGCACAGCACTATATATATATATATATATATATGTATGTATATATATATATATATATATATATACATACACACACATTTATAGTATTTATTCAGAGAGCGGGGCCACATTTTTTATCTATTTATATATTCACAATACATAACACATGCTCAGATGTTCTTTCAAAACTTCCGAAGTATTCATTTGACGATGAAAGTCTGTTTGGAGTTCATGTGATTGTGCACTAGATGGCGATGTTGAGATGTTGAGTTTTTCTTTTAAGGAAAGTGAATTTGGTTATTTAGCAATAAAGTCGCTGATTTTATTTTGCATTTTTTATTTTTTCACAATTAAAATTTATTGAAGGTTTATGAAAAATGACAAAGTGACATCATAGCATACATCAAATACAGGTTGAGTATGTATATCAGTTTACAAAAATAAAAAAAAACAAATAAAATGAATGATATAAACATTTAAAATAATAAATTGGGGGAAAGCATATTTTGTCCTACTCTATATAAAGAGTACAAAAAGGATATAAAGGATATTGCAAATCGTATTGAACGGGGTAGTAGTTTTTGTGGATAATGAAATGATAATAATAATAATAGATAAATTATAATTGAAAATTACTGAACAGTAGAGATATGGCCTAATAGTGTAGATTATTGAATTTGATACTTGTGTACTTCTATACTGTTGTGCCAACACAATAAACATTGAGACCCATACACATAGGACCATTATTGCCTGCTGGTTTGTGTCACATTGGGAAAGGCACCCCCAGCCCACTGATGGTAGGGGAAACAGCAGCTGCCCAGTTACCATAGTTATGTGTGATGGGTAAAGTTGCCACTTTTCTTTAAAAAAAAACAAAAAAACAAAGTGGGTGTGGCTTGCTTTAGGGGTGTTGTTTTATGTGGTTTGTTAGGTAAAAATATTATAAAGCATTCTTACTTAAGTCTTGGCGTTTTTGTGTATTTCGTCCAGATCTGTGCAGTAATCCAGTCTTAAGTTTTCCTCCTTGTGCAGGGTGACTGGTCTTGTCTCCGCCCCCTCCTATAGCTTTCTGCAGGCAGTCTGTAGTGGGTGGGGCCTGCTGGGCCATGTGCAGCACAATGATGACGTCACCCAAGGTGATAACTAGGTTTTGCAAAGTCATTTTGTGCACACAAAGTAGATTTATAGCCTTTGCGGTTATTGAAAAATATATTTCAATTTATGTTTTGTGCCTAGAGTTCAGCTTTTTTTTTAAAGTTTTTTTTAATTACATTTTCAAATTACACATACAGCTGTAGCCCACGCAGGGGCAAGACCAACAGGTCACATTCTCGTATAGCAACATAAAACATAAGAACTAAACAAAACTATCTAATAAACTACTGCCCCAATGTGGGGAGAGGGTTCAGTTCAGGGTTAATTATGCTCAAACCTGGGATATCAGGATACAAATTAAGGTGGTTACGTCGGGACTGAGTGTGTGGTCAGAGACTATGCTTTAACTAGAATAGGCTTGATCCCCACTTGTTGTAGTGGAGTTATCAAGCCAACATGCCCAAACCTTATTAAATTTAATGGGGCAACCCCTGTTTGCATAGGTGGCCTTATACAAGGGTAGACTGGCATTTATCAGACCCTTCCAGAATTGGATAGAAAGAGGGGATGGATGCTTCCAATTCATTGTGATAGCTTTAGGAGCGTAAAACAGTAAGAGGTTAATAAGTATTCTCCTGACCATGGTCACTGACAGTTGCTCAACAAATCCTAACAAACAATATCTTGGGTCGCATAGTATATGGAGCTTAATTACACGTTTAATCACTTGAAGGACCTCTTGCCAGTATTGTTGTACTGCCAGACAGCTCCAAAAGATATGGAAAAACTCTCCAGGTTGGTGCGTACATCGCCAACACAATGGGGAATGTGCCACAGACATCCAGTGTTTGTAAGGCGTAAAATATGCTCTGTACAAAATTTTATATTGAACCATCTTATCCCTGGCTGAGACCAGGGGGGAGAAGGGGAAATCCCAAATCTCCCCCAGTCATCTTCATCCAGTTCCGGGATGTCCCCCACCCATTTCCTGTAGAGGGAGGACAGCTCAGGACTAGCAGCCACGAGTAGGTAGCCATAAAATTGAGACGTGGGCTTCCCCAAGTCCTTTACTCAGGGGGTAGATCCTAATTCTGAGTATGATAAAGTTACCTGTTGGCCCAGAAATTGGCACCTGAAGGAATTAGCAATCTGGAGGTATGTAAAATGTGCATGTGCGGGTACATTCAATTTTGATAGCAGAGTACTGAAAGAAGGCAATTCAGTGTTAGTGATAATATGTTCTAGCTTCACAATTGTATGTTTGGCCTAAGCCTGTGGGTCTGGGATGGTGTAGAAATGCAGGAGATTGGGATTCAGCCACAATGGTGTATGTGGAGAGAGAGAGTTCGGCTGAGGCGTCTGCAGAGCTTCACTCATTTTCCACACTTGTATGGTGGCACACATGGAGGGAGTGAGGTAGTGTGGGGACTTTTTCCCCCTAAACAACAGCCCCTGTAAGGACTCCAGAGATTTGACAATTGCTGCCTCCAGCACTGTAGCAAAATTGGTTAGATCGGGGCTGAAGCCACCAATTGGCAGTCACAAGCTGGGTAGCCAGGAAATATTTATAACAATCGGGAAGAGCTAATCCCCCCTATCCACAGGCCTAGTCAAAGTGGCATATTTGTATCTGGGTGGTTTTAATCCCCAGATAAAGGAAGTGAAAAGTTGTTTAATGGAGTTAAAAGTTTTTTCTGAAAGCCACCGAGGAGAGTTTCTAAAAATATATGTGAATTTGGGTAGGACCTTCATTTTAAAGAGGTTAATACGTCCAATTAGTGAGGGGGGTAGATTTCTCCATGCCTTCAGTCCAGTCTTAACCCCAGCAAGCACAGGATCCAGGTTGAGTTTCACAAAGTCCCTACTATGTCTGGATATCACGATTCCCAGATAGGTAAAGTGGTCGACCTACTGCAGTGGGAGAGAGGGGGGTGAGGAAGATCTGGCCTCTTTGTCCACCAGAAACAGCTGGGATTTGTGCCAATTTACCCGTAAACCCGTGAAGGCTGAGAAGGTGTTCATAATTCTAAGGGCACCCTGCAGAGAGGCTCAAGCATCATTCAAGAAAAGCAGTAAGTCATCGGCATAGAGAGCCACTCTCTCCAGCTACCCCACCTGAAGTCCGCGAACCTTGGGTGAAATTTTGAGGGCTTCAGCAATGGGTTCCACGGCCAGGGCAAAGAGGGCCGGGGAGAGAGGGCATCCCTGTCTGGTTCCCCGCTGCAGGGGAAAGGGGGCAGATAGCAAGCCATTAAGCTTTATGTTTGCAAGGGGGCCAGTGTAGAGCGTACGTATCCAGTCAATACATTTCAGTGGGAATCCCATCCTCCTCATCACCTCCCATAAATACGCCCATTCCCCAGTATCAAATGCCTTTTCCATGTCTAGGGTGGCAATCGTTCTGGTACCCTGATTTGTGTGGGGGGGCATGGATATTGGAGAATAATCTACGCATGATATCTGTGGACCTACCTGGCACAAAGCCCATTTGATCTGGGTCTACAAGGGATTTTATAACTTTGTTTAGTCTGGTGGCTAGCAACTTGGTAAGGATCTTCAGATCACAATTGAGAAGTGCAATTGGTCTGTATGAGGCGCACAGCTTGGGATCCTTATTGGGCTTAGGTATTAGGATAATATGGGCTTCCTTCATGGAGGGGGGTAAAGAGCCTGCTTGTAAACAGGATTTGAACAACTCGGCCAGTCTTGGAGCAAGCAATTCAGTGTGGGCTCTATAGAATCAATGGGCAAGCCATTGGGGCCCGGGGCTTTACCCGTCGGGAAAGACTGTATGGCAAGTGTGATTTTTTCCGGGGTGAAGTCTGCAACCAGAAGATTCCTCTCAGAATCAGAGAGCCAGCCCAGTGGCAGGGTATCTAAAACAGAGGTCATGGGGGCAGAGTCGAAGACATCTGGCAAGGAAACAGTGTACAGTGTAGTGTAGAATCTAATGAATTCCGTCAGGACGTCCTCCTGTGAGACGGCCGTCGTGCCATCTGCTGTGAGGATTTTGGAGACAACTGCAAGTGCTAGTAGCACCAGCAATTTGCTGTTTTTGTCCCCATACTCAAAATACTCCTGCCTACAAGACTGTATGCCAAGTCTAGTGACTTCAGATATGTGAAGATGCAATTCCCTCCTAAGTGAGGAGAGGTGATCAAAGTTTGGGGCAGTGGGTGATGCGGAGTACTGACCTAAGGCACTATCAACCTTGTGTTGCAGTGAACAGGCCATATCACCATGCTCCGCCTTCACAGCAGCCACAGCAGAGATATACTGACCCGTGCTGTGAGCCTTAAACGCATCCCATGTCACCTCCGGGGAGGCCGACTCCACATTAATTACCCAGTATTCCTTCAATTGAGGGGGAATTCGGTCTTGAACCGACTTATGGTTAATCCAATGGGGTTGCAATCCCCATAGGGCTCGATTGCACGATTGGGTTCTAATGGTCAATTTCAGCAGATTATGATCTGAAAGGCCAGAGGGAAGATAACATGCCTCTTGGATCTCGCTAAGGATGGCTGTGTTTGCAAATGCCAGGTCTATACGTGATGAGGTCTTAAAGGTGGTAGAGAAACAGGAGTAGGTTCTGTCATGAGGATGTAACCATCTCCATACCTTCGTAAAGTCTGTGGCATGTGCCCAGATGCCCAGATTTGAATTGAAATTAGTTTGAGGCATATCCAAGTCAAGCGATAGGGTGGCGTTGAAGTCACCCATGAACAGAATTTGGGCGGGGCAATGCAGAGCCAACCTTTCGTATAATGAGTACAGGGACTGCATCTGACTAGGAGGGAACAGGCAAACATTGACAATAATATATTTCTTGTTGTATATAGTCAACACCAACATAACATATTTCCCATGTGGGTCTAGATGGACATCATTAATTATGCATGGTATTTGTTTACTGATCAGAATAGACACCCCATGGGAGTATTTTGAGTAGGACACGTGAAATGCTTTTTGTACCCATGGTTTTTTTTTTAGAGCCATTACTCTGCTTCCCATTAAGTGGGTCTCATGTAGCAATACTATGTGGGGATTGTGTATTTTCAAATATTGAAACAGCAGCGACCGCTTGTACATTGAATTGAGCCCCCTGACATTCCATGACAAGATAGTCAAAGACTCTTTACCAGAATTAGCCATCATGGAATATCAGGAGGGTGCAGGACCAGGATGAGACCAGCAAGCCACTGTGCATTAAGGTTGTCATAAAAAAGAGCATTGTCTGTGTGAGTCTTTAGAGTAAAACGTGTTTGAGCAACAGTATATACGTGTAAATCCTTAAAACATATATCCTTCTCTCCACCAAAAAAAACCTCCCTACCTTGACACCAAAAAAACAAAACATCACAGCCAAAAACAGGGGCCAAAAAGAAAAAAAAAGATCTGATGCAGAGTTTGTACCCATACCTTGTCAACAAAGGTGAAAACTTCAGGTCACTAGGACCCCCTGAAGCCTTGCCCATAGGGCTGGTGCAGTTGGAGCACACCCCAAGGAATCTTCCGACAGTACCTGGTTAAGTTCCAGACGCAAGGTGGGTGAGGGAAAACTGGGGTCAACTATAGCAGTGTGCCATGTAGACAAGGCGCTCCGCTTCTGGAACATGTGGCTAATGGCAGAATCGCAGCCGCCATAAATGCCTGCAACAGGCAGAATTGTAATCCAGTGTGGAGGTCATGAAGAGGATCAGCGGGAATCAAGCCAAGAAACAGCTGCGGCAGGTGTTTTAAAGTAGCGGGTGGAACTACCATCCACCACCCTAAGCTTGCTGGGGTACAGGAGGCTGTATTTCAGGCCGTTCTCCCGGAGGTGCTTGTGGATCTCCGTGAAGGAGCGATGACATTGCTGCACTTCAGGTGAGTAGTCGGGGTACAGGGAGATCTTGGAGTTTTTAAAGGAGGCTGCCAGCAATCTATCCCTGTCATGATAATTGAGGAGCTTAATCAGGAAGGGTCTAGGTGGAGCACCAGGAATGGATGGCGTAGTGGGGACCCTATGGGCCCACTCCACTACAAATATGGGTGGGAATTCCCTGAGACCTAACAGTGTGGCGAGGAACCCTTCAGCAAAATTCAGCAGGTTTGGCGCCATCGGCCCGTTCGGGAACCCACCACCCTCAAATTGTTACAACGGAGCCTGTTTTCCACATCCACTGTCTTTTTATGCAAGGATTGTACCTGTTTGTGGAGGATTCTCAGTTCCCTGGAGTCCTTGTGCACTGTGTCTTCCACCTGAGCTATATGGGATTCCGCCTCAGACATCCGGGACCAGAATTTGTCCATATCATGCCTGATTAGACTGACCTCCGTAGTCACAGTGTAAATCTTGGCAGTAAGTGTCTCCTTCAGGGAAGTGATAGCAGCCATCAGGTCTGCCGATGAAGGCTCTGTGTCTCCTATGCCTGCAGTTGCCCTCTGAGTGCTCGCTGTTACACCAGATGGGGAGGAAGAGGCAGAGCGCGTGGCCAAGATGGCCACCGACGGGGGAGACTGAGCCTGGGGCGCTGTGTTTTTGCTGTATTTTCTCTTTCCCAGAGCCATCTAGGAGGTCAGGAGTAATGGGGAACCAGACAGGCACCTTTCGGACACCAGTATATGAGCTTGGAGGTGCCGACCACGATTGCAGGATGATCAAAACGATTGGGTAGAAGCAGAGCTCAGCTACTCTGCACATCTGCTTTGCTTCACATCCAGTCACACCCCCCTAGAGTTCAGCTTTAAAGGTGTTGTAAAGGTTAAATAAAAAAACCAAACATGTTATAATTACCTGGGATAGAGAGGGTAAAAAAGGGGGAGGGTTATGCCTGTATATCAAGAATAATGTACAAGTGAATGTGAGAGATGACATCACTAAGGGGGCTAGGGAGGAGGTTGAATCCTTATGGGTAGAGCTCCAAAGGGATGAAGCTAAGGGGAAAATAATACTGGGAGTATGCTATAGCCCTCCCTAACCTGAGGGAGGAGGGGGAGATGGACCTCCTATCACAATTTGGATTAGCAGCAAGGATGGGAAGTGTTATCATAATGGGGGTTTTAATTATCCAGACTGGGTGGAGGCTAAGGTTGACTGTCACACACACAGCTTGGAGACCTAGTAAGTCTGAATATCAGCAGATCACAAGTCTGCAAAGTATTATTAGTCTGTTAAAGCAGAACTAATCCCTCCTATCCTTTTCAGCCAAAGAAGCTGCCATCTTGGCCTCTATTTGATCTGCAACTGCCATGGTGCTGCACATGTGATCAGTTATGACTCCAGCCATTTGATGGTTTGACAGTTTGGGTGAAAGCACAAGCAAATGGGACAGTTAGCAATCCTGGCATGCTGGGAATGTAACCATTAAATAACCAATAACCAATTAAAACCATTAGCCTCGGTTCACACCAGAGGCGGCACGACTTGCAGGTCGCCTCACCGAGGCGACCTGCACATGACTGCCCGGACGACTTGCAAAACGACTTCTGTATAGAAGTCTATGCAAGTCGCCCTAAGTCGCCCCCAAAGTCGTACAGGAACCTTTTTCTAAGTCGGAGCGACTTGCGTCGCTCCCCTTAGAACGGTTCCATAGCACAGAACGGGAGGCGACTTGTCAGGCGACTAGGTCGCCTGACAAGTCGTCCCTGTGTGAACCGAGCCTTAAATTGAGGGGTTTCATTCCACTTCAAGATTTGTGACAGTGCACTGTCAGTCCCCACACACTTCCTCACTTCTCCTTTTTTCCTTTTCTACTTCTATTCTTTTCTCTTCTACTTTTTCTCCTAGATTGTGCTTTTTCTATTCTGGTCTCTCTCTTTTATAAATACAATTAATATTCAATGTTCATATACAGTACCGTATATTCACTGGTCAAATATCTTGGACTATAAACTGTATAAGCAAACTGCTTATTGTGACATCACCATGCCACCTCTCCATCTTGCCCAATCAGAGAATACTTTACATTTATTCAGAAAATACAAAGTAATCTCTAAATGGCACCTATACCGAGCAGCAAATTCTTCTTTAACGTGCACTTGGCCTTTAAAAGTCAACCACTGTATACAGGTGTTAGCATGGTTGCTCGTGCTCTGCGGCCCGAGCCCAACCTTTTTGAAGCCAATTAGAGCCTCAAGCTCTAATCATGTGCTTAAAAAAAAAAAAAAACCCTGTAGAAATCCATGCGGTGGTGCCCAGCATGGAGATTAGGTGACTGTGGTCGGTCATCGCACCTCTATCCCATGGCACAGAGCCATCCCAATCGTCTCTGTGCCTTTAGTCGATGTTCTCCATTGTCTAATCATAGCGGGGACATTCACTTTGTGGGCATGCTAACAAAAGTAAAAAAAAAAAGATTGTAGAGGTACATCCACCCACCCTAGTAAGGGGGTTCAACTTCTTTTCAAACCCCAGCTTAGCACCCCCTTTACATTTCTCTTTAGATTAACCCCCGTTAAACTTGAATTCAGACCCCAGATCAGCATCAGTTTTTATTACATGACCAGAAACAAGTAGTGTGGACAGATTTCCCCACTTTTCTGTATGGGAGCTGTGCTAGTCAAAGGCTTGATACCGGCGCTGGGTATTGGAAAAAGCATTCAGCACCCGATGCCAGAACATGAGGTGGGTGTATAATGCTAGAAATGCTAGGTTTGTCACAGTGATTTCTCAGCAAACTAAAGGATGGAGATATGGATGGATGGGTGAGTTGGCTTTGAATATTAAAATGTAATTCCATAGCATTTTTAGTTTGTGGTGTTCAGGTACAGTTTAGTTGCACTTTAAGTGCCCATGAAGGGAAGAATACACTGACGTCGCAGGTCAGTGGGCGGGGGGAGGGGGTGGGTATTGGTGCCAGTTGAGTGTGGTTGAGGGACATTTGAGATCAGTGGAATGTGAAGGGGCAATATTGATGCTCAGAGAGGGTTAAAGGGGACATTGGTGCTAGGAAGTTGGCGGACGGAACGGTAAAGCATAGCATGGAGGACAATACTGCCCATTCGGAGGTGGGTGGGAACAATAATGCTCTGTGGAGGAGACAAAGGTTTCCAGTGGGGAGGGTGGGGGGAACAACAATGCCTAGAGTGGCTTGAGGGAACACTAGTCCCCAGTCGAGGTAAGAAGAACAGTGTTGCACAGCAGAGGGTGGGGGGAACAATAGTGCTCGATGAAGGGTGGAGGAAACAAAAGTGCCTTAGGCTGGCCATACATGTTCAATCCTCCTTTTCCTTTAGATTTAGTAGTGCAAGGGCCTGCCTAATTGGATACAATTGAAAGCTGTTCTCTTTTGACCTTATATTATACGGTTTTTGGTAAATCTAAAGGAAAATTGTACAAGAAGATTGAGCATGTATGGCCAGCCTTAGTTGGCAGTGGAAGGTGGGCGAGAACAATAATGCACACTGGGGGGGTGTTGAAAAAATAGTTGCCTAGTTTGTAAACAGAGAAATAGTGGCCAGTGGGGGGGAACAATTGTGCTAGTGTAGGTTATGGGGAAACAGTACTGTCCTGTGGGGAAGGAGGGGGTTACAACAGTACACAGAGAGCGGCGGGAAGGAACAATGGTGCCTGGTAGGGGGTAAAAATAAATAATGGTGTCAGTTAATAATAATAATAAGTTTATAAGGGGAAACTCCGCACTCAGAAGTATCTAGAAAAAGCTGTTGGTGCTAAGATCTGTGATGCCAAATCTTCAAAGATGTTTAACCACTTCAATACCGGGCACTTTTACCCCCTTCCTGCCCAGACCAGTTTTCAGATTTCAGCACTGTAACACTTTGAATGACAATTGCATGGTCATGCTACATTGTACCCATGTTACATTTTTATCCTTTTTTCCCCCACAAATTCCTTTGGTGGTATTTGATCACCACTGGGATTTTTATTTTTTGCTAAACAAATTAAAATAGACCAACATTTTTTGAAATAAAAAAAAAAAGTTTTCTTAGTTTCTGTTATAACATTTTGTAAATAAGTACGTTTTCTCCTTCACTGACGGGCACTGATGAGGCTGCACTAATGGGTACTGATGAGGTGGCACTGATATGGTGGCACTGATGAGGAGGCACTAATATGCAGCACTGATAGGTGGCACTGATATGCAGCACTGATGGGCACTGATATGCAGCACTGATGGGCACTGATAGGCGGAACTGATGAGCACTGACAGGCGGTACTGATGGGTACTGATAGGAAGCACTGATGGTCACTAATGGGTGGCACTGGTGGGCACTGATAGATGGCACTGATAGGCAGCACTGACAGGCATTACTGATGGCAGCAGCAGTAGGTACCATATAAAAGTATTTTTAAATAAAATAAATTGTGCTAAAATCATAAAGACTAGAAAAAGAAAAAAACTATATGTGTTGCCCCTATCAAGCAATCACATGAGTGGATGTAAACCCTCTCCTATACCAAGTGAAGTGAACAGCCTCAGATGATACAAAGAGATTAAACCAATCTCCCTACATAAGTTTTACATGTATATCTGATGTCTTCATCTTCCTATACCCTTTACAGGGGTGTCAAACTCAACTTCATCATGGGCCGCATCAGCATTATGATTGTCCTCAAAAGGGCCGGTTGTATCTGTAAGATTAGATGTCCACCCCTTCCCTTACATTAGATATCAAGAGCCATCCCACCATCAGAAGTTGAGTCCCCTACTCTCTCTAACATCACAGTGCACCCCCTTTCCTTATGCTGCTGCTGGGAAGAAGCTGGATGCATTGCTTGAAAGCAGAAAGTAGGGGTCTGGAGGAGGACCAGAGGAGGGCTGGAGCTCTCCTGCAGGAGAGGTGAGAGGGCCACATGAAATGGCCTGGAGGGCCGGATTCGGCCCGCGGGCCTTGTGTTTGACACACCCCTTGTGTTTGTGCTTTAGAAGGTGCAGATCATGTTAAAAATCTTTTATTTCTTTTTCAGCATCATATATGGATGGGTGAGGATACTGTGTGTGAGCTAATTGGAGGAAAGGGACTGTTTTCTGACTAGACAAGCCCCCTGCTAATCTCCCTCTAAGCTCCCTCCATGACACAAATTTTCAGCTACTGTTATCCCATGTGTCGGAGAAATTGTCAGAAGTGACTCTACTGATAACAGAGGAACGAAGCCCCAGAGAGAAACGACACTTATGCCGTGTACACACGATCCGAAATTCAGCCGAAGACCGATGTGAGCTTCTGGTCGGAAAATGCGAATGTGTGTATGCTCTATCGGACTTTTGCTGACCGAATTGCAGCCAGCAAAAGATTGTGAGCGTGTTCTCAATTTTTCGGTCGGAAAAAGTTCCGATCGGAAATTTCTGATCGTCTGTAGAAATTCCAACGCGCAAAATTCCTACGCATGCTCGGAAACAATTCGATACATGCTCGGAAGCATTGAACTTCATTTTCTCGGCTCGTTGTAGAGTTGTACGTCACCGCGTTCTTGACGGTCGAAAGTTCAGCGAACTTTTGTGTGACCGTGTGTATGCAGCCAAGCTTGAGCGGAATTCCATCGGAAAAAACATCCAAGATTTCTCCGACAGAAATTCCGCTTGTGTGTACGGGGCATAAGAGAGATGAGTAAACACTACAGATAGATGTGTTTAGGTCAAATTTCATGAATGGAGTTTACAACTACTTTAATTCTATTTTCTCAGGTACTCTAGAAAATCAAACCTGATTTCAGTTTTTTCCTTCTAATGCCGTGTACACACGATCGGACTTCTCGTCGGAAAAATATGACGGCTTTTCTGACGGGTTTCCGCTCAAGTCTGCCTTGCATACACACGGTCACGCAAAAGTTCACTGAACTTACGACCGTCAAGAACGTGGTGACGTACAACACTACGACGAGAAATATTACCAGCCAGAAATACACTGACTTTTCTTTAGGCTAGTGTCGCATTTGAGCGGGTGCGGTAAGGTATGTAATTGCACATCTTCCTGCACCCACAGACAAAAACACACTGCTGCTTAGGAGATACATGGAGGTACACTAAAATGTGGGAAACCCTCGATTCGTGCATGTTTCATGCATCCTGTTCAAATCGCAGCGCACTTGCAATTTGCAGTGGGTGTCAGTCTTATCTTAACGACACCCCAACCAAAGGTCGCAAAACACAGTGTGTTTGCCTGCACGGGATCGCATTCACAAAATGACCATGTGAACCAGTTGCAGAGCGGTTCCAAAATTGGTGCATGCATGACTTTGGTGCGATTTGAGTCCATTCAAAATCAATGGGCCTTGATTGCACCGCAATCAACACAAAAAGCCTGGTTTCAGGCACCGCATTCCTGTGTAATTCACATGCGATTCTGTGCGGTGTGATTCAAACCCATTCATTTTGAATGGGCTCAAATGCACCACATTGCACCAACGAAGTGCATTTGCGACCTTCTTTTGGGGTGTTGTTAAAGGGGTTGTAAAGGTTTTAAAAAAAAAAAATACCAAACATGTTATACTTACCTCCTCTGTGCAAGGGTTTTGCACAGAGGGGCCCCGATCCTCCCCTTCTGGGGTCCCTCAGGGGTGCTCAAGGCTCCTCCTCTTCTTGAGTGCCCTCATGGAGAGCTGCATTCCATAGGGGCACTTGTGCGGGCGCGCTCCCGGGTCCTGCTGCTGCGTCCATTGACACAGACAGCAGGACTCGGCCCTGCCCCCCCCCCTCCTCCCCGTGTCACTGGATTTGATTGACAGCAGCAGGAGCCAATGAGGACCCAAGACAGCGGCTGGAGCTGCTGTGCTCGTCGGGTTCAGGTAAGTAAAAGGGGGGCTCTGGGGGGCTGCTGCACTACAAAAGGTTTTTCACCCTAATGCATAGAATGCATTAAGGTGAAAAACCTTGAGGTTTTACAACCCATTTAACTTTGACGCAGCACTGTACAAGCTGTCTGCACTCCCGGGCCCAGGCAAAGCTCCTCCCCCAAGCCCAAGGTGGGAAGGGACCTTACAAACCAATCAGAATACAGTATGTAGAGAGCAGTGGACGGGTCTACATGCGCGGTCGGCTCCTGCTGTGCTTAGTGTGCTGCCTGGTGATCGTTCTGTCAGCCTCAGCCCAAGCCCGACAGACTGGCCCAGCGGTGTAACACAATGTGCTTGCGGGTATGCCTTATGATCTATTACACTTTCTGCAGCTGCATTTTTCAACTCTGTGAGCCACTGACTGCAGTGCTGCCACAAAGCAGAGACACCTTGCATTTGATTTTCAGCTCTTGGGGGGGGTTTGAACACCCCTGACCCCCCCCTTGCCTACGCCCATGGCTTCAGAAGCAATAGATTAGTGGCATGGAAATACAAGAGACACTTATATAGGTTCTGAAGTAGATGATAACATAGAAATTTAGCAAAATACAGATCAAATTGCACCAGCACCCCCTCCATGGATACCTAGTCTGCCAATCACCAACTTGGATTCCTGTGCACATCACATGCAATGTCTGTGCGGTGCAATTTGGGCCAACAATTGAGCCAGGCCTTCTCGCCCAACATCAGTGCCTGACCTCACAAATGCACTTCTGGAAGAATAGTCAAGCATTCCCATAGACACACTCCTAATCCTTGTGGACAGCCTTCCCAGAAGAGTTGAAGCTGTTATAGCTGCGAAGGGTGGGCCAACTCAATATTGAACCCTACAGACTAAGACTGGGATGCCATTAAAGTTCATGTGCGTGTAAAGGCAGCCATCCCAATACTTTTGGTAATATGAATGCTTGTAATCCAAAGCACTCGTATATCAAAGCGAGTTTTGCCATAGAAGTCAATGGAAACTCAGATAATTCGTTCCACAGTGACTTCTATTGTATGCAGTACCGCATGTGGCCAGAGGTGGGGCGCCGGTGACACTCGGAAACCATTCGGAGCTGCTCGGATGCACTCGGAAACACTTGGAGAGACTCGGAAACACTCGGGAGCAGAGTGTTGCCAAGTGGTTCCGCACCTCTGGCCAAATACGGTACTGCACACCGCAGAGGCTTGAATTCTGACTCATTTTGCGAGACAATGCTCGCAAACCGAGTCAGGATTTTTAAAAAATAATAGCTCGTATTGCGAAACGCTCATTAACCACATTACTTGCAATCCGAGGTAATACTGCACTTTGTCTTCCTTTCTCAACAGAGCAATCTCTGGGTCATACCACCACATGGATTTATTTGAAACTTGGATAGGCAATTACCAATTCCCTAATGGCACAGGCCGCCCACACCATTTACTACTGATGCCTCCCTGATGGCAGCCCTGCTCCCTATGACAGCCAATAGTCTTCTAGCACCATCTGTCTTGCCAGTTGCTGGTTTCCAAAGGATGTCTTATATCGCATTTGGAAGGATCCAAAAATTTAGGAATTCTTCTTGTTTTAAACATGTTAAAGAGAACACTTCATTTTCCTGTTAAGAAAAAAAAAAGAAATTAAAAACACACCAAGTATTAATTTCCAGGCCCTCAGGCGAGGAAGGAAATTCCTGAGCGTTCGCCAAAACAATCAAGGCTGGAGATATTCTTTGAATATTGTGGTTCAGGCAAGACTTACGTTGTTCAGCCTTAGTCAGCAGCGGAGTGGAAATGGAGCTGCTTCTGCTGTTTTTCTTTTGGTGGAGGTGGAAAGGTCACTGCCAGCATGGAGTTTTTCACTAAAGCAAGCAACGCTCCATCCAGATGCAGCCAATCCAAAGCCAGGGAGCTGGGAGGAGAGATCTTCTAATCAACAACTCCTTCAATTAAGTTCATGATAAACAATAATTCTAATATGAACTGTAATGTACACAAAAGAAGCCTCCAGTCAGATCTGTAGAATGTGATGGGACATTGCGTAGATTGTGAGCTCTTGGGGGCAACAGGGACCAGTGCAGATGGTTCAGTGCTGTGGAAAATCAATGTGCAAAATAATTCAGAGACTAGAACAGGCAATGCAGCCCGGAGAACATCCATTAAACTGACCGAGACATAAAATGCATTTCACCCCTATTCAGATGTCACTTCTGTATTCGGTCACCTGAGCTCCTCCCACCATCCAGAGATCACCAACTGATAGAAATCCCCAGTGCGAGCTCCTCCCCCCTCCCATAGACAGCGCGCTCCTCCTCTCCCCGCCCCATACACAGCGCGCTTCGGTGCCCTCCCATCAGGGCCATCTTTAATATTGATTGAACCCTGGGCAAAACTTTTCTTGGCCCCCCCCCCCATGCAGTTTCGCTCTCCACCTGCTCTGAGACATACAATAAATAGATAAATAGCAGCTAGACTCAAAATTAGTTTACTGAATCAGATTAGGCAGCTATTGCGATTGGTTGCCAGAGGTTACAGTGTATCATTACTGCTCACTGACTGGTTGCTAGAGGTTACAGCACACATTACGGCTCACTGATTAGTTGCTAGAGGTTACAGCACATGATTTCTTCTTGTTGATTGGCTGTTAGAGATTACTATGGATATGACCTCAGGGGGGCAAGATATGCATATCAATGCCGCCAGCCGCCGCTATTTACATATGAATGCCGCCACTATTTACATATGAACACATGGTCTGCAGGTGAGTCATCTGTACACAACAAAAGGGCAGAGCTGGGCAGCAGTAGTAGCAGCACTTCACACTGAGATATTGGGACACAGCACTGGACTAAAACCTCAAGGGATGAGGGAATTTAAACCAGGATAGTAGGCAAGTATGAGGCAGCTGCTTTGGGCCCCACAACAATGACAGGGCCCAGGGCAGCGGCCCCTTTTGCCCTGCCTTAAAAATGGCCCTGCCTCCCATTATTGCAGGCTGTGATGGGAGGGCCCTTGGAAAGTAGGGGATGCCCTTGTTTCAGCTCCCCATACACCTCTTATGTCTAAGTCACCCTGTGCTATCCTGGCACAGGGTGAGTGAGAAAACATATCTTGGACTACTTAAAATGGGACAGTAATATTTGTCCACAATATCTCCCAGGATGTATGTAGAGACTATTGATGGTTTGTTTGATTCTGAACTCAACCTGTTAATTGAGTGAGCTGATCACATTAGCCTCTAGGACTGGCTAGGAGACGAACAGTCTAGTCTGGCTTACCACAGGTTCTAAGGGTATTCCACACATTGTTGTTTGTTCTAATTAACCCTGTGTTGATGTTTATGGTAATGTGTATTGAATAGTCACCTAGTCTGGGTAAATGATTTAGTAAACTAGCTCATGTTAATTAGGTTACAGTTGTATTGTTAGAGGAGGTTCCAACGGCATATAAAGTCTTGTAATTTTGATTCTAAAAAAAATAGTCCATGTTAGCAGTGAAGCAAGTCTCGCCTTGTTTTGTGCTTATGAGCGGTTGGAATATCTGATATCTGAGTCCAGACTACAAGGAAGTGGTATACTGACGGAAGCACTCAAGCGGAGTGTGGGACGTTCCGTGACACAGGCTATCTGCATTTTCTGAAATATCAGTCACAAACTAAACCAATATTATCGATTATTCAGGGCTCAAAATTTCAAGTCCTGAGCTACTAGCCAGGCCTCAAAGGTTACTCGCCACCAGTTGCCTCGCCCAACCCCTATCATGCCCCGCCCCTAAACACGCCCTCACAAATTATCTCATGAAATTACACTTTTTTATGCAGAATTAAGTTCTAAAAATAAATATTAACAACAACTTTATCCGTGCCCAAAAATGCAGCCAACCCATGTCCGCCAAGGCAGCCTACCTGTGTAGGGGAAGAGAGAGGAGGAGAGCCGCCCGGTTGATCAGAGCGCGCGGAACATAACAGCTTTCATTTCAATATCTGTGTGTTCCCTGCACCGCAATATACAGCGACTCCCCATTTTCTGAACACTTTGATAGACAAATCACCCGTCCAATCCTGGGACGGGTGGTCTATCAAAGTTCCCCGGACAAGGGGCTGTATGACGGCACGCGGCGGGGAACACAGCTATTGAAATGAAAGCTGTTATGTTCCCCGCGCTCTGATCAACCAGGCGGCGGCTCTCCTCTCCTACGATCGCTCCCATACAACCCAGGCTGCCGGCGGTGCTCGTCCCCCCCCCCCCCCCCCCCAGGTAAGAGCAGAATTTTTGAGGGCTGGATTATTGCTTCAAGGGGGATTTACCAGGGTGATGCATGCATGGCTGCAGGCATCAACACGGTACCGTTCTTTAGAACGGACGGTCGGCTTTATTGTAATAACAATTGGATTTGGCTCAGCAGCCGCTCGGCTCGGGGGGGAGGTGACAGAATACAGAAGTGACATCTGAATAGGGGTGAAATGCATTTTATGTCTTGATCGGTTTAATGGATGTTCTCCGGGCTGCATTGCCTGTTCTAGTCTCTGAAATATTTTGCACATTGCTTTTCCACAGCACTGAAAGATCTGCACTGGTCCCTGTTGCCCCCAAGAGCTCACATTCTACGCAATCTCCCATCACATACTACAGATCTGACTGGAGGCTTCTTATGTAGTTTAAAGCTGAACTGTAATGTACACAAATCTCTCCCTTCCATAATCAACATGCAACTAAAATATTTTATCTTTGTCATTACTAGTGGGATCAACCAGGTTTTTTTTTTGGTTTTTTGGGGGGTTTTTTTTAGGGTTACAACCACTAAGTCTTAATAAAACCTGTAAGCCGAGTGGTTGCTCTAAGGAGCCGCACCGGAACTCTGAGTGCTCCAGTTTTGGTAAAGCTCGGTTTACAACGGGGCGATCTGTCAGGGGACTAAATCGTCTGACAAGTCGCGCCCCATTCAGTGCAATGAAACTGTTCTAACCAAAGCGACTCAAGTCGTTCCGACTTAGAAAAAAAAAAAAAAAAGAAGGTTCCTTCACTACTTGGGGGCGACTTCAGAGCGACTTCCATTGACTTCTATTAAAGAAGTCGTTAGCAAGCCGTGATGAACTCGCGCTAGTGTGATCCGAGACTTCGTAAATCTCCCCCAGTATGTGGGCCACATTGTATCCAAGTGAAGTTCTGTCATCTTGCATAATTGTTGGATAAAAGTAGCGTGGATGTAATTTTACAAAAGTGATGGTGGCTGTACAGAGTAATGCAACTTAATTACCAATCACTGCTTTGGGGTTGATCTACTAAAACTGGAATGCAAAATCTGGTGCAGCTCTGCAAAGAAACCAATCAGCTTCCAGTTTTTTTTGTCAAAGCTTCATTGAAGAAGCTGAAGTTAAAAGCGGATTGGCTCCCATGCAGAGCTGCACCAGGTTTTGCACTCTCCAGATTTAGTAAGGCTACTTTGACTCTGGGGTGGGCGTCGGCGGTAAAGTGGCAATCGGGCTTTCACATAGGAGAGGCTCTTTACAGGCGCTATGCAGACGTTATTTTTAGCGCTATAGCGCCTATAAAGCACCTCAGTGTGAAAGTAGCCTAAATCTCACCCCAATATGTAGATGTGGTGACAGCGAAGGAAAGAACTGAAAACCAAGAATCATCAGTGGCCGTGCCGTAGGACAGACTCTTCCTCCTCATCTTCCTCAGATCTGAAGTATCAGCACTTACACTCAGTAGCAGAACTGGACAGAAGGTATCATCACTGGAAGAGCGGGGGAGGGAGTCTGAATGACCTCTGGTTGGAGTGTGAAGCAGTCACGCCCGCCCCCCAAAAATGGCACAGCAGCCCCTCCCACACTTACCAGTTTAGCTCCCTTCTTGCGCCCGAGCGGTGTGGCGTAGTGCGCCTCGTACCATTGTCTGTAGGGGGTGCTGTCGATCAGGAGGATGCAATTCTTCACCAGAATCTTGGTTCTGACCAGCTCGTTGTTTGATGCGTTGTAGACGACATAGATGATTCTGGTCTTCCGGGTGCAGCCTGCATGGGGGAGGGGAGCACAAGTGTCAGAATGGATGAAAATAAAACCAAAATATATCCGTCTATTGGCCAGATTAAAGGAGACCTCCGCCAAGAGAAGCCTCTATGCTGCCAGCAACCTTCTGAACACGCCGACTTGTCCCAGGCTTCAACGCCGACCCAGAACAAGCATGCTGCAAGTGAACGTCCGATAAGTACAGACTGAAAGATTGACGCCGGAGCAGCCAGGCAATTCCAGAAGGAGTGGCCAGCAATGGCGGCCTATGTAGATCCAGGTATAGGATTTACTTTACACCCAACACCAGTTTCTGTGTTACTTTAATTGGTTTGGGCCAAACAGTTTAAAATGAATTATTTCCTTCACTAATACAAGCAATCACTGTGTCAGTCCTGCATAGACTGTACATGCCCTACACGGCGGGGGTGTCACACTCCGTTATATCACAGACCACATCAGCATTATAGTTGCCCTCAAAGAGCCAGTTGTATTGGTGGGGGGGGCACGCAGTGTGTACAACGCCGACCCCCCTCAAAAGTTGCCGGATCACAGGCACTGCATTTTCCATCTGATGCTACAGGTTATACAGCACCAACTGCATGGAATAGTAAAGGAAATAATTTGGGTCAGCTTGGCCTGGACAAACTAAAAAGGCACAAAACCTGAAGTTAGGCTTTCATCCGCCACTCAAGAGATCTCACTGCTGAACACCAAACACTCACATGGCAAGCACAATACTGAGAGGAGCTCCTATAGAGTCGTCTGTTGTATACAAAGCGCGATCAGAGTAACTATGACAAATCCCGGCACGGCGAGGGGGTCACAGGTCAGAATGGCCGAACCTCCTCACATAGGGGACCAAGTTATCATCACATGCGCTGAGCCACGTTTATACATTTCTATTACATTGGGTTCCATCAGGAGCTTCGGACTGTTCCAACCCCACTACACTGCCCCCCCCCCCCCCAAAAAAAACCCATTTCTACACCCTCCACCCCCCCCCCCCCCGACCGGTCCAGTAAGTTCAAATATTCACGAGGCAATACTATACAGATCCGTAGTGCAAAGATCTTCATTGTAACAATTACCCCTCATCAGGAGAAGGTAAAGAGTAGGGTTGCCACCTCATCCCTTTAAACCCGAACACATATTAATTACACGGGTTCTGTGGCTGATTAAGGTGGTAATTAAACTCACTTGGTGCCTTATCTGCATTTAATTAGCCTCAGAACCCGAGTAATTTAAAGGTGGTCCGGTTTAAAGGGATGAGGTGGCAACTCTAGTAAAGAGTCACATGACATCTACGGCATCATGGCTCAAGTCACATGGACCCAGCCAAATCTTCGGGGGTTCAATGTTCAGGCAGCCAATCAGCAGCTCCCCCTCTAATGCCACATTACTGTACAGCAGTGGTCTCCAAACGACTGCCCTTTGCCCCTTATTCTGCCTTCGGGGCACCATTGCTCCCCCTAATACCACAGATGGGGCACTCCTCACTCCCAGTGACCCCAGAACATTTTTCTGCCCACACTCCAGCCCCCCTAAAGTCTGAAGGACAATAAGCTGGCCCTTTGTGTAGAATGTTTGGAGACCTGCTGTATAGAGTGAGCTTTTCTAATACAGGAGACTCTGCAGGAAAGGCTGTAATCCCGGACAGACGCGCTGGCAGTAAAGGAGAACGGGCACACGCCATCATTGCCTTCATGCCAGGCCGCAAAAACGGTCATTTCACTTACACTCAGGTCCCCAGGAGAAGTTTCCGGTGTCCAACCTCAGAGCACGGTACTTCTTATTCCCTTCCCGGACTCTCACGGTGTGGATGCAGCGCTGGCCGATCTGAAAAGGAACAAAAATGGTTAAAAATAAATAAATCCTAAAACACAAAAAAAACTGTCTCTATAAATGGCGGCACATCAGTGTAACTATGACAAGCCTATCACTGGCCGGCAGAGCTGAGATGACCAAGACGGTCCACTCCGCTGGCCTAAGGTCCGTATTTCATCACATGTGCTGCCAGGGGGCGCCGCTGAGCTGCATTATAAAGGTCACAGCGGAGGCCGAGTGACTACAACTTCACCAACACCTGAGTGTACCCAGGAGATGGCGCCTTGGTTGTGCCAGGACACCAGACAGGTTCTCTAATAACACGTTACTGCCCCCCCTTCTGATCACAGCCTATAGTACCTTGGTGTTGGCGGTGGGGCGGCCCAGCTCATACTTCCTATTCTTGTGGTACGGCTTAATTTTGCCTCCAGTCTTGTGGCACTTGTGCTAGTTAACCCTTGAGATACCTGGGGGGGAGGGGAGAGAGATAGGTGATGGGGGTGAGTGATGTAGTGAACAAATGGACCCCTTTATCAGGGGAGGCCGAGGAGGGAGTATAGCAGGCCAGAGGGTAAGCCGGGCAGGGAGGATAGAAGGCCGGAGGGCAGGGAGGATAGAAGGCCGGAGGGGAGGGAGGATAGGAGGCCGAGGGGAGGGAGGATAGAGGGCCGGAGGGGAGGGAGCATAGAAGGCTGAAGGGAAGGCCAGGAAGGGAGGATAGAAGGCCGGGAAGGGAGGATAGAAGGCCGGAGGGAAGGCCAGGAAGGGAGGATAGAAGGGTGGAGGGGAGGCCAGGAAGGGAGGATAGAAGGCCGGAGGCGAGACCGGGAAGGGAGGATAGAAGGCCGGAGGGGAAGGCCGGGGAGGGAGGATAGAAGGCGGGGGAGGGAGGATAGAAGGCCGGAGGGGAAGGCCGGGGAGGGAGGATAGAAGGCCGGAGGGGAAGGCCGGGGAGGGAGGATAGAAGGCCGGAGGGGAAGGCCGGGGAGGGAGGATAGAAGGCCGGAGGGGAAGGCTGGGGAGGTAGTATAAAGCAGGGTTAGGTTATAATAAAATCTCCCAAGCTTTGAACATCTCATGGAGCTCTGTTCAATCCATCATCGGAAAATGGAAAGAGTATGGCACAATGGCAAACCTACCAAGACATGGCCGTATACCCAAACTGACCAGCCGGGCAAGGAGAGCATTCATCAGAGAAGCAGCCAAGAGGTCCATGGTAACTCTGGAGGAGCTGCAGAGATCCACAGCTCAAGTGGGAAAATCTGTCCACAGGACAACTATTAGTGGTGCTCTCCACAAATCTGCCCTTTATGGAAGAGTGACAAGAAAATGCTAGTAGCCTGGCTGCCTCTGGCCTCAAAACGTTGCCAGCTAGGAGGACAGGAGAAGTCAGGCCTCCTGATCTACTGGATCACCCTAACATCCAGACAAAACTAGTATTGTTATCAGGATTTGGAGTGAAAAGTACTCCATTTGCAATGAAAGTACTATATGGGTATGTTTGGCGCTACCTGAAAAACTGAATAATCTAGCAGGGATAGCCTTATGAGGTATTAAGGCTGTACCACTGTTATGTGCCTATATGGTATTCGACATCAAGGAGTACACCCCCCATACAATGAAAGTGGTAAAGATGAAGTACGGTAAGTTATGTAGGTCTATTCACAATGGTATATTGATAGAAGGTGTACAGTCTAGAAGCGTTATAGTAAATCTAACCAGATGTCACACAATGAGAGGTTGTAATACAGCATCTAATATTGGAGCCAGAGGCTGTACCACAATATGTACACTAGTCAAAAGCGTGTACCATGTACCACACACCACCTCTATAAATACTTATTGCATACATAAAAATTTGGATAGCCACACATATAATGTGCATCACGGGGTTGATGTTATTCATAGATCAATAACCATACAGTGCACCTAGCCTAAACCGCCTTGATCATAAATCATATGTGCAACAGTTCATGGATTGGAATCGCATATACGCATAACAATTTATATTGTCAAAAAATTGCAGCATGTAAATCTCAATAGAGTATGACAGTCCCATAAATTAACACTATGTTGAGTTTAGGAAATTCCAAAGGGTGACTTTAGTGCTGAGACAGTTGCCTGGTGACTTTGGTGCTCCCCCTTGTGGTTGCCTACTCACCAGCTCCCGGAACCCCTGCAGGGGTAGTGCGGGGATAATACGCCTACAATGGAATGTAGATCTACATTCCATTGTAGGCGTTTTACCCCCGTATGGAGTTTGGGGAGCTGATCATATCGAAGGCACCTACGGCAGCAAGCAGCAAGCAGAGAATCCCATTCTAATATACTACAGGCGCACTACCCCTGCAGGGGTTCCGGGAGCTGGTGAGTAGGCAACCACAAGGGGGAGCACCAAAGTCACCAGGCAACTGTCTCAGCACTAAAGTATCCATGTACTCGGCCTAAGATCATCTTTTTTATTTCATCAAACATTTGGGCAATATAGTGTGTTTTAGTGCATTAAAATTTAAAAAAGTGTGTTTTTTCCCCAAAAAATGTGTTTGAAAAATCGCTGCGCAAATACTGTGTGAAAAAAAAAAATGAAACACCCATCATTTTATTCTGTAGGGCATTTGCTTTAAAAAAATATATAATGTTTGGGGGTTCACAGTAATTTTCTTGCAAAAAAAAATAACTTTTTCATGTAAACAATAAGTGTCAGGAAGGGCTTTGTCTTCAAGTGGTTAGAAGAGTGGGTGATGTGTGACATAAGCTTCTAAATGTTGTGCATAAAATGCCAGGACAGTTCAAAACCCCCCCAAATTACCCCATTTTGGAAAGTAGACACCCCAAGCTATTTGCTGAGAGGCATGTCGAGTTCATGGAATATTTTACATTGTGACACAAGTTGCGGGAAAGAGACAAATTTTTTTTTTTTTTTTTGCACAAAGTTGTCACTAAATGATATATTGCTCAAACATGCCATGGGAATATGTGAAATTACACCCCAAAATACATTCTGCTGCTTCTCCTGAGTACGGGGATACCACATGTGTGGGACTTTTTGGTAGCCTAGCCGCGTACGGGACCCCGAAAACCAAGCACCACCTTCAGGCTTTCTAAGGGCGTAAATTTTTGATTTCACTCTTCACTGCCTATCACAGTTTCGGAGGCCATGGAATGCCCAGGTGGCACAAAACCCCCCCAAATGACCCCATTTTGGAAAGTAGACACCCCAAGTTATTTGCTGAGAGGTATAGCGAGTATTTTGCAGACCTCACTTTTTCTCACAAAGTTTTGAAAAAAGAAAAAAAAAATTTTTTTTCTTGTCTTTCTTCATTTTCAAAAACAAATGAGAGCTGCAAAATACTCACCATGCCTCTCAGCAAATAGCTTGGGGTGTCTACTTTCCAAAATGGGGTCATTTGGGGGGGGGGGGGTTGTGCCATCTGGGCATTCCATGGCCTCCGAAACTGTGATAGGCAGTGAAGAGTGAAAGCAAAAATGTATGCCCTTAGAAATCCTGAAGGCGGTGATTGGTTTTCGGGGCCCCGTACGCGGCTAGGCTCCCAAAAAGTCCCACACATGTGGTATCCCCGTACTCAGGAGAAGCAGCTAAATGTATTTTGGGGTGCAATTCCACATATACCCATGGCCTGTGTGAGCAATATATCATTTAGTGACAACTTTTTGTAATTTTTTTTTTTTTTGTCATTATTCAATCACTTGGGACAAAAAAAAATTATTATTCAATGGGCTCAACATGCCTCTCAGCAATTTCCTTGGGGTGTCTACTTTCCAAAATGGGGTCATTTGGGGGGTTTTGTACTGCCCTGCCATTTTAGCACCTCAAGAAATGACATAGGCAGTCATAAATTAAAGGCTGTGTAAATTCCAGAAAATGTACCCTAGTTTGTAGACGCTATAACTTTTGCGCAACCAATAAATATACACTTATTGACATTTTTTTTTACCAAAGACATGTGGCCGAATACATTTTGGCCTAAATGTATGACTAAAATTGAGTTTGTTGGATTTTTTTATAACAAAAAGTAGAAAATATCATTTTTTTTTTCAAAATTTTCGGACTTTTTCCGTTTATAGCGCAAAAAATAAAAACGGCAGAGGTGATCAAATACCATCAAAAGAAAGCTCTATTTGTGGGGAAAAAAGGACAATCATTTTATTTGGGTACAGCGTCGCACGACCCCACAATTGTCAATTAAAATAACGCAGTACCGTATCGCATAAAATGGCCTGGTCATGAAGGGGGGGGGTAAAATTTAGTTTGGGTAAAGCATTGCATGACCGAGCAATTAGCAGTTAAAGCGACGCAGTGCCAAATTGTAAAAAGTGCTCTGGTCAGGAAGGGGGTGAATCCTTCCAGGGCTGAAGTGGTTAATATTTGGGAATGATTTTTTTACATTGGATGTATTCGGGGAAGAAGACGAGTTGCTCTCATGGTGGAGGGTGAAGAATGAACTTTTCTTCTGCTCCATAATATCCAATCAGATTCTTTATTCTGTTCACCCATAATGCTTTAGATATGAGAGTCCAGTGTGAGTCCAGTGTGGTTGCTGGGGGCAACCAGCTCAGTTATTTGCTCCGCCCCCCCCGTGATGGGGTGTATCTCTCGGGATCTGACGTCTCCTCCTTCTGTTCTCCATATAGGAGCTCCTGGAAGAAGATTATCTGTACGCGGAGGAGATCCAGACACCGGAACCTTCTCTGACAGGTAGGTGGATCCTACCGATCGCCTGGCTGCCATCACACTGGAAATTTTTCTGACTTTTTATCCTTGTAGAGCTGAAGGAGGAGAGACGGATCATTAAGAGAGATCTGCAGACCGATCGGCCGTCAGTGACACCCACACAATCAAGATGGCGTCTGCCAGGATAACGACCCCGGCCAGGTGAGGGGGAGGGGAGTTTATTGGGTATGTGTGTGCACTGCCCCCTTCAGTAATTACACCGTGAAAGCAGATCAGGAATTCTGATTGGCTGCAGGCTCATACCTGGTGGGTGACTCCAAAGACTGCCAGGCATCGAGCAATGGCAGCCTTGACATCCCTCTGGAGGCGATCTGTTAAATTGCATCTCCTATCCAAAACTTCTTTTTAAGGTTTAGATAGCAGGCGAAAGGACCGGACCCCCCACCAACCCCCCCCCGTCAGGTTTTTATTGCTGCCTGTGTCCTCACTGGGGAAGGGGGTGGGAGCGTCACCCAGACAGGAAGTGATGGGAAATCTTCCAATGGGGACACCTGTTTTGGTGATAACTGGATTTATTGACACTTCCTGTTGTGCCTAACAAGACAGGAAGGGGAGGAAAACCTCATCAAGGGGACACAAAGGAAAACAAAAATGACACGTTTTAACCCTTTTCCTGAATCATTTGTTTTTAAATGTACCTAAACACAAACTGCTAGATATATACAGTATCTCACAAAAGTAAGTACACCCCTCAGTCATGTTTCTGTAAATCTTTTCTTCTATCTTTTCATGTGACAACACTGAAGAAATGACACTTTGCTACAATGTAAAGTAGTGAGTGCACAGCTTGTGTACAGTCTCCTCCCATCAACTGATTGGCTCCCTGTGCTGCTTCCTGCATCCCCAGTCTGAGCTCTGCTGTACAGAGAGGCCGCTTTACATTAAATATAGTAATCCATTCAGCAATGAGCTGCACTGTGTCTTTTATGTCTGGCCCGGGTGCCGCACACTGTGCATGTCCCCTAATGTTGTGCTTTCCGTGTTCCTCAGGTCTCTGTAAAGAGGGACTTGGGGGATCCGGAGCGCCGGGCCCCTCTACAGACACCGGTACAAGTGGACGCCATGCCCTCCACACCCAAAACTGAGGACCGCAGTGAGGACACAGGAAGCCCTCTGCTCCGCCCCTCCCCCACCCTCACTAAGGGGTCCGGGGAGGATTCCCTCTGCTGGACAAGAACTCGCTTCAGATCACCCCCATTAACCTGCTAATGTACCCATCAGTCTGGAGCGCCTGTCCCGGGTGTACACCCCTGGCAGGAGTACCGGAATGTCCACCATAAACTGTGTCCCTGCCGAGATTAGTCAGTCTACACATGGCGTGAAGCCACCAGACACTCTGTATGTTCCTGCCCCTCCCCTGGCTCAAAGACCACCCAGCAGTGCCAACTCTGCGCCAGAATTCCGCAGGGCGAGGGCAAAGGTGCCGACCATTTCACGGTGATCCACAATGGAATGTCTGAGAGTGGGCGGAGCACAGTAGGAGAATCGCAGTCACATGACTCAATGCAATTCCTCCAACAAAGAGCAATTCTACCGACTCTGAATGTTCAATCTGAACTCCGGGATAATAATTCCATCGGTCATGTGTCTTCTTCCAGATCTGTGCAGTAATCCAGTATAAGACTTCCTGTAAAAAAGACCACCCACTGCTGCTTTCTTACCGTGCGGAGGGGGACTGGTCTTGTGTCCGCCTCCCTCCTGTAGTGGACCTCCCACAGCTCTGCTGCAGGACTGATCTTGTCTTTGCATTCCCCTTTAGTGGGTGGAGCCTGTTGGGCTCCTCACACAGCTCTGCTAACTTTCCTTGTGCAAGGTGACTAATCTTGTCTCCACCCCCCCCCCCCCCGTAATGAGTGGAGCCTGTTGGGCCCCTCCCAAAGATCTCTGTACACGGGGACTGTTCTTGTCTCCACCCTGTAGTGGGTGGATCCTGCTTGGCCCCTCCCACAGCTCTGCTCTCTGTACAGCACAGTTACAATGCTGTAAGGTAATATCTTGCAAAGACATTTCATGCATACAAAGTGGAATTCTATCCTTTGAGGTATATATTTTGAAGTTTTATTCCCAGAGTTCAGCTTTAATCACCTTCAGGAATCATAAACTCTTCTTATGGGAAAAATGAGAAAATGTTTTTTTCGTTCACACAGGGAAAAAACAAAAAGTTTGCTATAATAACTGCACACGTGTTGTAACCCATAGCAACCAGCCACGCCCTTTCTTCTGTAGGACAGAGTGCTCTGGAGAGGGGAGAGGTTATTGCTGGCCAAATCTTTGGGTTGAATTGAAGAGATTGTACACACAATCATATGTACCAAAAGGTTTAAAAATTGCTATTTTTGCTTTTGTTTTTATTTTATTGTTGTCTAAAGATCCTCAAATGACAATTAAAAAAAAAAGTGGTAAAGTGCAGAGCGTTTTCTGGATCATAGAGAATAGAAAGCGCAGTCCTAGATGACGGGTTATATGCGGCTCCCTTCAGGTGATTGGACACTGCAGAAGAGAGCTGTCAGGACCCTCATATAACCCCTCCCACTCTCGGCAATCCTCAGGTTGTGGGTGTAAACCCTTTCATATCCGCAGTGCAGTGACTGGCCTCAGGTGATACAACAAATCCTCCAACATAAGTTGTACCTGTTTATCTGCAGTCTTCTCTACAGCCATTCAAAGTGCAGCATTTATAATCAGAGCATCGTTGCTTCCCTTCAGAGATCGTGAGATTGGTAATAATAGTCTTTGGTATGATGTAATAAAAAAGAAAAAATATGCCTAAACCGGCCCTAAAAGGCCCCACATACGTGAGCCTCAAAGGCATTCCTACACCTGCGCATAATTCGCATGGAAAATGGCTTATTTTGTAACAATTTACCTATGCAGTAAACACGTATTTTGCATTATTTCCAGACAGGATCAAATTGATGGTATTTTTAGACCTCTAGGCTCCTTAGGTATGGAAATTAAATCTACCAGGGCATGTTTTTTATTATTTTCTGAAGTAGTTAGTTTGACCTGGTTGGAACTTTTGAAAAGTCTGCTATTAAAGGAGTCGTACGGCTTAAATAAGAATGTGTAACCTGTTTATTATTACCCATTGTAGTAAAAAGAAGGTGTCTACCCTCTTACACTTTGGGTCCACAAGATGCAATTTCAACTTTTTTCTGCAGTAGGTAAAATATGGAACTGCAATTCATCAACAGAACACTCAGGTTTGCAAGGATTTATATTTAATAGTGACGCTTACACTATTTTTTTTAAGGGAAAAGCTCATTCGGGACTATGTGCATGCAGGCATATTTTCGAAGTGGTGACACAATAAAGGGAGAGTCCGTTCAAAACTATATTAGATATTGATAGATGCTAGACAGTCATTTTCCCTTTAGGGCAGGGGTCTCCAAACGTTCTAAACAAAGGGCAAGTGTACTGTCTATTAGATTTTAGGAGGGGGGAGGGGGCTGGACAATGGTCAGTGGAAGTAGAAAATGTCTCGGCATCAATGGGAGTAAAATGTGGCTCAAGCTTCGTGGTCAGTGAGAGTAAAAATATTTCATAGTGCCTGTGGTCATTAGGAAGAGGAATAGTCCCCCATCATTGGTGTCAGTGGAAGGAATAGTGCTCCATCATTGGTGTCAGTGGAAGGAATAGTGCTCCATCATTGGTGTCAGTGGAAGGAATAGTGCTCCATCATTGGTGTCAATTATAGGAATAGTGCTCAATCATTGGTATCAGTGTAAGGAATAGTGCCCCATCACTGGTGTCAAAGGGAGGAATCATACTCCATCATTGTTATTGGTGGGGGGGGGGAATAGTGCCCAATCCTTGGTGTCAGTGGAAGGAATAGTGCCCCATCAACGGTGTCAGTGGGAGGAATAGTGCCCCACCCATCATTAGAGCACAGGTGTGTCAGGAGGAAGGTGTCTCTAAAGCTGCTCCAGGTGATCCGTGTGAGAGGGGAGTGGTGGGGAAATCTCTCCCAGCTCTCCTGGCCCCTTTCTGGGGAAGCCATGGAGGCCAGCAGGGCCTTTCCTGCTGGAAGCTCTCAGCCATCTCCTGGGTCATCAGGTGACATGCCTGCCCCTGTACAAACCATGGCTGGGGATCTCTCTACCCCTGGTGATGTTGAAGGCTCAGAGGCCATTCAGGAGCGAGTGGTGGCCGGGATTAAGGTCCTGAATAGAGAAAGAGACAAGCTCTATAAACTGAGAGCGGAGCTGAAGCTCTTGAGAAGGCAGCGTGAGGGCTTGCATAGCCAGAGATGTGGGTCCATGGATCCGGAGATCCAACTGGCCAAGGTCCGGGTGGAACACCAAGAAACCATTGTGGCCATGATGGAAGGCAGAGATGGGCCCTTTAAGGAAAAATTCTGCAATGACCGAAGGTTTGCTAGGATGACAAAAATGGAGGTGGAGGAGGAGACCCCCAGTTCAGACCCCCTGCCCCCTCAGGGAGAGGTAAGCAGCCCCATGCCTTCACAGGACTCAGGAGGCATGCTCAGGGTAATCCAGGCAATGGAGTCTCCTATGCGGGAAGATCAGCTGGTGTTTCATGAAGAGGACATTACTGATAATGTGCCTGACAAGGTAAAGCCTGTCAAGCCTCATGTGGTGCATAAAACTGTTTTTGTGAACACTGTGACTGATACAGACAATGTGCCCAGTGACAATCAGGCTCCCATGTGTAGCAATGCTGTGCCTGCTGATGCTGCAGTGCAGCAAAAAATGCATTTAAAAAATGACATTCCTGCAGAGGAACTACAAGATTCAGCAGAACCAATTAACCCCCCTTTAGCTGAGTCTAAAGCTGTTTGCCCCACAGCTGCTGAGGACTCTACAGCACAGCTTCAGGAGACAGCTGGTATTACATCAGAAACTGTGACTATTCCTGCTGGGAATGTGAATGTTTGTGTGACTGATAAAAATGATCCCAGTACAATACGGACATAGGTACTTTCCTACATGTGGTGTGGTCGTGCCCCCTTCTTCAACAGTACTGGAGGGAGGTGGTACAGTACATCAACTTAATTGGGAACCTGACACTTACACTGGATCCTCGGGTCCTTCTCTTGGGGATCTGTGACACCCTCATCGCGAACACCCATAAGAGGCTATTCGTTTTCTATGCTCTATTTTATGCAAGGAAAACCATTCTATTTAAATGGAAACAGACAGATCCCCCAACAGTGGGACAGTGGAGAACACTCATTGATAAGACCCTCCCCCTATATAAGCTCACATTTATGAGCTGGAAGTGTCCCCAAAAGTTTGAAAAAATTTGGGGTCCATGGGTTTCTAAGTAAATGGCCACTGATGCGGATCCCCCCAGGAGAACTCGCTCTACATATATAATTTGAATACTTATAACTAAGATCCGAACTGATGTGCCTTGCTTTTTGATATAATGCTTGAGATTATTTAACCTAGATTGTCACCTTCCTTCTGGAAATGGTTTGTCTTTGCCTCTCTTATGTAACCCTCTCTCATTGTGCCCTTTTATATCTCTATGTATAGATATATGTACATCTATTTATATATATTTGTGAATGTACGTCTGTCTTTTTTTTATCTTTGTATTGAAACTTTTCTCCTTTGGAGATGAATAAAAACGTAACTGTTATAAAAAAAAATGATCCCAGTACAAGTGTGATGAACAATGGTCCCAGTACAAGTGTGATTGACAGTCCTACCAACTCCGTTCAAGCAGATAATAATAATAATAATTGTAATGTACAAACTATTGTGACATCAGTGTGGGGCCTTGGCCCTGATAAACCTACATTTGCTCAGGTGTTACGCTCTGCTCCTGGTAGCTCCGCCCCCAAGCCGGTTTTCCCCCTGCGACCTACCACCTTGAGCACCCCGGGATCTGGTCTTGGGTCTCTGGCTTCTGCTGGGGGTCCGAGACGAAATGTAGTGATTCTTAAATGGGAAGGTGGTGCAATCCCCCCAGCACGGCGTGCGGTGGTGGACATGATTTTGGAGATGGGTTTTGGGGCAAACGATCTGTATGCCCTAATACATGTTGCTGGGAGCCGGGAATACACTATTAGTTTCACCAGGCCAGAGGGTCTTGACCTGTTCTGGGAGAGATATGAGGCTCGGTGCAGGTCAAGACCCGAATGGGAAGGTCTGGCCCCAGTTGCGGTTTCACAAAGGTCTACAGTGAAAAAAATCACAATTATCCTCACTAATGAGAGTGTTCCTGCTCGAGATTTAGAGGTCTGGTTAAAGAATTATGGTGAGGTATTGACTAAGCCCGATAAAATACTTGATGAACGTAACATCTGGACTGGGGGTTGGTCGGTTACAGTCAGGTTGGCCAGGGATGGGAATGTTGTCCGTCACCTGCCCTCCTCAGCTTTTATAGGGAGGGATAGGATGACTATTTTCTACCCTGGTCAACCGAAGCTGTGTCACCGCTGTGGAGAAAAGGGGCATTTGAGCTCTTCCTGTTAAGCCTTGATATGTTCAGTGTGTCGGGGTCAGGGTCATATGGCTGGGGACTGCACCGAGATGATCAGGTGCAACCTGTGCCTGCGCCTTGGCCACCCCTATAGCAGATGTCCTGAAGCCTGGCACAATATGGCGAAGGAGGTACTAGATGACTTGTCAAGGCTGGACAGGATGGAGGGTGATGCCCCTGGTGTACCATCCTCCTCTGCGGTGACCGACTCCCCTGGTCCTGTTCAGGATCCCTCTCCTGTTCCTGTGGCCACCCCTCCTGTGTCTGTAAGTATTCCTTCTGTATCTGTCTCTGTGTGTCGCCCCAGCCTACTGTATCCCCTCCTCTTGTGTCAGAACCTTCCAAGTCTGTGCCCCCTGAGTCAGTTCCCCCCCAGGAGTCTACCCCTCCTAAGTCTGGCTCAAAGGGAGCACCCCCCCCCCCCCACCAGGAGTGGTAACATGTACTAAAAAGGTTCCTTCTTAATCTGTAAAGAAGTCTTGTGGAAAAACTTCACAGAAAAAAGTAAGAGATGAGGGCATCTCTGAAGCTGACCTGCAGTACCTGGAGGAGAGAAGGAAGGTTGGGAAGCGGAAGAAGCAGGTGGTGAGGACGGAACAGGCTCCAGTGCCTGTCTCCAACCGTTATAGATCCTCTAATTGGGATATTTCTTCATCTTGAGCTCTGGAGAGAGGCATCTGGTGATGAGCAGCAGAGGGGAGCTAAGAAGCAATCCACCCAATAACCCAAATGGCAGTTCCCCCTCCTTTAAAAGTGGTGACAATAAATATCGCCAGCATTAAGTCAGTAAGAGCTCGTTCTATGGCCTTCTTTTTGTTCAGCCAATTAGATGCTGAAATTTTATTTTTGCAAGAGACTAGGCTCACCTCCTTGGCAGATATTCATATGGCCAAGAGAGAGTGGAGGTATGGTCCATCTTACTGGTCTCTTGCGGCCAAGCCTTACGGCGATGTGGCGGTGTTGTTTAAAACCGGCATGGTAACTGTCCGGCGGGTTATTGAGGTGGAGATTGGGAGATGTATGGTCTTAGACATCCTTGTGGGAGGGCAGGACCTGCGCCTAATTAATGTCTATGGGCCGCACACAAAGTGGGTCAGGAAATGCCTTTTTACAAGGATCAAGCCATTTCTTTTTACATCCCGGCAAGGAGGTGACTTTAATACAGTAACTAGGCCCAAGGACAGGAAGGACTTCAAGGACAGGCTGGGATATGATAGCGTTTTTTTAAATAGTATGGTTAGGGATGCTGGTCTTGTGGATGTGCACATTAAGCACCTCCCGGATGACACCGGGTTCACCTTTCATCGAGGTAATAGTCAAAGTAGGATACATAGGTTTTTTTTAAGGAGACCTCTGCTTTCTCGCCCCCAGTGGTGCAGGCAGTAGAGTTCTCTGATCACTGTATGCTATCTGTGGTCCTGACTCCTGAATGCTTCAGACGCCCCTCAGAGGGGCAAGGGCATCTGGAGATTGAATTCGACTCTACTCAAGGAAGAACATGTTAGACAATCCTTTGAGGAATTCTTTCAGGCACAGGTGACCATTCTGGACTTTTGTAGCAGCAAGGCTGAGTGGTGGGAGCTGACCAAAAAGAGGATCGCTGGATTCTTCAGGGGCCTAGCCAATAGAAAACAGTTTAATAAATACATGACCTACCAACGTTTACGCAGGAAGCTGGATATTCTTGTCTCGAGAGGAGGAGATCCTGGGGCAATCTCCGAAGTGAAACTCCTTCTCAGGAAGTGTCAATATGACCGGCATGCCTCTTTGGTTCTAGAGAGGGACTATGGGAAGTACCACTCGCCTGACCCTTACCAGAACTGCAAACAAGGTGTAGCTGTTAAAACGGTCGTTGGCCTTAAGGACAGTACAGGTTCCTTGACAAAGTCCAGGTCAGGGATTCTGGAGGTCGTGAGGTCCTTTTATGCTGACCTTCTTGGGAGGAAAGAGCTTGACCGTGACAAGATGGAAAGCTTTTTGGACTCTACTCCAGGTCTAAATGATGAAGATGTCCCATTGATGAATTTGACAGAGGAGATCACAGTTGAAGAGGTGATAAGGGCAATTGAACAGCTTGCCATCAAAAAGTCACCTGGACCGGATGGCTTGACGGCTGAGTTTTACAAAGCTTTTAAGTCTATTCTGGCCCCAAATTTGGTAGAGGTTTTTAACAGTTGCCTTGCTGAGGGGGTACTTCCCCCTTCCATGAGGCACTCAGCTGTGATTCTTCTTTCAAAGGGTAAAGATCATTCGATGGTTGGGAATTGGAGCCCCATCAGCCTTCTTAATGTCGATAGAAAGATACTGACAAAGATCATTTTCTGGCGCCTATCTCAGTAGCAGAGTCTTTGCTTTCTCGCAATCAGCACTGTTCGGATGTCAGAGATAGTACTTACCGAGGCCGAGATGCCGAGAGCGGTTTCACCTTTGCGACTAAGCGCAGTCCGCCCCCTGGAGTTGGGACAGGAGGTGAACGGCACAAAGAGGCACAAGCTCCCCAATGGACCGTAGGTGGCTTGCTGGTGAGGTCTTGATAGAGAGGAGCCGCTGTGTAGGTACTGGTAGGCAGGTGCAGACAGAGACAACAGGCAGGAGGTCCAGAGCTGGGCAGAGGATCAAACACCGGGAAGGTGCTATGGCACTGCAGGATCTGCAAGGTAAGGTGACAAGATCAAGAAAGTCCAGGTACAAGCAGGGGGTCAGGCTAGGAGACAGGAGACAGTCCAGGTAACAGGCCGAGGGTCAAACACAGGAGATTTGGTGGGAATTCGATAAACAGGCAGAGGTCAGGTCCAGGAGAGAGGCAAGAGAAGTCCAAAGGCAAATCCGGGTCACAACAGGTAGTCAGGCAGAGATGCAGGATACAGGTTCAGGTACTACAGGAAGCTGAGACAAACCAGCAATTTGTTTGATCCTCTGAGTGCCTTTTATAGGCTGCCCAGGGAATCACATTGGGTGTGCACCAGTGCACGTGCGCGAGCACCGTAACGCCGAGCCGCGAACGCGCATGCGCCGAAACGCCGTTCCGCCGGGAATACGAGAAAAACGACCGGACCGGAACGAAGGCTTCTTCTGACAGTGCCCCCCCCCCCCGAGGGGTGGCCTCTGGACACCCAAGGTTGACATCAGTTCTGGATGTTCTCGGTGAAAAGCCTGGAGAAGTTGAGGAGCATGTAGATTCCTGGCTGGTTCCCAGGAGTTATCCTCAGAAGGATACCCCTTCCATTTGATTAAATACTGCAGCTGTCTGCCATTTTTTCTGCAATTTAGAATTTTTTCTACCTCAAACTCGTCTTCTCCGTCGATTAGAACCGGTGGTGGTGGAGGCTTTTCTCTGTCAGGAAAGGGACTGGGAGCCATAGGTTTTAAGAGGGATGCATGGAAGACTGGGTGTACCTTGTAAGCATCAGGAAGAGCTAATTCAAAAGCGACTGGGTTGATTACCCTTTTTATTTTAAAAGGACCTATAAATTTTGGCCCCAGTTTCCGAGAGGGAATTGGCAGTCTGAGATGGATAGTTGATAGCCATACTTCTTCGCCTACTTTAAAGGCCGGGTTCTCCTTCCTTCCCTTGTTGTAGTACTTTCGGTAGTCATCCTGAGCTTTTTGCATCGCTGCTTTGATCTTTTGAAAATTTAAGTGGATAGAGTTTACTCGGTCCTGCACTGCAGGGACGGCTAATTCAGGGATGGAAACTGGAAGAAGGGAAGGGTGTAATCCAAAATTGGACCAGAAAGGTGTCTGGTTGGTAGCGGAATGGATGGAGTTGTTATATGCAAATTCTGCATATGGCAGGAGGGAGGACCATTCATCTTGGGAATCGGAACAGAAGCATCGGAGGTATTGTTCCAGGGTTTGATTTGTCCTCTCCGTCTGGCCGTTACTTTGAGGATGATAAGCAGAAGACAAACAAATTTTTATTTCCAAGGTCTTGCATAATTCCTTCCAAAACTTTGAAGTAAATTGAACCCCTCTGTCAGAGGTGATGCTCGCTTGGGTACCATGAAGCCTGGTAATTTCTTTAAAAAACATGCTAGCAGTAGCAGAGGCAGAGGGAGTACCCACCATAGGCAGAAAGTGTGCCATTTTTGATAGTCGATCAATTACGACAAAGATAGTCGTGAATCCCCCTGATGGAGGTAAATCCACAATAAAGTCCATGGAAATTTCCGCCCATGGGCGTTCAGGGATAGACAAGGGTTTGAGCAGACCCCATGACCTTGTATTTGAGCCCTTGCTGCGCTGGCACGGGATGCAGGATGAAACATAGTCTTTGCAGTCTTGTCTCCAGCCTGGCCACCAAAAGAAACGTGAGATCAATTCCATGGTCTTTTGTGACCCAAAATGGCCTGCTAGCTTGTGGTCATGAAAGGACTGTAGGGTTAGGAGCCTAGATTCCAGCGGGACGAAGATTTTTCCATGTGACCAAAATAAATCATTGCGTTTCTCCATAGAAGATACTTGGGGTTCAGAGCATTGAGCAGATGTGGATTTGATTGCGGACATTAGGTCTCCTTGAGTAACCAGAAGGAAATTTTGCGGAGACAAAATGGTACTTGGCTCTGTTACCTGGGAAGTTTCATGGAACATCCTTGAAAGTGCGTCCGCTTTTCCGTTCTTTGAACCTGGTCTATAGGATATGTGAAAATTAAATCGGGAAAAGAAGAGAGCCCATTGGGCCTGCCTGGGTCTTAGACGTTTAGCAGTTCGTAGGTACTCCAGGTTTTTGTGGTCAGTAAAGATCATGATAGGATTGGATGCTCCTTCCAGCAAATATCTCCACTCCTCTAAGGCAAATTTGATGGCCAGTAACTCTCTATCGCCTACATCATAGTTTCTCTCGGGAATGCTTAATTTCTGGGATGCAAAAGCCACGGGATGTAATAGAGCCTTGAGCCCTTGTCTCTGTGAAAGGTCTCTGAGGCATCAACTTCCAGAATAAAAGGCAGGGCTGGATCCGGGTGTCGTAAGACTGGTGCAGACGAGAATAGTGCTTTCAATTTTAGAAATGCTTCCTGAGCCTCCAAGGACCATTGAAAACGACTATGCTGGCGTGTCAGTTGAGTAATGGGAGCCACGATAGTTGAAAATCCTACAATGAATCTCCGGTAGAAGTTGGAGAAACCTAAGAAGCGTTGTACCCCTTTTCTGTCTACAGGAGCTGGCCATTCCTGGATTGCTTTGACCTTCTGGGGGTCCATTGCAACGCCGTCAATTGAAATTATGAATCCTAAGAATTGCACTGTAGTTTTCTCAAATTCACATTTCTCTGCCTTGAGGTATAATTTGTGTTTTCTGAGAATCGAGAGAACCAGTTTGACATGCACCCGATGGAGTTCCAGGGTGGTTGAAAAAATGAGAATGTCGTCAAGGTAGACTACAAGAAAGTTGTCAAGATGTTCACGAAAGATATCGTTCACTAAGTGTTGGAACGTGGCCGGGGCATTACAGAGTCCAAACGGCATTACCAGGTACTCATAGTGTCCAAACCTGGATCTAAAAGCGGTCTTCCATTCATCGCCTGCTCGGATCTGGATGAGATTGTAGGCGCCACGCAAGTCTAGTTTGGAAAAGATGCGGGCGGATCTGAAGCGTTGGAATAATTCCGGGATGAGAGGAAGCGGGTACCGATTCTTGACGGTAATTTTATTTCATTCCCTGTAATCGATGCAAGGTCGGAGGGATCCATCTTTTTTTTCTACAAAGAAAATACCAGCTCCAGCCGGTGATGAGGAGGAGCGAATGAACCCTTTCTCAAGATTTTCGTTAATGTATGTTTTAAGAGCCTTTAATTCTGTTTCGGACAGAGGGAAAATGCGACCAAAAGGAATTTCAGCACTCGGCAACAGGTCTATGGGGCAGTCGTAAGGCCGATGAGGTGGTAGACAGTCTGCCTGTTGTTTATCAAAAACATCTCTGAATTCCAGGTAGCTCTCGGGTACATGTTGCAGACTATCGGACATGGTTGCAATGGTAGAAACAGAAGCTGGGGCCGGGAGAAGGCAATGTCTAGAGCAATATTGAGATGAGAAAGAGACTTCTCTCTTATTCCAGTTGATCTGTGGTTCGTGGGCTTGAAGCCATGGGAGTCCCAGGATTATGGGGAACATTGGAGAAGAGATAATATCGAAGCGGAGGTATTCCTGGTGGCCAGTATCAGTGGTGGTAAGGATGGGTTTGGTTTCCTGCGTGATGGGCCCAGAGCGGGGAAGAGACCCATCGGCTAGGTGGATCCGTAGACTTTGGTTCTTCGTGGTCAAAGGAACATGCAAGCTTGCGGCTAATGAGGCATCCAAAAAACAGCTACACGCTCCGGAGTCAATTATAGCGGGTAGGTGAACCTCCTTTTCCGGGAGCTGTAAGAAGACAAAAAGAGTAACATAAGGTTGAGAAGACCTGGTAACTTGTTGATTAATAGCAGGCCGTAAGTAGGACTTACTGGGTCTCACGGGGCAAGAACGAAGGAAGTGTCCAGAACCCCCACAGTAAAGGCACAGATTGCCCTGGCGTCTACGTAGTCTTTCCTCCGAAGTGAGTGGGGCACGGACTAGGCCAAGCTGCATTGGTTCAGCTTCAAGAGCGGTAGGAACCGGTGGAGCTGTGTAAGGTGGATGGACAGGAGTCAGTTTAGGCATCATCCAGGTAGGGCGAGGAGTCTGAAAGTGCTCTGTGCGTCGCTCACGCATGCGACGATCCAATTTAGTGGTAATTTGGATGAGGTCTTCCAAAGAATCAGGGGTCTCAATCCTGGCCAGCTCATCCTTCAGTGCTTCAGACAGCCCTTGACGGAACTGATATTTAAGGGCAGGTTCATTCCAGCTAGTATCAGCTGAACTTTTCCGGAACTCTACGATATAGTCCTCTACAGGCCTTCGTCCTTGGCTCAGGTTATGCAATAAGGTTTCGGCCGTGGCCGTGCGCTGGGGGTCGTCATAAAGTTGTGCCATACCTTTGAAGAAGGCATCTACTGAATTCAGGATAGGGTTCCTCTGTTTCATTAGGCTGTGAGCCCAAGCTTGTGGTTCATCGGCCAAGAGAGAAATTGTGAACCCAACTTTTACCACCTCTGACGAAAAGGTCCTAGGTTGCAGAGCCAAATACAGAGAGCAAGCATTTTTAAAGGCCCTGAACTTCTTACGATTGCCAGAGAAGCGCTCTGGTGTGGGAACCCTAGGTTCTGGAGCGGCCATGACCACAGTGGGATTAGTTGGCATCTGAGGAGAGGAAGCTCCACTGGGAGGTACAGAAGCCGCGGCAGGAGCTGGAGATGGTCCGGAAAGCTGCTGAAGGCGGCCATCAATTTGGGCGTAGCCGTCTTGCAATTTCTGGACGGCCTCAGTGAGGGCCGAGACCTGCTGACACAGCATCTCCAATGGGGAACGCGCTCTGTCGGCCTCAGACATGGCTGGTTTGTACTGTCAGAGATAGTACTTACCGAGGCCGAGATGCCGAGAGTGGTTTCGCCTTTGCGACTAAGCGCAGTCCGCCCCCTGGAGTTGGGACAGGAGGTGAACAGCACAAAGAGGCACAAGCTCCCCAATGGACCGTAGGTGGCTTGCTGGTGAGGTCTTGATAGAGAGGAGCCGCTGTGTAGGTACTGGTAGGAAGGTGCAGACGGAGACAACAGGCAGGAGGTCCAGAGCTGGGCAGAGGATCAAACACCGGGAAGGTGCTATGGCACTGCAGGATCTGCAAGGTAAGGTGACAAGATCAAGAAAGTCCAGGTACAAGCAGGGGGTCAGGCTAGGAGACAGGAGACAGTCCAGGTAACAGGCCGAGGGTCAAACACAGGAGATTTAGTGGGAATCCGATAAACAGGCAGAGGTCAGGTCCAGGAGAGAGGGAAGAGAAGTCCAAAGGCAAATCCGGGTCACAACAGGTAGTCAGGCAGAGATACAGGATACAGGTTCAGGTACTACAGGAAGCTGAGACAAACCAGCAATTTGTTTGATCCTCTGAGCGCCTTTTATAGGCTGCCCAGGGAATCACGTTGGGTGTGCACCAGTGCGCGTGCGCGAGCGCCGTAACGCCGAGCCGCGAACGCGCATGCGCTGAAACGTCGTTCCGCCGGGAATACGAGAAAAACGACCGGACCGGAACGAAGGCTTCTTCTGACATCGGTCCAGGGTAGGTGCACCTTCACAGCAGTTTTAGCTGTCCGGGAGGCCTTGGAGCGGTGCAGGGCTGCAGGCTAGGGAAAGTATTTGCTGACATTGGATCAGGCAAAGGCTTTTGATCGTGTTAACCATGAGTAACTGTGGTTGCTCCTTAGTAAGTACGGTCTGCCGGGTGGTTTTGTCGATTGGTTAAAAGTCTTGTATAAGGGGGCAGAGAGCTTTCCTCTTGTTAATGGTTGGGTTGGGCAGTCCTTTGAGGTTGGCTCCGGGGTGCGCCAGGGTTGTCCCCTGAGTCCCCTGCTCTATGTGTTTGCAATCGACCCCTTCATCAGGAGGCTAGAGAGCAGCATGTTGTGTGGGGTGCCAGTGGGGCTCCCGGGTGAGCCGCCTTTGAGGGTTGTTGCCTATGCGGACGATGTGTCGGTGATTGTCACTGGTGCGGATGAAGCAGAGGAGGTGGTCTCTCTGACATCACGGTATTCTGAAGCATCAGGCTCCAAGATCAATCAGGAAAAGAGTGAAGTTTTCTGGATGGGAAAGGAAGGTGAGGGGTTTGATCTCCCGGACACCTTTCCAGTGCCCCAGGAAAGAATTAAGATTCTAGGCATTGAATTTGGACCTGGCGATTATGGCCTCAAAAACTGGGAAGGCAGACTGGAAATTGCCAATACTAAGGTGGTCAGCTGGAAGAGATGGAAGTTATCTATGAGGGAAAGGGTTGATCTGATTAAGACTTACCTGATTCTGATCTTCTTGTATGTCAGCTTTGTCTGCATCTTGCCAGTGTCTCTCTATACTAGGGTCAGTAGTGTGTTCTTCCAGATGTTGTGGATGATGTTTCACTGCTTTTTCTCAAGTTTAACATTGGTAATATGCTTGCAGTGGAACCTCCTGGATGGGTAGGCATTTTTAGATCTTGGTTTAGGCCTTTTCTGCGACTTTGGGAAGAAGGTGGCCAAGTGAAGAATCTCAGGGGTCATCGTGGTCAGCTACCAGCCTATGTCGCTCCGTGCCTGAAGTTATTACGGCAGTGGCGATTGTCGGCTGAAGATCTCAGATCGGTTCCGAGGAAAGTCCTTATGAGTCGAGTCTTGAGCGAAGTCTTTCATGACCCACTGGCCTTAAGGGATTGCCCAGGCCCAGTTTTGAGGGCAGGGTTAAGACTTATTAATTTGGACAGAGTACCCCCTAAATTCAGTGATCTGGCCTGGTTGTGCTTCCATGGGAGGCTCTATGTTAGGGGCAATTTGAAATTCTGCAGTGAGGTGGATCGTAGCAGGTGTGCAGGTGAGGAGGAGACTATGGACCATTTTCTGCTTCATTGCCCTTTTAACATAAAGGTGTGCAAACAGGTGGGGCGGGTCCTCGGTGTTCCTTTCCTCTCCAGGCTGGGTTATGCTGAGTGGGTGTATGGAACATTCAATACTGGTGGGGTTTTTTGTTTAGATACACTTTTTCTAGTTAGCCTTGTAGTCCGTTATTTCACTTGGAACGCACGGTGTCAGGTCAGCATTCGGCATAAAATCCTTCCTGTTCAGGTGGTGGTGTATGACATTTTGCATGAGGTGGAGAAGATTCGGGTGCTCGAGAGAGACAAGCGGAGTCAGGGGGCATAGTTGAAGGCGTGGAGGGGTTTCAAGCCTCCCTGACTGCCAGGAGTCTCTTTCCCGGGTGTGGCTGTCTGTCTCTTATCACCCTAGATTATTATTTTTTGGATTAATTTTTGATAAATGGCTGTGTACATAGGTGATGGGTTGTGCCTCTTAGGCCCTCTCTGCTGCTTTATGTAAATAGTTTTGGTAGTGGATTATGTATATATTGTATATATTCTGAACATGGATGTGTATTCCTTGGATTTCTGTTGAAGTTTTGTACTATGGTTTTGTTTTTTACTTTTGTATAAAATTGGTTGCTTGATTCTTTTCAATAAAAGATCAATAGTGCCCCAACATTGGTGTCAGTGGAAGTAATAGGGCCCCATTGTTGGTGTCAGTGGGAAGAATAATGTCCCATCATTGGTGTCAGTGCAAGGAATGGTGCCTCATCGGTGATGTTAGTAGGAGGAATAGTGGCACGTATCAGCATAAGAAATAGTGCCTAGAGGACCGGATAAAGGCAAGCAGAGGGCCACAGTTTGGAGACCACTGCTTCAGGGTCAATTCACTAAAATACAGCAGTTATTGGAATTTTGATTTTATGTCTTGGTCTGTTATTTTACCTGCAAATCAAGTGGCCACGTTCTGATCTCCTCTTTAGACACCTCACACAGCCTCATGAATATATCCCCAGCCATTAGAAAGTGGTCCCACTCTTCCACTCCCAGCCAATAGTTCAGACAAGACCAGAAAACTGTAACACATTCTTGGGCCAAAATGAGGTGAGTGCCTGTGGAGGCCAAGACAATCAGCATGTTGGTGGGGCCCAGATTTACTGCCCGCGGGCGGCGGGGGAAGAGAGCTCACGCCGAGACTAGTTAATGTGGTAATGTGGATTGGTGTGATAATGCTGAGGAAGTACAACAGAATCTGAAGACATGGCCAAACCAGACTGGAAGACTTACAATAAACCAGACAAGAGATATCTGTGCACACTGTAGATACCAGAAAGCATCCGACAGAGGAAGCTGCTGGAAAGCAGACTTGTAACGGGGTTCAAGACATATATACAGTCCCTACTCAATCCTTCCTCCACAGGAACCTGTCCCTATGGTAATCCAGCTGTCCCTAACCAGTGGAGGCTCTGTCTCTGACCTATCCACCACGCTGAATGCGCGCCAAATGTAGGGAGTTATTGCTTTTATAAGCACTGTCCTTATTAAAGGTGGCCGGCCATAAAAAGGCAGCAGCGTCCAATCGGACAGCCGCTCACTTATGGCCCTTACGGCAGCCTAGTAGGAACGCATTCCCTCCACTCCACCTGCATGGTTGTGTTGTTGGTGCCACCTGTGCAGGGACGCCAAACTACACCTGCCTACAAGCAGACAAGGGTAGTCTAGAAACAGGCAGGAGGTCAGACCAGGTAGTAGGCAGAAACCACACATTTTCCAAGTAATAACCAGAGACAATTAGAAGTAACAGTTGTATGAGCTGAGAGCTCCCATCTCAGTATAAGCTCCACTGATTGAAGCCAGGTGTGCTTTTGAAGTGTGACTTTTGAAGTGTGACTACGCCACAGTGCTCACTGCTGTTGTTCAGCAGATGGTTTACAGGGGTTTACACCTCAACACAAAGGGCTTGAACACTTTAGAAAGACTTCAAGAGGTACACAGGTGTGGGCTGATTAGACATGTGCACAATGAAAAGATTTGTTTAGATTCGTTAAATTTACATAAATTAGTTTAGTTAAATTTGTTTAATCCATTTTCGGAATTAGTTTCGTTTATTGAAATCTATTCAAATTCAACTCAAATTCCATTTGAATTGCATTCAAATTGAATTCCATTCGAAATCAAATTTATTCTATTCAAAATTTGAATTTTGGAAGATGGTTATATTCTTTCTATTCCATTCTATTCTAATATTTTATTTTCTCTTCTGTTCTTTTCTATTATATTCTGTTGTTTTCTATTCTATTTGAATTTACTCTATTCAAATTCGAATTTCGGATAACGGATATATTATTACATTCTTTCTATTCTATTCTTTTCTTATTTAAAATATTTTTTATTGAAAGAAAGTATGAAATGGCATTTCTATTCGAAATTCAAATTTATTCTGTTCAAATTTCGGAAGATAGTCATATTCTTTCTATTCTATTCTTTTTTTCTATTCTAGTCAATTCTATCCTTTTATTTTATTTTCTATTCTAATCTATTCTTTTCTATTCTATTTAAATTTGAATTTCTTTTTTGTCGAATTTTCGTAAAAGGTTTTATTCTTTTATTTTATTTTCTATTGTTTTCTATTCTATTCAAATTTATTCTATTTGAAATTCGAATTTAAGAAGATGGTTATATTCTATTCTATTCTATGTTTTAATATATTCTATTCCTTTATTTTCTATTCTTTTTTTATTCTGTTCTTTTATTTTCTATTCTATTTTGGTCTGTTTTACGCTATTTTTTTATTTTTTATTCTATCCCTTTTTTTTTCTATTCTATTTTTTACTATTCTTTTATTTTTTATTCTATCCCTTTTTATTCTATTCTATTTTTTAATATTCTTTTATTTTCTATTCTGTTCTGTTTTACTCTGTTATATTCAATTCTTTTATTTTCTATTCTATAATTTTCTATTCCTTTATTTTCTTATTTTTATTTTTTTTTTATTCTATATTTTATTTTATTTTTTCCAGCAATTATTATACTTATAAATAAACACACTTTAGTTGCATGCGTATCACAGAGTATATCTTAACATAAATCAATTCTATTTACATCTGATATATATATGACCGATATTAAAGCGGTGGGCCAGCTGAGAAAAAACATTTTAAAAGTCATCAGCTACACACACTGTAGCTGCTGACTTTTAATAACCACACTTACCTGTCCCTGGTGCCTGCGATGTCGGCCGCCCGAGGCCGACCCTTCCCTCGGCTCTTGGGTCCCGGCGCTGCCATTCAAACTAAGGGAAACAGGCAGTGGAGCCTTGCGGCTTCACTGCCCGTTTCCTACTGCGCATGCGCGAGTCGCGCATCGCTTTGTGAATGGGGCGCGCTGTGTTGTGGGACACACACAGTTCCCAAAACACAGCGTTCCCCATTCCACAGAAGACAACGCGCGAGGAGGAGAAGACTGAAGATCACCACGGTGTAGGAAGTGGCAGATTAGGATGATCTGCCTAGCAACAGCCATTTCTGGTTAGTTAAAAAAAATGTTTTCATTTTTTTTTTTTTTCCAGATTTTTAGGAACATTTTGATGTATTTTTTTTTTTAGGGTGGCCCTCCACTCTAAGAGAAAAAAAAAAAAATGTATTCTGTTCGGAAATTTGAATTCGATTTGAAAATGATTCAAATTTGATCAAAAAACTATTCAAATTAGATTTGAAAACTATTCGAATTAGAATTTCATCTGGAAATTTTGAGTCTATGTTTTTGGTCTAGTTTAAATTTGTTACAAATGTCATTCAGGAAATTCGGCTACATCCGAATAACGAAAAATGAGTCCGAATTTCAATGTGGAGCAAAATGAACTGCACAGGGCTTGATTGCTACACATATTCTACCTTACACTACCTTTCCCATTGTCCATAGTGGCAGGGCAAGCTGGGATGCAAGTGAGCGAAGTTGAGGTCCTTGCACGTGGCACAGCAGTAAACCCAGGGTAGCACAATCATTTGACTGCAGTTTTTGCAATTTACCAAGCCTACACTGGCACTGCCCTGACTTCACATGCTCTCTTATTGAATATCAGCATGCTTGTTTGAAAAGTTACATTTCCCAGAGGAAGGTATTATTTTAAGACTCACAGCAGTAGCTATTTAAGTCCTATCCACCTAGTTATTTAAATCCAATCTACCTAGTTTGTGATAGTGCAAAAATAGTCAGCAACATGAAGAACAGCCCGCTGTCTGTGTAGTGACCCCCTTCCAAAGCTAATATTTACTCAAAGAAACAAGTATATTTTTTATGAAAACACCACTATTGGGTGGTCAGAATAAGACATACAAGGATGGTGTTTGTCTTATGACAGACGCCAACAGTGGTCGTAATAAAATGATCTGAGGCTCAAAACGGAACCTATAATTAATCCCTATAATTAATCCCAGGAGTAAGACAGGGAAAACGACTACTACTGGAGCATTACAGCAAAGCTGCAGCCAAGCAGATACATACAATAATAACATTTCTTGATGAGGAACATTTTACTTGTGAAATTGTATTAGTCACTACTGGGATCTACTGGCTGTAATCAATAGGTGACACTTCTTTAGAGATAATGTAGTTGTTTAGCTTCCTGTCACCTCCAGCCTGCTGATTGGTCTGTGAATGAGCAGGAGGACAATGTTGGGTTCTTCACTATGCACTCTTCACTGTTTTCCTGAACACCTCCACTTTCTGGATTTCGTTTCTCTCGAGGCTGTTCAGTGTAGCAGAGCCTGAGATCATCCTGCCACTCCCACTGTCAGCCTTATTTCTGGTTCATTGTAGTAAGTTCATATGACAAAAACATTTCAGACAGTTCTACTTGCAGTATGCCATGCATTTAAGGCTGAATTCCAGGTATGGGTTTTATTGCATAGTTACATTGGACCAATGCTTGGACGAATATAAGGAAGCAGGACATCGCTGTAGTTATTTGCCCCTACTACAGTGATTGCTGTGACCTTCTGGTGCTCTGTTCACGCGACCGGTTTTGCAGTCGGAATAAACTCTGAAGGTTTTTCCGACGGAATTCCGCTCAAGCTGTCTTGCATACACACGGTCACACCAAATTTCCGACCGTCAAGAACGCAGTGACGTACAACACGTATGACGGGACAACACGTACGACGTCTTGTACTTGCTTCAGAGCATGCATCATTTTTGGTACGCCGGAACAGTATACAGACGAGTGGTTTTCCTGATAGGAATTGGTTCCGTCGGAAAAATATAGAGCATGTTCTCTATCTAAGTCCGTCTCAATTTTCGACATAAAAAGTCAGTTGGGGCATACACACGGTCGGAATATACAATGAAAAGCTCCCATCGGACTTTTTCTGTCGGAAATTCCGACCGTGTGTACGGGGCATGGATCTCATGTAGTGGCATTAGGGCACCGCTAGTACAGTGATTGCAGCTAGCTTCCAGGACCTGTGCCAACCTCACTCGGCACAGGTGCCATTCATGGAAGGCCTTGCGTTTTTCTCCACAAGTGCAAGTGAAATAGAATGGTTTGCATTTTCTACAAAGGTACAAAGTCTTCTATCAATGGCATCCATGCTGAAGGAGTGGCCACCTTTGGGGAACTGGAAGTTAGCGATGATCATTGTAGTAGCGATATCTACTTCAGTGATTTCCAGTTTTGATTAAGATCATCCAGGTATGGTATATACATAGTTACATTGGTCCAAGCTGAACCATAGTAACTATTAACCACTTGCCTACTGGGGACTTTTACCCCTTTCCTGCCCAGGCCAATTTTCAGCTTTCCACTAGACTTGTGCACAAAAAATTTAGTTTAGTTTCGGTTTGTTGTCATTCGTAAAATACATAATTTTGTTCTGTTATATTCGTTATGTTACTTTAATACGGATAATTCGTTATTTCTGTAGAGCAGTGGTTCTCAACCCCTCTAGTTCCGTGACCCCTTGATAAAATTTCCCAAGTTGTGGAGAGCCCTAATCGTAAAATTATTTTCATAGCGTGGGTTATCAGCACCCAAGGCACGACAAATAATTTGCGCCCCTAACACATGGACATTAAGTGCTCCCCGAGTCCCTTCCACTCGCACAGTATTAAAACTCCTTATGGTACATTTTAGGATGTAATCACTCTTCCTCTTTGTTCTACTTTCTTTCCCTTTTACCTCTCTCTATGCTAATTTCTTGATTTTTTTCCCCCCATCCCTCCTTCTAGCCGTCTTTCTTGTTCTTTCTCTTATTCTTTCTCTGTTCTTTTTCTTTGTTTCGCCCCCCTCTTTTCCTCTCTCTTCCATGTATTCTCTATTTTTATTCCTTCTCTTACTCCATGGTGGTGGGGGGGTGGAGGGAATGGGATGAGTGGCAGTGCTGGAGGGAGTTCTGATCAGCCAACTTAGGTGCTCTTGATCAAGATCATCTGCTGATCTGAGAACTGTAGTGGTGACTTTTAATGGCAACTATAATCACAGGTAGTGTTACTCACTGTGTTTCCGGCTTCACTGTGTCTCCGACTTTGTGGTGTCTCGTAGCAGTGACACCTATGCCGAAATCAGGAGATAGGGTCTCCTCCAGCCCCTCCCACTTCACATTCCTCACCAGTCAGCTGACCTCTAGTCTCTGCCCCCCAGCCATGCCGTGAACTGAATGGACGGCTGAAAAGAGGCTGAGTGGGTGGCCGCGAGCTCCAGGGACAGCCCTGCTGGGTGGCCGCAAAAAGGCTGGGAGAGCAGTGCGGGCTTCAGGAACAGCCAAGGATTTGGTGACCCCTGGCAAACTGGCAAATCATCATTTGACCCCCGAGGAGGTCCCAACCCCCAGGTTGAGAACCACTGCTGTAGAGGGTCAATATTCGTTATACTAAATCTCGAATCATATTGAATTAATTCAATTATATGCGCTATAATTTCATTCGTATTAGTTGAAATTCAATATTTATGTATGTATATTGATTCGTGATAATGATTCGTAGTTTGGAAAGTCATTTTGTTTATTGAATCTTTTCTTCAACCTTCTATGAGGAGATGAGCTGCCATCTAGATAAAGGAAGGCCCGTAGATGTGGTGAATCTGGATTTTGCAAAAGCATTTGACGTACAGTAAACCATAAACGTTTACTGTACAAAATAAGGTCCGTTGGCATGGACTATAGGGTGAATACATGGATTGAAAACTGGCTACAAGGGCGAGTTCAGAGGGTGGTGATAAATGGGGAGTACTCAGAATGGTCAGGGGTGGGTAGTGGGGTCCCCCAGGGTTCTGTGTTGGGACCAATCCTATTTAATTTATTCATAAATGAAATGCAGCTCAATCTCTGCATTTGTGGACGATACTAAGCTAAGCAGGGCAATAACTTCTCCGCAGGATGTGGAAACCTTGCAAGAAGATCTGAACAAATTAATGGGGTGGGCAACTACATGGCAAATGAGGTTCAATGTAGAAAAATGTAAAATAATGCATTTGGGTGGCAAAAATATGAATGCAATCTATACACTGGGGGGAGAACCTCTGGGGGAATCTAGGATGGAAAAGGACCTGGGGGGTCCTAGTAGATGATAGGCTCAGAAATGGCATGCAATTCCAAGCTGCTGCTAACAAAGCAAACAGAATATTGGCATGCATTAAAAAGGGGATCAACTCCAGAGATAAAAGAAAGATAGATAGAGTATGCTGTCCAGTGCTGGGCTCCAGTCCTCAGGAAGGATGTACTGGAAATGGAGCGAGTACAAAGAAGGGCAACAAAGCTAATAAAGGGTCTGTAGGATATTAGTTATGAGGAAAGGTTGCGAGCACTAAACTTATTCTCTCTGGAGAAGAGACGTTTGAGAGGGGATATGATTTCGATATACAAATACCGTACTGGTGGAGGAACTTGCCTGGCCTGCACAGAGTCCTGACCTCAACACAACACTTTTGGGAAGATTTAGAGCGGAGACTGCGAGCCAGGCCTTCTCGTCCACATCAGTGCTTGACCTCACAAATTCGCTTCTAGAAGAATGGTCAAACATTCCCATAGACACACTCCTAAACCTTGTGGACAGTCTTCCCAGAAGAGTTGAAGCTATTATAGCTGCAAAGGGTGGGCCAACTCAATATTGAACCCTACGGACTAATGGCTCGTACACACGATCCGAATATTGGGCGACAGATCGTACGACTTTCCCCGCTTGCTGGTCACATCGGGGCCAGAATAGTAAAAAAAACTCCCCAAAAAGCTCGTACGACGACAAACGACCGCCCTGCTTGTGTAACAACGGTGTTGCGTAGTGATGTAATATACGTGTGACCCCTCTAGCCATGCCCGCAGCATAAACGACCGAGAGTTGTGCCATTTCACACGCACGTTCTTTCTGACTAGCACAGTCCTTCTAGTATGGTCGTTCGGTAACGATGGATCTTTCCCTGCAAAATTCCAACATAGCAGTATCCATGCTTGGAATATTGGCCATACAAAATGTCCTTAAGCATAAAAATAAATCGCGAAGGACATGGACAAAAGAATGGCTGCTCAACCGAGAAAAGTACTCCCACATGTCTTTGCTGAAGGATCTCCAAGAAAACAATCCAGAAGATTTCCGAAATTATTTAAGAATGAACAGAGCTTTTTTTTTCTCAGAGAATAGGTGCAGGAACTCAAACATGCCCGCCACACACACATACCTGCCAAATGGCATCAAATAGTAGCTCTTCCCTCTGCATACAACCCCCTCCCTCCACTGCCCTCATCTTCTCCCCCCTCCTTAAAAGCTCCACCATCTGTCATATTTCTTACCTTTATTGCAATATTAAGCTAAAACACCTATCCGGCTGTAGTACCTCCCAGCATACTATACTACAGTCACTTGCAAGGGAGATTATGCAGTAAGAGCATCAACAACTGGTCACCAGGGAAAAAAATGGAAACCACAGAGGGTGCAGCCTACCATGCACACTCTCCTGCCCATGACTGCACTGAACCCTGGGCACCTGTTCTGTATCTCCCTTGTCCCTGTCCGGCACTTAGTGGGATCTGCGCAGGAGATCTGACCTGTGGGAGCTACTGGGAGATAAGCTATCACTTGTAAACACAGAAGCTGAACTTCAGTGTTACTAAGTGATAATGGTGAGCAGGGAGCAGAGGACCTGAGCTAGAGGTGGTGGAACTGAGTTCCCCTTAGTTCCCGCTGAAAAAAAAGCCCTGAGAATGAACGATGAGTGCTTCCAAGAATTGTTAACGGCTTTTACACCGCATATCCAGAAGCAGGGCACTGTCATGCGAGAGGCTATTAGTGCAGAACAAAGGCTCATAGTCACCCTACGTTACTTGGCAACTGGACGCGGTCTGCAGGACCTGAAATTCACCACAGGAATATCTCCACAGGCACTTGGCAAGATCATCCCGGACAAATGTAAAGCTTTCATCCTGACACTTAAGGATGAATATATCAAGGTACAGTGGATTTTATTATAAAGTTATTTTCAGAATATCAGATGTCAAATCACATGCCAAATTGGCGGCAATTACAAGCAAGGGCACTGTCCAAATTGGTGCGATATCCACAATGCAGTGTTGCACCAATTCCAAAAAGTTTTTACTGTACTGATTTTCTCTTATTTGTGTGCGATTTAAATAGCTATCTGGGCAGGAACCCGCACAGATGTCACTCAAATTACCCCTAAAGTCAGACTGACATGCGGTAAAAAAAACGTACGACCCCAGCTCAACTAACAAGCCCGCAGCATTTGTAAACCTTGGCTAAAAAAATATATATATTGTTACCATAGAGTATCATAATTATTGACTCTTTATCTCTCCTTTTCCTCATAGTTTCCAACCAATACAGCGGAATGGATGGAGGTGGCCCAAAGATTTTATGAACCATGGAACTTCCCGAACTGTGGTGGTGCAATAGATGGTAAACACGTCAGGATAGCACCACCCCCGAAGTCTTGGTCATTTTTTTACAATTATAAAGGTTTTTTTTTAGTATTATTATGCTAGCCATTGTAAATGCCAATTATGAATTCTTATATGTGGACATCGGCAAAAAAGGACGCAATTCAGATGGAAGTGTGATAGAACACACTAAGTTCTACCAGCTCCTTCAGAGTGGATTCCTGAATCTTCCACCCCCCAATTAAACTTTGGAAGGTCTGAACTTCATCTTCGTCGCAGACGATGCGTTTGCATTAACCACCTCGTCAAGCCCTTCCCCATGAGAAACATGACCGCTGACCAGAGGATCTATAACTATCATTTGTACAGGGCACGGAGAGTGATTGAAAACGCATTTGGTATAATGGCCAACCGTTTTCGCATTTTCCAAACGACAATCAGTCTGTCATTACCAAAAATAGACAATCTTGTGCTGTGTTACTGTATATTGCATAATTACCTGCAGAGACATGCACAGGCCTATATTACAGCTGTGTCGTCTGAAAATCCAAATGACAGAGGGGCATCAATGTCTATCCAACCTGTGCGTGATAACAGTAATGCCACCATGAATGCATTAACACCACTTGCTCTTGCACATTCAAGGCTGCCAACTCAAAGTGCCCGTCAATGCCAGCTGGATTATCTGAATTTTTTTTGTGGGTCGGCAGGTGGGCAGTATCTCTGCCAACTCCTTCTGTTGATCTGTCATTTTCCTGTGCTTGCTGGCAGTCATGACTCCAAGACCATCTGAATCATTTGCCTTGCTCTGCAGTGCAGTTGCAGCCTTGTTCAGGAACGAAGACATAGCAGCTTCAATATGCTTTCTTTTGCTCCTACAGGGGGTTGTAATGACAGGCCTGGACATTATAATCCCCTCATTGGTTTCTTGATCCTGCAGTTGAAATAAACAATAAATGGTACATCAATAGCATTGACATAAGTTTTATTCACATTGCCTTATTATGGAGGAGTTCTGTCTGTGGCAACTAAATTAAGATTCATAAGCTAAATATACTGTAGTTGCTGACTTTTACTATAGGGATACTTACCTCTTTAAGGAGCACGCAATGTTTGAACCCCAAGTTGATCATCGGACCAGCTGTCAGGTGCATTCACTGCCATTAACAGAAAAACAGAAAAAATGTGTAGCGCTAAAAGTTCAACATAAAACCAATGTCCAACCAATGTTCAAAGGTATCAGGCAAAAACAAGAAGAAAAAGTCCTTCGTGCATATAGAACTCATAAAATGGTCGATGAAATTTCAGTGACTTCATGTAAGGAACATATCAAATATGTGACATCTGAGGTGAACACAGAAGAAGACGCACCACCACCAACAATAGGGAGGCTTACCAGATCACGTAGACCCAAGAAGGCATATGCCCAACTGGGTCAAATCAGGCTTGGGTGGTGGGTGATGATAGATGTTCCAGAAGAGTGGTGAAGATGGAAGTCCAAGGGCAGACCGGATATTAAAAGGTCCCTCGAGATGATGTTGGGAAGCGGATAGCAATGTTGTAAAGTAGAAAGGAAAAAGGCCACATAGTGTGATTCCGTAAAACAAGTACCAAATTTATTAAAAAAGAGATACACTCCCATGAATGGATAAAAATCAGCGCTGTAAAAGTATGGCGGCAGTGGGGTCCTACCCGACGCGTTTTGTCCTCTTAGACATCGTCTGGGGGGGAAATGTAATGGAACCTTACCGATGAGCCTTTTGTCTTCACTGCTAGTTTCCTACTGCACATGCGCTCAGCGCGCTGAGCTTTCCGGTGTCCATATATGAACCAGTGATAATTTATCACTGCACAGTACACAGACATTCCCAGAGGAGACTGCCCACCTAAATAATAAAATATCTGTCCCACTACACTATAGACATGTGCGGTTCATTTCGTACGAATCGAAAATTCGTACGAATTTTCGAAAATTCGTTCATTCGGAAGCATCCGAAATACGAATTTCTAAGCTTCCGAATTATATACGAAATACGAAATTTCGAATTTGGGATCCAAATTCTGTTACAACGGAAACTTGACTGGTGTTTTGTTACCAATCAGAGGTTTTCTTCTGCTGCTGAGTGAGGGTTGGGAAAATTACCTTTTTTAATATGGGAGTGGGAGACTGGTACTGGTAGTCGATGGGAGATTCAGAATCGGACAAAATAAGAATGTTCGTTAATATAGTTTTATTATTGTCATAATAATTGATTATTCGTTATGATGAAGTTAAAAATCCAGGAAGTCAGCACAGCACAGGGATGGTGGGAGCCCCTCATAATGAGCACAGAACAGGGATGGTGGGAGACCCTCATAATGAGCACAGAACAGGGATGGTGGGAGACCCTCATAATAAGCACAGAACAGGGATGGTAGGAGCACTTCATAATGAGCACAGAAGGGGTACAGCCCCAGGAGGAAGTCAGCACAGCACAGGGATGGTGGGAGCCCCTCATAATGAGCACAGCACAGGGATGGTGGGAGCCCCTCATAATGAGCACAGAACAGGGATGGTGGGAGCCCCTCATAATGAGCACAGCAGGGGTACAGCCCCAGGAGGAAGTCAGCACAGCACAGGGATGGTGGGAGCCCCTCATAATGAGCACAGAACAGGGATGGTGGGAGACCCTCATAATGAGCACAGCACAGGGATGGTGGGAGACCCTCATAATGAGCACAGCACAGGGATGGTGGGAGACCCTCATAATGAGCACAGAAGGGGTACAGCCCCAGGAGGAAGTCAGCACAGCACAGGGATGGTGGGAGCCCCTCATAATGAGCACAGCACAGGGATGGTGGGAGCCCCTCATAATGAGCACAGCAGGGGTACAGCCCCAGGAGGAAGTCAGCACAACACAGGGATGGTGGGAGCCCCTCATAATGAGCACAGCACAGGGATGGTGGGAGACCCTCATAATGAGCACAGAACAGGGATGGTGGGAGACCCTCATAATAAGCACAGCACAGGGATGCTGGGAGCCCCTCATAATGAGCACAGAAGGGGTACAGCCCCAGGAGGAAGTCAGCACAGCACAGGGATGGTGGGAGCCCCTCATAATGAGCACAGCACAGGGATGGTGGGAGCCCCTCATAATGAGCACAGAAGGGGTACAGCCCCAGGAGGAAGTCAGCACAGCACAAGGATGGTGGGAGCCCCTCATAATGAGCACAGCAGGGGTACAAACCCAGGAAGTCAGCACAGCACAAGGATGGTGGGAGCCCCTCATAATGAGTATAATGAGTCGACGACTGCCATATTGAGAAAGGTATTTTTTGCTTTTTAAATTCATCATAACGAACGTTCGTAATTGTTACGAAAAGTTAACGAACCTAACGAAAATTTGTATTTCGTACGAATCCAAATTGAATTTCGGACACGAATTATGAAATACGAATAAACGACTAATACGAAACGGAATGGAACAAAACAAAACAAATTTATTGACTGTGCACATGCATGTATGTATGTATGTGTGTATATATATATATATATATATATATATATATATATATATATATATATATATATATATATATATATATATATATATATATATATATATATATACACACATACACACACACACACACACACACACACACATTATATATCTGTCTATGGTAATACAATACACATGGCAGGGGGACGTGTTGTCTGTCTTTGGGGGGATTGAACAAAGAAAGAGAAAATGAAAAATCTTCATCCTTCCCTGTGAATTCTCTCTTCACTCCCAAATTCAACAACTCGGAGATGGTGAATCATGGAGTGTAAAGTCTGATACAGATCACCAGTGACATGCTGACATGCTGAGCTCTCAGCTTCTTATACTGGCCGTTTCAGAGTCAGTAAATCACAGCTTCTCTGTGTGTAGAGATAATCGGCTGAGAAAATGTTCTCCCCTGATTATCATTGCTATTCACAGTTTCATAAACGGACACAACAGATAAGTCTGACGTGGGAGGAAGGAGGAGTGGGGACAAAAAACCGAGGGACGGCGCTGCAGTCCCATCTCCCGGAAGTGGGTGCATGAATGTGGCCTGCAGTGGGGGGCAGCGTGTGCTTTGTTTGCAGGTCAGTGGCACATAATGTGCTAGTATGCTGTCCATACTAGCACATTATGCTTTTACTTTTTATCAAGTAAAACATTATTTTCATATGTAAAATTGGACATTATACACCAACCTGTGATCTCGGGGTATCCTCAATACTGTCCTGATCTTCATCTTGTGACCGGGGCTCCGGTGATGCAGCGGATGTTTCTTGAAGGGTGCATAGTGATGCTCTTGCATCCACCTGCTCGGTGAGAAAGCATAATACCAGAGACGTGGAACGTAGATGTCATCTGTTCCTGCACAAGATTTCTGGGATTCACGAATCTTGTTCAGTTCTTTTTTAAAGACAGTCCGTAAAATAGCTATTTTATATCTCACATATTCTAGGGTTGGATTTGGGCACACCGATTTACAAAGTTTGGGAAGTTTAGTCTGGGCCTCATGCTTGTTATCTCTGTCAGAATATTCTTTGGAAGTTACTTTCCATAAACAGGGCATCTGCCTGTACATATCAATAAACTGGGGTGGAAAATCTGGTGAGGTAAATTTGTCTGGCATGATTCCTGCAAAATAAACTGGATGAGCTCAGATTAATATCTTCCTTATCTATCAATCTAATTTAAAAAAAAAAATATTTTTGTATACAAAATTTACCTTCGTTCGGGGCAGCCTATCATTCGTACTGGCGGTCTTTCCTGCACGCATGCTGCTTCTACGGCCGGTCTTTCGTGCACTGGGAAAGAGTCAATCGGCCCGCTCATCTCTTATGACATCACTACAGTGCGAACGTATGATGTAGGCGACGTCTCTTCGTAGGCTGCGCGCACGAATGTGGGTTGTAACAACCATATAATCTGGTTGTAATAAAACTTGTTTTTGAGGGGGTTTTTTTTATGTTTAATGCATCTTGGTATATGTGTAATTGATTAATTAACCACTTGCTTACTGGGCACCTAAACCCCCCTCCTGCCCAAACCGCGGTCATACAACACTGTACCCAAATTTCATTTTTATCATTTTTTGCCCACAAATAGAGCTTTCTTTTGGTGGTATTTGATCACCTCTGGGTTTTTGTTTTTTTAAATTAAATACAAAACCGTTTTATATTTTGTTAATAAATTTTGAAAACAGGTAATTTTTCTCCTTCATTGATGTACGCCGAGGCTCCACTGATGGGCACCAATAGGCTCCATTGATGGGCACTGATAAGGCGGCACTGATGGGCACTAATAGGTGGTACTGATGAGGTGGCACTGGTGGGCACTGATAGGTGCCATTGGTGGGTACTGATGGGCCGCACTGGAGGGCATTGATAGGCAGCACAGCTAGGTGGCACTGATTGGCACCACTGGTGGGCATAGATAGGTGGCACTGATTGCTGGCACTTATGCACTCATTCATGGCACTGTGTGGGCACTGGCAGGCGGTATTGATGGGCACACGAGGCGGCTTCACTGCCAACATAATACAATATTACATGAAAGGAGACTGAAGGTGTCAATTTAAAAAAAATATATATATTAACACGTTGTAATATACAAGCTAAATAGGTAAGCATACAATTGTCGAAGATTATTATAATAGAAAAAACCGTCAACATCAAACAGGTTTTTTGGCTAAAGAATATCTCACATGTCATTCTGCCATGACACTGACCAATTTTCAGCTTTCAGCACTGTCGCAATTTGAATGACAATTGCGCGGTCATACAACACTGTACTCAAACAAATTTTTTATCATTTTGTTCCCACAAATAGAACTTTTTTTTGGTGATATTTGATCACCTCTGTGGTTTTTATTTTTTGCGCAACAAATAAAAAAAGACCGAAATTTTGAAAAAAAAAACAAGTTTTTCTTTGTTTTTGTTAAAAATTTTTGTAAATAAGTAAGTTTTCTTCTTTAATGACGGTCACTGATAAGGTGGCACTGATGGGCACTGATGAGGTGGCACCAATGAGGTGGCACTGATGATGTGGCACTGACGGGCACTGATGATGGGCACTGATAGGCAGCACTGATGGGCACTGGTATGTGGCACCGATGGGCACTCGTAGGCGGCACTGATGGGCACTCGTCGGTGGCATTGATGGGTACTTATGGGTGGCACTGATGGGTACTTATGGGTGGCACTGATAGGTGGCACGGATGGGCACTGATGGGCACTGATAGGTGGGCACGGATGGGCACTGACAGGTGGCACTGAAGGACACTGATGACACTGATGGGTGGCACTGATGACACTGATGGGTGGCATTGCTGGGCACCACTGATATATAATGGTGCCAGTTAGTGCCCATTTATGGGCACTGATTGGCACAGATCGGGCATAATTTGCACATGTGGATGGCCATGGGGTACATACCTGGCCATCCACATATTGCCCCCTTCCCTGGTGGTCCTGGCGGCTTCCCTGGTGGTCTAGCGCGGGCATCCGAGGGGGGTTTGCTTAGATAAACAATCAGCACAGACCCCCCTGTCAGGAGAGCCGCCGATACATGGCTCATCCTGTTTTTACTGCAATCAACCATGATTGGACACGGCTGATCACGTGGTAAAGAGCCTCCACCGGAGGCTCTTTACCAAGATCGGTGGAGTGGTGTGTCAGACTGACACACCGCTCCACCAATCGCCGCGATGCGCGCCCCCGCGGGCACGTGGTGGCTGTTATCCTGCTGGACGTCATATGACACCCAGTCAGGATAACTGAACCACCGCCCGGCCGTCATTCTGCTATAGGCTGGGTGGGAAGTGTTTGAATGAATTGTTTGATTTGCCAACCTTTGCAGCTTAAAGCCCGGTTCACACAGGGGCGGCACGACTTGCAGGTCGCCTCACCGAGGCGACCTGCACACGATTTCCACGGCAACTTGCAAAACGACTTCTGTATAGAAGTCTATGCAAGTCTATGCAAGTTGCCTCAAGTCGCCCCCAAAGTAGTACAGGAACCTTTTTCTAAGTCGGAGCGACTTGCGTCACTCCTATTAGAACGGTTCCATTGTACAGAACGGGAGGCGACTTGTCAGGCGGCTAGGTCGTCTGACAAGTCGCCCCTGTGTGAACCGGCACTTAATCTTGTGGAGGGGATATTTCAAAGATTTCCTCTGCTTGCACTGTTTCCATAGATGGTTGTTCATCACTATAAGAGCCCATTCACACAGGGACGACTTGTCAGGCGACCTAGTCGCCTGACAAGTCGCCTTCCGTTCTGTACAATGGAACCGTTCTAATCGGAGCGACGCAAGTCGCTCCGACTTAGAAAAAGGTTCCTGTACGACTTTGGGGGTGACTTGGGGCGACTTGCATAGACTTCTATACAGAAGTCGTTTTGCAAGTCGCCGTGGAAGTCGTTTGCAGGTCGCCTCGCTGAGGCGACCTGCAAGTCGTGTTGCCCCTGTGTGAATGGGCTCTAATACTTGGATGATGAGCCTATAGAAAAGCAAATATGCCTCAAACCATCAACAAGAATGTTTTTTTATTATTAGTCAAATCTACACATTCGTAAATTATATGTGTACAGAACAATATTAAAAATAAAATTCATTTTAATTCCCTCACTAACCCCCCCCCCCACCACCACCACCACCAAAAAAATACCCCAACCTGAAAATTAACAGAAACATTTAAATGGGAAAATATACAAGACAATGTTTACCTCAAGTAAATAGATATCCAACATGTGCAATCTTTTTTTATTAATTTGTTTGTAGGTGGGGGTGGCGGTGATGATTTAATGTTTCTTGATTATAAAATTAAAACACATAACAAAATAGAATTTATTTCTATTTATGAATTGAATTATAATTACATAGGGAACTAAACTGATGGGATGATTTTTAGGTGACAGGTTCTCTTTAACCACTTCAGCCCCGGAGCATTTGGCTGGCCAAAGACCAGAGCACTTTTTGCGATTCGATACTGCATCGCTTTAACTGACAATTGCGCGGTCGTGCGATGTGGCTCCCAAGCTCCTTTTTTTCCCCACAAATAGAGCTTTCTTTTGGTGGTATTTGATCACCTCTGCGTTTTTTATTTTTTGCGCTATTAACAAAAAAAGAGCGTCAATTTTGAAAAAAAAAAACGCACTATTTTTTACTTTTGCTATATAAATATATAAAAAAAACATTTTTTTTCCCCTCAGTTTAGGCCGATATGTATTTTTCTACATATTTTTGGTTAAAAAAATAACAATAAGCGTTTATTGATTGATTTGCGCAAAAGTTATAGTGTCTACAAAATAGGGGATAGTTTTATGGCACTGCGTCGCTTTAACTGACAATTGCGCGGTCGTGCGACGTGGCTCCCAAACAAAATTGACGTCCTTTTTTTCCCCAAAAGTTATAGCGTCTACAAAATAGGGGATAGTTTTATGGCATTGTTATTATTTTTTTTCTTTTTTACTAGTAATGGCGGCGATCAGCAATTTTTATCGTGACTGCGACATTATGCTGGACACATCGGACACTTTTGGAGCTATTTTGGGACCATTCACATTTATATAGCGATTAAAAATGCATTGATTACTGTGCAAATGTGACTGGCAGTGAAGGGGTTAACACTAGGGGGCGCTGCAGGGGTTAAGTGTGTCCTAGTGAGTGATTCTAACTGTGGGGGGGGACTGTGTGTGACACGACACTGATCACCGCTCCCGATTACAGGGAGCGGTGATCAGTGTCCGGTAACTAGGCAGAATGGGGAAATGCTTGTTTACATTAGCATTTTCCCGTTCTTCCTCTCCGTGAGGCGATCACGGGTATCCCCGCGGACATCGAGTCCGTGGGACCCCGCGGTCGCACTCACGGAGCTCGCGGCGGGCACACGCGCACCCGCTACCCATGCCTCGCGAGATCACGTACAATAACGTGATTTTGCGCAGCGGGAGCCAACCTGTGGTTTACAAACACTTTAACAAAAGGTGTAATTCATGCAACAAATGGAATCAATTTGCAAAATTGTTGTAGGTCCAAGCCTAAAAATAGAGGTGCGTGGATGACACTAGACATGTGCATGACGAAAAAAATTTAGTTTCGTATCGTTTTGATTCGGTAATCTAGTTATTTCGTTTAGTTCAATTCAGTAGATTCGTTCAATTCGTAATCGGAATTCATATTGGGAATTTTCAAATTGTCTAATTTACAGATTTTTTTTCGATTCGAATTGTTCAAATCAATAAATTTTCGAATCGGTCGAAAATGTTATATTGTTTTCGATTTGAATGCAGCAAAGGGAACAAACAAAAGAAAAATCTTCATCAAATGATTACAATGACTCAATTCAGCTCCAGAAGATTTGGCTGCTCAATGACCAGGCCATTTTTTGCGATATGGCACTGCGTCGCTTTAACTGACAATTGCGCAGTCGTGCGACGTTGCACCCAAACAAAATTGACGTCCTTTTTTTCCCACAAATAGAGCTTTCTTTTGGTGGTATTTGATCGCCTCTGCGGTTTTTATATTTTGCACTATACACAAAAAATAGCGTCAATTTTGAAAAAAAAAAAACAAATTATTTTTTACTTTTTGCTATAATAAATATCCCCCAAAAATATATAAAAAAACTATTTTTTTCCTCAGTTTAGGGTGATATGTATTCTTCTACATATTTTTAGTAAAAAAAAAAGTCACAATAAGCGTATATTGATTGGTTTGCTCAAAAGTTATAGCGTCTACAAAATAGGGGATCGATTTATAGCATTTTATTTTTTATTTTTACTAGTAATGGCGGCAATCTGCGATTTTTATCATGACTGCGACATTATGGCGGTTACATCGGACATTTTTGACACATTTTTGGAACCATTGGCGATATTCAGCGATCAGCGTGATTAAAAATGCATTGATTACTGTAAAAATGTCACTGGCAGTGAAGGGGTTAACACTAGGAGGCGGTGAAGGGGTTAACTGTGTTCCCTGGGAGGTGGTTCTAACTGAAGGGGGAGGGGACTGACTACAGGAAGTGACAGATTGTGGTTCGTAGCTAATAGGAACACACGATCTGTCACTCCTGTCAGAACAGAACAGGGAAGTGTATGTTTACACACACTCATCCCTGTTCCGTGTCTCCAATTCACGATCGCTCGTGGCCGGCGGTCATTGCGACTGTCGGCCATGAGCATCGGCACCCTCCCGCTGTGCAGCGGGCGTGCGTGCGCGCCTGCTATCCGGGCCCCACGAGATCACTTACAGTAACTTGATTTCGCGCAGGGGAGCCTGCCTGCCGCAGTGAAACTGCGGCGGCTGGTCCGGAAGCGGTTAAGGTGAAAAAACACCTGTCAGTGACCGGCCCCCCAGCCCCCCCCCCTTTTTACTTACCTGAACCCTCGAACTTGTCCCACGGGGACGCGCCGTCTCTCTGCCTGGGGTTCTCGGCTGTTGATTGGATAGATGACACCGCTGCCGGGGGGGGCAAGTCCTGCATTCGGCCCCAGCAAGGTAACCCCTCCGGGAGAGCACTTCTTTTTTTTTTTTGGAGTTTCTCATGTTCTCTATGTTTTAAATCAGACCATCTTTTGCGTAGTTGATCCTTGGATTCCATGTTTCTTATTTATAACTTGAATTACTTCACCCAGCATGCGATCCTTACGTGCGTTCGGTTTGTTGTAGTTTTTTTAGCTTTCCATCATAGTCATAGGTTTAGAACAACCTCACAAGCTCCACCATTTCTCCTCTACTCATTGCTGTTGCCTTCGTTTTGCCTGGATTCTTCCTTTTTTTTGCCCAGGCCGGGTCTCCTCTGCGTTCTCCCATGCTGTAATGGCTCTGTGTGTAGGCCCGATTTCGCAGACGGCGTTGCGCGATCACGGGGCACAGAGTGGCGGAGCTTACGACACATGCGCTGTGACCCAAAATCATACAGGCTCTTTCGCGGAAAGTTCTTTCGGTACTTCCCTTCCATGCATGCGATTATTCCGTATTGTTTATTTGATATTCCTTCCGGCGTCATTAACAGCTTCCGATTATGTGCAACCGTTCGCTTATGATTTTTTTCAGACGATGGCTGTGCACATTAGACGATTATTGTTTGTTGCATTCATGTACGGGAAAAATTCACGTTGCATTCACGTACGGGAAATTTTTCGTTGGACGGTCAGAATCGGCTGTCGAAAGCGGTGTACACACGATCCGAAAATCATACGATTCTTCCTCGGATGACATTGTTCGTAAGATATTCGGATCGTGTGTACGGGCCATAAGACTGGGATGCCATTAAAGTTCATGTGCGTGTACAGGCAGGCGCCCCAATACTTTTGGTAACATTGTGTATTTTATGCTGAGATCTGCTTTAACTAACGGGTAGAATATCTGGTCTCATACACAGGCCAGGGATTGGCAGAGACGGTCTACAATGAACTTCCTCTACAGATCATTGGTTTTGTGTACAGGCGTCTTCACAATTCCATCCAAGCAGAAATTTATCCCAACAAATCCCATTCTCTGGCCAGGTGATAAGTGTCAGCGTTCCTCCTTCTGCTTGTCTTGTCATGCTGTTATAAATGATCCTTTGCCTCTTAGATAACAGATTCGTTCTGTATGCTTTACACATGTAGGTATTGAGTCATTTCCTCTTTGTATTTGTGTCAGCACCATTACCCGGTGTAAACACATTCTCCTCTTTCTATTATTATGCGATTTGTTGCCTCATTGGAAACAAAAAATGAAGATTGGAGCTCCCCCACAGCTGCACCTTCCCTTTCTTCCCCATTGGTATTGTGCGCTTAATGTGTCTTTCTATCCAGCCTTGTTTGCTCTTCTGCTTATATCAGTCTGTACCATTAACGCTTTCATGACTAAGCCTATTTTTGAAATTTGGTGTTTACAAGTTAAAGTAGAGTTCCACCCACTTTTACAACTCTTCAGCATCCCTTACTAAACTGTGCACTGTAAACAAATTGGATATTTTCAATTTTTTTTTCTCAGCACCTACTGTATATCTGCTGTATTCATTTTTCACTTCCCCCTCCCTGGCCGTGGCCCATCGCATCATTTCCTGTTTGCAATGCCTTCTGGGAAGGGGCGGCAACTTCCTCTCACACTGCTGTTGCTGTGGAAACCTGACCTGAAACCTATTACACTGCTTGTGCTGCACTGAGCATGTGCGAGATCTGCAAGGATGAGATCCAGGAAGAAATACAGTCTGGCTTCGGATGCCCACACTTAAGATGGCCACAGCCTGCTGTAAGTTTATAATATAACAATTTACTGCTATAAACTAACAAAACAGACCTTATTTTACAGACTAACTTTACTAGAATACATTAAGCTTGTGTATTATAGGGGTATTTTTATTTAAAAAAGTATAATTTCAGCCGGAACACCACTTTAAGAAGAGAGAATACAATAACAAGAGAATAAAATGGCGATTGTTGCAATATTTTTTTATCACATGGTATTTGTGCAGCTGTGTTTTAAACGCAAATTATTGGGAAAAGGGACACTTTCATGATATTTAAAAAAAAACAAACAGTAAAGTTACCCCAATTTTTTTTGTATAATGTGAAATATTATGTTACACCGAGTAAATAGATACCAAACATGTCACGCTTTATAATTGCACGCACTTGTGGAATGGCAACAAACTACGGTACCTAAAAATGTCCATAGGCTACGCTTTAAATTTTTTTACGGTTACCAGGTTAGAGTTACAGAGGAGGTCCAGTGCTAGAATTATTGCTCTCGCTCTAACGATCGCGGCGATACCACACATGTGTGATGTGAACACTGTTTACATATGCGGGCGCGACTTCCGTATGCGTTTTCTTTGCTGCGCGAGCTCGCGAGGACGGGGGCGCTTTAAAAAATTTTTTTTCTTATTTATTTTATTTACTTTTATATTTATAAATTGTGTTAAAAAAATTTTTTTTTGATGACTTTAATGCTGTCACAAGGAATGTAAACATCCCTTGTGACAGTAATAGGTGGTTACAGGTACTCTTTATGGAGGGATGGGGGGTCCAAAAGACCCCCCATCCCTCCTTTACACTTCAAAGTATTCAGATTGCTGTTTTCGGCGATTCTGAATACTGGGTATTTTTTTTAAACCAGCGCCATTGGCAGCCGAGTAAACGGGAAGTGACGACATGACGTCGCTTCCATGTTTACGATTAGGAGGCTGGAATGAAGCCACTCACGGCTTCGTTCCAGCCCGTCCCCAGGTGCCGGAGGCGGCCGATTGGTCACCGGGCCTCCCGATGAAACGGGAGGCCCGGTAAGAGCGGCGGGAGGGGGGAACGTCCTCCCGCTCTTCCGGTATAACAGCCAAGCGGCTTTTAGCCGCATCGGTTGTTATACTAGGAAAGCCGATCACCCGCTCTACAAAACAGTACCGGGATGATGCCTGCAGCTGCGGGCATCATCCCGGTATAACTCCAGAAACCAAGTACGCACATCTGCATACGCTCGGCGGGAAGGGGTTAAAGTGTATCTAGAGCCAAAACTTTTACTTAAATTTGAAGGGAAGAGTTGCCAACGCTGTCAGGTTTTTTTTATTGCTGTCTGTTTACCATCGGAGAAGATTTGCTCTATGGGGTGTATTTATAGCGCAAGAAATGAAAACTGCAGTGGTGATCAAATACCACCAAAAGAAAGCTCTATTTGTGGGGAAAAAAGGACAATAATTTTATTTGGGTACAACGTCGCACGACCCCACAATTGTCAATTAAAATAACGCAGTACCGTATCGCATAAAATGGCCTGGTCATGAAGGGGGGGGGGGGGGTAAACCTTCTGGAGCTGAAGTGGTTAAAAAAATAACGCAGTTATTTGGCTTTTAAAACCGCTGGTACTTTTATTTTGTGTGAATGGGGTAAAGTTGAATGCTCTTCTTCTTTTTCCACTTATGGCCACTAGAGGGAACCGAGGGATTATACTTATTTCATATAATCCTTAGCTCCATCTAGTGGCCATACAGTGGTATTTTCTCAAACCACTCTACTACCGTGTTTCCCCAAAAATAAGACCTACCCTGAGACCTAGCGTTATTTTCCAGGAGTGCTCCAATATAAGCCCTACCCCGAAAATAAGCCCTAGTTTAAAATGCTTGTAAAGTCCTATAATCCACTCTATTGGTGTAGTATATAATGTACAATGTGCGTGTTTCTGTAATATAATTGCGGGGAAGAGAGCTCCGTCGGGTCACAGAAGCGCAGAGCGGCGCTATAACGAAGGTAATTGGCACAATTATATTAGAGAAAAACACACATTGTACATTATATACCACTGTAATAGAGTGGATTATAGGCGTTTACAAGTATTTTAACTCAGTTCACACTGTGGATTCCCGTCAGGCAGGGAGAGAGAGGGGGAGAGAAGACAGCACATTACATGGTAAGACCTACCCTGAAAATAAGCCCTACTGTGTCTTTTGTTGCCAAAATTAATATAAGACCCGGGTTTATTTTCGGGGGAAACACGGTACAACTTCTGTGCATGAAACACAATCTATGAATGGAGGAGGAGGAACTATCAATCAACACGCTGGTGTGCATAGTGTTAAATGAAGTGTCATTTTGTGGCATTTCAAAAAGAAATAAAAAAAAGGCAATAAAGTAAACAGTGCGGTGTGTAGTAATACCACTATACAACCCCCGCTAGCGTGTAAAGGGGGTCCTAACTGTTCCGCTTTAATTCTCAGAGCATGTGTTTCTGTGACACTTTTGTATCCGGACCATTAACAACTTTTGGGTTGGGAAAGAAAACTTTGCAAAACCAAAACAAAATCCCGAGACGTTTGGCTCCGAGTTCTCTTCCTCCTCTGCCCAAATAAACATTTAATAACTCATACAGACGTATTGAGCGTCTGTCAATTTAAACCCGGAGAGGACAAAGGGAAAGGGATTTGGGACCTTGATTGTAATATATAAGAAGCTTGGCCCTTGTAAACGTTATTTCTCAATGTCTGCAATAAAACCCATAAATGTGGAGAAGGTGTCTGCACAGGATCAGGATCATTTTGCATCTTTTTTTTTAGCAGCTTGGGGAACTATCAAATAATTACCAGGACCGTCTATTCCATACGGATTGTATAGCACTAGATTTTAATTACATCAATTGAATTATTAAATGGAAAATCATAGTCTCTGTTCTGTATAAACAGCAGGGAGTGTATGTATGTACGTCCTTTACCTGGAATGACCAAGTGTTCTGCTGCTGAACAGGGTGTGAGCAGTGCTGTTCAAGTCTATCTAAACTAGGGCTGCAACTAACGATTATTTTCATAATCGATTAGTTGGCCGAGTATTGTTTCAATTAATCAATAAATCAGATGTTCTCCCGGGAACACCAATGATGGGGCACTATTCCTCCCGGGAACACCAATGATGGGGCAGCACTATTCCTCCCGGGAACACCAATGATGGGGCAGCACTATTCCTCCCGGGAACACCAATGATGGGGCAGCACTATTCCTCCCGGGAACACCAATGATGGGGCACTATTCCTCCCGGGAACACCAATGATGGGGCAGCACTATTCCTACTGGGAATACCAATGATGGGGCAGCACTATTCCTCCCGGGAACACCAATGATGGGGCACGATTCCTCCCGGGAACACCAATGATGGGGCACTATTCCTCCTGGGAACATCAATGATGGGGCACTATTCCCCCCCTCCCAGGAACACCAATGGGGCACTCTTCCCCCCCTCCAAGGAACACCAATGGGGCACTTCCCCCTCCCAGCAACACCAATGGAGCACTGTTCCCCCTCTACCAACAACACCAATGGGACACTATTCCCCCCCCCCCCCCCCCCCCAGGAAAACCAATGATGGGGCACTATTCCACCCACCCCCCAGAACACCAATGATGAGGCAATAAAACCTCCCGCGCCCCCCCCCCCCCCCCAGAAATACTTATGATCAAGTCAAGGGGCACTTGCCATCACAATGTATGTACTACTACTAGTATTGTATACAGCCGCAGCGCCGTTGCCTTACATCACGGCTGCTTCTCACCTCTCTCTCTTCCCTCGAGGCAGCAGCGGAGGGGGCTGAGGGGGGGGAGCTGACGTCAGTGAGGAGGAGAGAGGACGGCGCTCACGGCTGCTTCTCGCCTCTCTCTCTCTTCCCTCAAGGCAGCAACGGGCAGGGCTGAGGGGAGGAGCTGACGTCAGCGAGGAGGAGAGGCGCGGATGTGCAGCGCAGACATGCCTGGTCACATACGGCGGCGCCGCCACCTTGTACACAGGAGGATTCTAACGGACTGGCAGGAAGGAAGGTGCAGACTAACTAATCGATAATGAAAATCATCGACAACGATTTTCATTATTGATTATTATCGATTAATCGTTTCAGCCCTAAACCCAAAATCAAAAATGTATTATATTGCAGCTTAACAGTCCTTAGGTGTGGTGGCTGCATTTATTTATTTTTTTCAGTCCAAGAATAATTTAAGCAAGTACAGAAAATACCTGTTGATCCTTCCAAAGATGCAGTGTCCTTGTCACTTCCTGTGCGCTGACCTAGAAGCATATAACAAATGATATCTTTCTTTTGAAAACTACCAATTCCATCAATTCACTATGAAATGAAGAAGAATAAGGGCAGACATGTTTGAAGTCTAGCATGGATGGCAACCATGGCTCCTTCCAAAGATACAGTGAAGGAGTGAGCATGGCCACCCAGGGACAAGAGGATTTTTTTTGCAGGATCACGAGGTAAAAAAATGATAGCCTGTGTAGATTTTGTAGAAGCATTGATGAATCGTCAGATGAATCTTGTAGAGAACTTGTTTATTTCCAGCCAGCAGTGAACAGCATGTAAAACGGAAAATTTATATCAAATACTTACCGTAATTTTCCTTTCCTGATAGGCTCCATGGCAGCATACGTGTGGGGTTGACCCCGCCTCCATAACTACCCAATAGGACCCCTCCCTATAAATTTCAGCTGTGGGCTCTCAGCCGTGTTTCGTAACTAGCCTACTCCAAGCATTGGGAGGGACTCCTGCTGCCATGGAGCCTATCAGGAAAGGAAAATTACGGTAAGTATTTGATATAAATTTTCCGTTTTCCTGACAGGCTCCATGGCAGCATACGTGTGGGAAATAACTCGCCAAACACACCCGGGTGGGCACAATGCTGAGCGAGAAAATAAATTTATTTAACACTGTCCACTGACAGCACTTTCAAACCAAAATTAATGGATGACAAAGCGGCAGGTTCAACACAATAGTGAGAAACAAACGTATTGATAGATGACCAGGAAGCCGCTCTACATATAACTTCGGGTGCGACATGAAGAGAAGCCGCCCACGAGGTTGAGATACTCCGAGTTGAGTGTGCAGTCACTGCCTCTGGAGGAGCCAAGCCCTTCGCTTTATAAGCCCTTTGAATGGTCTGTACTATCCAAGCAGAGATGGATCTGATTGAGGCCCGTTTTCCTCTATTTTTCCCTTGCAGAAGAATGAAAAGGAAGTCCGTCTGTCTAAATGATTCCGTAGCTTCCAGGTATTGACTCAAAGTATGTCCCACATCAAGGGGATGAACTTCTTGACCTTCTGTTGTATTAAAAGGTAGGCAATACAATTTCCTGATTTTCGTGAAAAATAGATGTCACTTTAGGGTTTGAGCCCAACATGGGAATTAATACTGCTCTATCCGGGAAAAAGGTCAGGAAAGGCTCTTTGGAACCTAAGTTCCTGATTTCAGACACTCTCTTGGCTGAAGTTACTGCCACCAGGAAGACGGTCTTGAGTGTGAGGTCTTTAACTGATAGGATTATCAGGATCTGTTCCAAGCGTGGAAAGGAAATCTAGAACAAGGGGAAGATCCCATTTGGGGAATCTCGGTTTCCTTTGAGGTCTTAGCCTGATAGCACCCTTGAAGAATTGGCGAACCAGGGCATGGTTAGCCCATGAAATTCCTGTGAATGCCGAGATGGCTGATATTTGCACACGAAGGGAACTTACTGCTAGAGGCAAATCCAACCCTGTTTGCAGAAAGCTGAGGATATCCTGGACTTTTGGAGAACCACAAGGATTAGGTCTAGAGGCCATGTGCTCTGTGAACTTGGACCAGATACGTTCATATACTCTATTAGTGCTCTTCCGTCTGGCATTCAGAAGCGTCGGGATGGCTTCTTCTGGACAACCTAAGGCTTCAAGCCTTCCCCTCTCAAAACCCAAACCCTGAGATGTAGATGAGCAGGGCATGGATGCAGGATAGAACCTTGGGACAGAAGATCCGCCCTGAGAGGCAGAGGGATTGATTCCCGATAACTGAGGAGAGTTAAGAGGGGAAACCATGGCCTGTTGGGCCAAAACGGTATCACTGCCATGACTTCCACTTCCTCTGTTCTGAGCCTGCGGAGAAACTGGAGTATCACAGGTACCGGAGGGAAGGCATACGCCTTGTTGAACCTCCACCGATCCGTGAGGGCATCTATCCCATATGCTTGGGGATCCCGGAACCTCGAGTAATACCTGGTGAGTTTGTAGTTGCATGGGGATGCAAACAGATCCACTTCTGGAGACACTCCCAGTGTCAGGAGCCACTTGAACACCTCTTTGTGCAAGGACCACTCGTTGTTGTCCATTTGAACACGGGACAGAAAGTCCGCCTGAACATTCTGGACCCCCGGAATGTAGACTGCCGAAATGTTGGACAGATTCTTCTGAGCCCAGTTCATGATTGGCTCCACTTCCCTTAGGAGGGACCAACTGCGAGTCCCACCTTGTTTCCTTATATAGGCCACCGCGGTTGTGTTGTCCAACCGGAGCATCACTGAGGAGTTCTTTATCAGATGGTAGAAGGATCTGAGTGCCTGAAAGGCCGCTCGAAGTTCCAAAATGTTGGATACAGTCTTCTGGGATGGCGAGACCCATCTGCCCTGAGCCACTTCTGACAGGCAATGAGCACCCCAGCCCCGATTGCTGGCATCTGAGGTCACTGTGACCCAAGTGATGGGAAGAATCGAATGGCAATTGCGGAGATTTTTCCCCTGGAGCCACCAAAGGAGAGACTCTCTCATGGATGGAGTGAGAAGGATGCGCTGATTCTTGCTGGGAGAATCCCACTGTTGGAGAAACCCTTTCTGGAATGGGCGAGTGCGCCATTGAGCCCACTTCACCATGGGAATGGTGGCTGCCATTGTGCCGATCACCTTCAGACATTGAAGAGCGGAAAGGTGAGATGAAGCAAGAGTCGAACGGATCCTGTCCCGGATCACCACGATCTTCTCCTCTGGTAGCGAGATGGTGCCCTCTAGTGTGTTGAAATGGGCACCTAGAAATATGAGAGACTGAGATGGAATCAGGTGACTTCTCTCCAAATTCAGGAGCCACCCAAACTCTTGGAGAGTGGAAATTACTAGACTCCTGTGCTTTAGAAGCTGACCCTTGTCCTGGCCTAGAAGGAGGAGGTCGTCGAGATAGTGGTGAAGGCGAACTCCTTTGACTCGGAGCAGAGCAACAACAGCCAGCAGAACCTTGGAAAACACCCGAGGTGATGTTGTGAGACCAAATGGAAGGCAGGTAAACTGTAAGTGTTGATCGCCTACAGCAAAGCGAAGGAACTTTTGGAAGTCTGCCGCCACTGGGACATGAAAGTAGGCGTCTTTCAAGTCTATCGACACCAGCCAATCTCCTAGATGAACCGATTGTTGAATCGTTAATAGTGACTCCATCTTGAATTTTTCCTTTCGGATAAACCGGTTGAGATGAGTCAGGTCTATAACAGGCCTCCATGTGCCGTTCTTCTTCTGTACCAGAAACAGAGGAGAATACATGCCTTCTCCTCGTTCGCCATCTGGAACAGGAATGGCTGCGTTTTGAGCTAATAAAGAGCTTATGTAAGCTAAAAGAACTTGTTTCTTCTCTTCTGAACTTGGAAGATTTGTTGGTATAAATCTTAGTCTGGGAGTGCTGTTGAAAACCCAGGTGTGGCCTGAGGACACTGTCTTGACAGTCCAGAAATCCCGAATTGAGGCCGCCCAAACATGCCGGAAGTGGAGCAGACGAGCCCCCACCTGACATGTTTGAGCGGGCCCAATTTCAAAAGGACTTAGTGGAGTCCTGGTTACTGGTGGAAGCCCCTTTTGTGGGCTTTTTAAAAGAGGACTGCCTGGATTTCCAGGATCTAGAAAATTCCCGACCAGGCCTATAGCTACGTGCTTCCCTTGCACGGTCGGTGTTCTGCGATCTTGAAAAGGTGCGTTTTTGATTCTGTAAACGCCTGTCTTGAGGGAGGAACCCCGATTTACCACCCGTAGCCCGGGTAATGGCGCTATCCAGCTTGTTGCCGAAGAGGGATGAACCCTCAAATGGAATACGGCACCAAGCCTGTTTAGAGGCTGGGTCCGCCAACCAAGGTCGCAGCCACAAGGCCCGACGGGCGGTGACCGACGACAACATCACCCGAGCCACTAGGCGAACAATGTCAATAGAGACCTCCCCCAGAAAGGCAGAGGCAAGCCTGATTTCCTGAATAGGGGAGCTCTTAGCCGCTTCTTCAGAGATACCTCTAAGAGAATCATTCACATTGTCTGACCATGCCTCCAAAGCTTTAGAGACTGCTGCTAAGGCCAGAGCTGGTTTGCACACTGTGCCTGCTGTCAGGTAAATCCTTTTTAGGTCGGCATCAATCCGTCTCTCTAGCGGATCTTTAAATGAGACTGTATCTTCAAGAGGCAGAGTCACATATCTCACAAGCCTCATTAATGCAGCATCTACCAAGGGAGCTGACTCAAGGTGTTTAACCTCTTCTTCCTTGAAAGGGTATAGTTTTGCGACTTTAGATTGCATAGAGCTTTTTTTTATCTATCTTGCCCCATTCTTCAAAAATTATCGCTCCCACTTCCGTGAGGAAAGGAAAATAATGACGCTCCTTGCTGAGCTGTTTAAAAAACTTTCTCTGTTTAGCAGGAGAAATAACTGGATCTTCCCAAACCAGAGCGTTTTTAACCGCTTTCACCAGAGAAGGAACCAGGGCATATTCAAAGCCCATCCCAGGATCATCTGCTTCTGACCCACTATCTGAAGGGGGGGCAGACTGGTGGCTAGGTTGAGAAGACTCCCACGTCTCAGGAACTGGACCCTCTTCTGACAGGGGAATCAGTGGATCTTGAGGAGAATCACGAGGCTTTGCAGCGTCTCTCTCCTGCAGTGATTCTTTCACAACTCGCTTGATTAGAGTTTCCAGCTGTTGGTCTGCACCTTCCCTCCCATTAGCTGCTTTAGAAAAACAGCGGTCACAGAGAGACTTGCTGGCAGGAACTGGGGCCCTGCATCCCCAACATATTTTCTCCGGTCCCCTATGAGATGAGGGGGGGTGAGGAGAGCCTCTACTGTGGTCTTTAGACTTAGAGGATGAACCATGGTGTCTAGAGCCAGAGGAGGAATGCCGGTGGTGTGATTTAGATGACCCGCTCCTTCTGCGGGAACTACTTTGTCTTTGATCAGACCTAGAAGGGCTAAGGAAAGAAGGAAGACAGGAATAGAGAGAGAAAGGCACAAGTCAGAATGATGCCCTACACTCCGCTCTCTTCCCCCCAGCAGGTAAGTAAAGAAATATACATTCAAATCCTACCTGCTGCGAGAGGACTGGCCACCAGGAGGCAGTGAAGAGTCCATGGCTGATGCTGGGAATCACTGCAGGTGAACACAGAGTAAATCAGATACACCAGAAAGCAAAAACAGCAAGCACAGACCCATCTGTACTGCACTTACCTGGGGAAGGCTCTGCAGATGCTCAGGGAAGTCGCCGCTATGCCCACGATCATTCCCGAGCTCTGCGAGCTTCCCCAGGCTTTTAAAATTGGCGCCGCGTGACGTCACGGCCGCGCCAGGCCCACGGTCGTCGTGCGCATACGCGAAACCAGGCCTCGCTTTCGTTCCGGAACTGCGCCTGCGCAAAACGCAGACAGAACCCGGAAGTAGAGGGAGCGGCGGCTGGAACGCACAGGGAACCAGCCGCTGCATAGGCAATCTTGACAAAAGCATACAGAGAGAAAAAACAACAACAACAAATATATACACTGCTGCCATGAAGGCGATATGCTCACCACCACCTACGATCGACTCGGCCGGAACATCCATACACACACCGGGCTTTTGGCAGATAATGGCCACCTGCATACTGCTAGGCAATCGGCCTGTGCGCGCTTTTCATTCAAAAATGACTCCAGCTCTTCAGCGCTTACTCTGCAATACACTCCATACCCTGCTAACAGTCAAGGCTTATTGGAGGGATGAGACATCACATCAGTCGGCCGATACGATCGCGGGACATCGTCTTCAGGTAGGAGAACCAAACATCAGGTCCTACGGAGGAGGACAAAAAAGGAACACGGCTGAGAGCCCACAGCTGAAATTTATAGGGAGGGGTCCTATTGGGTAGTTATGGAGGCGGGGTCAACCCCACACGTATGCTGCCATGGAGCCTGTCAGGAAACCTTTTTTAGTTTCACTTTATAACTTCCTACTTCCTGTTCCCACCCCCAGGTCTTCACACATCTATGTGAGTCTGCAACAAATACATATTCTACATCTTTCCCCTTTTAAAGAAAGGATATGCAAATATAAATTAATTGTAATATAGAACTAACAAGGAGTGCAGCATAGCAAATAACAATAACAAACCACAATATAAAACGCAAAATGCTGGGTTAGGCGGGCCCGGTTCACACTGATGCGAGTTCATAACGAATGCAATGCGTCAAAAGCACTTTAAATTCGCATGTCATCCATAAAGTCATTGTTTTCAATGACGGTCATTCACATACATGCGTTGCGATTCCTCTACGAATGCGATGCAATAAAAAAAAGTCTTGTGCGAGTTTACTGCGTTGCGTTGCGAATTTAGTCTCCATAGACATCAATGTAAATCGTTCTTGAATCGCATTGATGGTTCAAATATGTGTAAATTCCACCACACTACTCTCCACAAAAAACAGGAAGTACACAGGAAGTTAACACCTTTTTTTTTTTTTTTTTTTTTTTTTACATGATTCCATTGGCTAGAACATCAATCACAGCTATTGAGGGGGGAATAGTGCCCCATCCTGAAATTCACTGTAAAATCGCGGTAAATTCGCACCTCATACAGGACAAAAAAACGGAACAAATTCACAGCGCAGCAGTGTGAACCGAGCCTAATGCCGCGTACACACGGTCGGACTTTTCGACCGGACCTGTCTGACGGACGCCGACAGACCAAATCCGGCGAACAATCCGATCGTGTGTGGGCTTCACCAGACTTTTCCAGTCACAAATCTGATGGACTTTAGATTTGAAACATGCTTCAAATCTTTACGTCGTAACTCCGCCGGACCCAGAAATCCGCTCGTCTGTATGCTAGTCCGACGGACAAAAACCCATGCTAGGGCAGCTATTGGCTACTGGCTATCAACTTCCTTATTTTAGTCCGGTGTACGTCATCATGTACAAATTCGGCGGACTTTGGTGTGATCGTGTGTAGGCAAGTCCGGTCGTTAGAAAGTCCGTTAAAAGTCCACCAAAAGTCAGTTGAAAGTCTGTCGGACTTTTGTAGCTGAAAGGTCCGACCGTGTGTACGCGGCATTAGAGTCAGTGTGTGATGAAGTCTTGGAACTTTGGATTGGGTTTACACTCTTCCAGATCGAGTAATGACTTGTGGGGCTTGCGAGTCTGAAACCTCTTGCCTGTCGCCATCATAATTTTGTTGTGGTTGTGTTTTACATCCGTTGGTGGAAGTGTCAATTGGCACAGCAGCAGGTGGCTGTGCTTGGGGTCCTGAAGTGATCATGGGCAGCGGCAGTACATTATGATTCGGGTACCTGTAGGAGGTGACGGCGGTTCCTTACATAGGTCCTTCCATTAGAATGGACAACATAGCTGTTTGGTTGGCAGGCCTTTCCATGAACCGTGGCCAGTTTGTCAAACCCACAGGTTGTCTCCATCCTTACCACCTGCCCAGGCTCCAGAGGAGAAAGGCGTCTGGCCGATTTGTCATGGCTTATCTTTCCTTTTTGCCGGAGTGTAAATAAAGCAGCCTGAACATCAGCCTCAACTCTTGGCAGGAGCTAGGATGGGAATCAGAGTCATGGTTCATCGTGATCGTGAACGTTGTGCCGGAGAAGGCATGCCATCCCTAGGTGTGTTGCGGAGGTTTAGTAGGGCTGCATAAAATTTAGAACCATCATGTGCCCATTTCTCTAGGACATCGTTTCTCAACTCCAGTCCTCGAGGCACCCCAACAGGTCATGTTTTCAGGCTTTCCATTATTTTGTACAAGCAATTTTATTAGTTTAACTGCCTTAGTAATTACCACAGCTGTTTCATCTGAAAGAAATCCTGAAAACATGACCTGTTGGGGCGCCTTGAGGACTGGAGTTGAGAAACACTGCTCTAGGAGATGCTTGACCATTGGATCTAGGGTAATTGGGACTGCTAGTGCTAATTCCATTGGTGAGCAAAGTTCTTGATTTCTCTACTTGAAAATGATGTTGCATTGTCAGTCATCAATTGATAGGGAATTCCATATATAGAGAATATCTGCTTTAATGCCTTTATCACTATGTTACTGTAATGCCCTGTACACACAATCGCACATTCCGACAACAAAATCCATGTTTTTTCTCCGACGAATGTTGGCTCAAATTTGTCTTGCATACACACGGTCACACAAAGTTGGTCGTAAATTCCAAACGTCAAGAACGCGGTGACGTACAACACGTACGACGAGCCCAGAAAAATGAAGTTTAATAGCCAGTGCGGCTCTTCTGCTTGATTCTGAGCATGCGTGGAACTTTGTGCACTGGAATTGTGTACACACGATCGGAATTTCCGACAACGGATTTTGTTGTCGGAAAATTTGAGATCCAGATCTCAAATTTTGTGTGATAGAAATTCCGATGGAAAATGTCCGATGGAGCCTACACACGGTCGGAATTTCCGACAACAAGCTCCTATCAAACATTTTCCGTCGGAAAATCCTATCGTGTGTACAGGGCAGAAGTGTTTTGGGAGGAAACGACGTTACCTTATGTCGGTTCGCCTTGTGACCACTGGGGGCGCGTGCATGACGCCAGAGCCGATGCGCATGCCCGGCGGTCGTGATGATGGCCGGGCTCCCGTGATCGCTCCATACAGAGACAGAACGGAGATCTGTCAATGTAAGCAGACAGATCTCCGTGCTGTCAGGGGTGAGGAGAGCGATCTGTTGTTCATACTAAGTATGAACAATGATCGGTCTCCTCACTCAGGCAGTCCCATCTCCCCACAGTTAGAATCACTCCCTAGGACAAACAATTAACCCCTTGATCGCCCCCTACTGTTAACCTCTTCCCTGCCAGTGACATTTACATAGTAATCAGTGCATTTTTATAGCACTGATCGCTGTATAAATGCCAATGGTCCCAAAAATGTGCCAAAAGTGCCCGATCTGTCTGCCATAATGTCGCAGTCCCGATAAAAATCGCTGATCACTGCCATTACTAGTAAAAAAATAATAATAATAAAAATGCCATAAATCTTTTCCCTATTTTGTAGATGCTATAACTTTTGCACAAGCCAATCAATATACGCCTATTGGGATTTTATTTTACCAAAAATATGTAGCAGAATACATATTGGCCTAAATTGATGAAGAAATTTGATTTTTGACATTTTTTTTGGATATGTTTTATAGCAGAAAGTAAAAAATATTGTTTTTTTTTCCAAATTGACGGTCGCTTCTTGTTTATAGCGAAAAAAAAAAAAACCGTAGAGGTGATCAAATACCACCAAAAGAAAGCTCTATTTGTGGGGAAAAAGGACAAACATTTTATTTAGGTACAGCGTTGTATGATCGTGCAATTGGCAGTTAAAGTAACGCAGTGCGGTATCGCAAAAAATGGCCTGGTCATGAAGGGGGGTAAATCTTCCAGTGCTGAAGTGGTTAACACAAAACTGCATTTGCAGGCAAGTGGTGCCTACAGATAGAAACAATCTGTGCAGCTTTGACCAAAATTGGATAACTCCCTTGTTATAGGGGTAGGCCATGTATTTACCTCCTGAAGTCTGGTGGAAAAACCTCCCAGGGATGGCATCATCCCATTCTGCCTTGTTGCTAGGGTGTTGCTAAGATACTACCAGCTGATTTAAACCGCTGTGCATATACTTTCTCTCTTTTGTTGCAGTAGCTCTTTGCAATTCAACAAAGCTGTGACGGAGGAGGATAGTTGACCTCACATATGAGAGTGTTTGAGAGCTTGCTCCTGTAATGATGGGGGTGAGCAGTAATGGATGGGAGTGTCTTAGCAACGATCTGGTAACAAGGCAGGATGGGATGATGCCATCTCTGGGAGTTTTTCAGCCAGGCTTCTGGAGGTACATAAATGTCCTACACCTATAGCAAAGGCATTATCCAACTTTAGTCAAAGCGGCACAGTTTTTTTTAATCTACAGATGCCCCTTACCTGCATAGGCAGTTTTTTAGTGAAGGTGAACTAACCTTTTAATAACTGCCTGGAGTACCGACATTTCTTCAATTTACCCCTTTGCACGCCTGTCATTAAAATTGATTTATTGAGGTACGTGAAATCACAAATATATACTGTAAATGCCATGATCACATTTTCCCATTATTTACTATCATCTTGGTGTATGTAAAATTGCTCTAGAAAACACACATGCAGATTCTTAAGTACCTTCAAATGATGTTTCTTTTAGTTCTGGGGTGAAGCCTAAAACCTGGAATTTCAGCTATGAATACACTTTGTGCCGTGTTGGTCCTGGCGTTCGGTCGTGGCTTCAACGTCAGTCTACAGAGGAAGTAAACCTCTCGAGAACTTTGCAATTCAGCACATTGCTCCGCCATGCCAGCTACATCTTAGTACCTGATGTGCGTGTAGTGTGCAAGGAATGTTAGGATTGTTGATTTTGGTTCTTTTTCCTGGACTGCAACATTGAAAAACCCATTGGGGAGCCTACATGGATATAAAGCATTAACATTCAACTCCAAGAAAAGAAGACTATCTTCCAACTTAACTATATTTATTACATGGATTTCCACAAACTCTATTCCAGATCTTATGACCTGAACGTACTCAGAATTGGACAGCTACAGATTTAAAAAATGAAAATATTGGAGATTCTGCTTTTTACTATAAATACACAACCGATCCTAGTTGTGTATAAATCCCTGCGCCCCTTTGGATGTCAGCACTCACTGCATGCTTTTCACAAGGGATAAAACCCCCCCAGTGCAGTGCAGTATTTTTATTGGTTGAACCTGATGGACTTACTCACCATGCTCAGATGCAGGCACGGGCCCCTTTAACTCAATTTCCTACAACTCACTGGGTTCCTGGACATTAGGAAGCTCAGAGAGTTCACAGCTGGTCAAATGATCTACAGTCAGTTCAGAGGTCCTCCACTGTCAAAACCGGCATGAAGGCAGCTGGGCCAAAGCCTACAAGTGTGCAGCATCTCCAAAAAACCCAGCTGCTGTGGGGATCCACTCTTCATTGCTATTGGAGTACTCCAGTTCTAGTGGGGTGGCCCTTTGTCTTTGTTCATGGATTTCTCCAGCTGTGCTGATAGGTAATGGCGAGACTGCCCTGATAGGCACTGGTGAGGCTGTGCTGATGGGTAATGGCGAGACTGCCCTGATGGACACTGGTGAGGCTGCACTGATGGGCACCGGTGAGGCTGCATCGATGGGCACCAGTGAGGCTAAATCGATGGGCACCGGTGAGGCTAAATCGATGGGCACCGGTGAGGCTGCATTGATGGGCACCCATGAGGCTGCATTGAAGGGCAGTGAAGAGGCTACACTTGGTTCCCCCTTTTTAATGTAGAGAGAGGAAGAGGTGGAGCTCTAAGATGAAAAGGTGGAGCTTAAAAGGGAAGGGGTGTGGTTTACAGATTACAGGGCGGGGCTTAAACTCAAAGGGGTGTGGCCTTGACAAGAAGGGGTGGGTCCTATTTAAATTAGGGGTGCATGGGTTTAGTCAGGCCTAGGGCAGCGCAAAACCTAAATACACCACTGACTACAGCTGCACTGTATTGTGTACTGTGTACACCACAAGAAGTGTAGTAGAAACTGTACACACTGTATTAAATACTGTGTACACTGCCTGCACCGTATTAGCAACTGTACTACGGCTGCACTGTATTTTATACTGTGTACACCACCATAAGTGTAGTAGACACTGTACACACTGTATTAGATACTGTGTACACCGCCTGAAGTGTATTAGAAACAGTACACAACAGAATGCACTGTAGATATAGGCTACACTGGATGCAGAGTATATATACAGTATATATATATATATATATATATATATATATATATATATATATATATATATATATAAATACACTGCTTGCATTCCCCTTAATATTCATACCAGACCCAAAGGGCCTGGTAATGGACTGGGGGGGGGGGGGGGGAACCCATGCCGTTTTTTTCAATGAGTTTTATCTATATAGCCAAGACCCGACAATTCATTACAGCCGCGATCAGTTTTAAATTACTTTTTTTCCTTTAGAAATGTCATTTTCCTGTGGTACTGTTCTAAACACGGGAAAACTGCACCACTTTACAGGCATACTATAGACACCCCCCAAGGCACGATATTTATAAAGAATACGTCTGTTTATAAAACTTTTTTTTGCATTGATACTGGGGCAGGACCCGGTTCCCCAAACTCTTTTTATGACAATAACTTGCATATAAGCCTTTAAAATGAGCACTTTTGGTTTTTCATGTTAGTGTCCCATAGACTTTAATGGGGTTCCGCGGCTTTCGAATTTGCCGCGAACACCGCATAATGTTTGCTGTTCGCCGAACGTCGGAACAACCAAAGTTCGGCCTAAACTTATGCTCGGGCCGAACCGTTCGCCCATCCCCAACTGCCACTAACTGAATAAGCTGCCTGCCTAATGTAAATCAAGCTATCTCTCTGTCCATGCCAACAACACTACACACCGCTGCCGTATAAGCTGCCTTATATAGTGTGGGGCATGGACTTAGTCCTCCTGAGCCATGATTGGCCAAAGGCACCCTGTCTTTGGCCAGTTATGGCTCTTTTAGCAGAGGGCGCTGTGATTGGCCAAAGCATGCAGGTCAGGTGCATGCTTTGGCCAATCATCATACAGCAATGCACTGCGATCTCGCAGTTCATTATGGTGCGTTCCGCTGTGCTCGAATTTGCCGTGAATGCCCTATAATGTTCACTGTTCTGCGAATGGGCGAACACCGAATGTTTGAGTCAAACCTATGTTCGACCTGAACATCAAGCTCATCCCTACCTGTCACCTGGCCATCATTACATTGGAAATCTGTGGCTTTGAGGTTGTGCCCCTGATTATTTACTTCTATCACAGACCACTTCTGTTCAAGCCTCTGCAACCAACAGACAAGAACCCTCATTTCCCACTGCTGCTGATTTTTTGTGACATGACATGTCCAGGACAGGTAAATCCGGAACACCTATTACTCTGAGATCTGGTTACAAATGTCATCTGAGAACATATGAATATGTTTAGACATAGCTATATTGTGTATAAATGTATATATTATATATTGTATATTATATGTACATCAGGGCGGCTACATTTGCTCACTACATAACCAGCATTTAACAATATTTGATTCAAGGTTTCTTGAATATTCAAAGACCAACTCCAGGCCTGGGATCCCCCGCTATAATTATAAGTGTAATAAATGTAATAATTATCAACATGGAGTGAATCGTTGTGAGAGCTAAGAAGGTTAAAGTAGCTTTTGGAAGGCTCCATGGGGGAGGGTTCAGCATTGCTTGAAGATATCTGAACCTTGTGTAGCCTCTGGAATGTTGGGTAGCCTTACTGTAGGTGAACTGGCTTATGGTTTTTTCAAAAACTTGACCCATGGGTGGCAACCTATTGACTGACATCAACTTCGGAAATCTCTTCTTGCAGGCTTTTATTTGCTCCTTGTCCAGGGAAGAGAGGGATAGGGATTACAAGATACCCCAAAAGAGCAACATAGTGTTCTTTCTACCCAAAAGAACTTCTGTAGCCCCTCTCACTGATGATGAGCCTTTAAGCCAAGATGGGCAATGGGCAAAGTTCTGTAGTCAGTCCTGTATTCCAGGTCCTAACATTGGCTTATTCTCATTCCTTGGGACTTGGCTCTGGAGACTGATTTCCTCCCCAGGCCTCTTCATCAATCTCCTTTCCAGGACCATCCAGCACCTTACCCTCTCTAGGTGAAGCTTGGGAGGTAAACAAACCTTATAGAAGGTCTCCCTGCATATTTACCTCCTTTTCACATAACTGGCAATAAACCTAGAGATTAACCAGAGGGGGGTAAATACTGTATGCATAACCTGCAGTTTTGCCAACCCCCCGAAGTGAAATTTACTGGCAGGACGGCAAAATTTACAAATGGCACCAATTTTTTACTGGCAAAAATCATGAAATTTACTGTTCTGATCATTATAAGGTATATATTTACTGATCTTACTGTTGCTTTAAATTGGCATCCATTATTAACAGGAACTGTAGTATTTTACGCCCACTTCCTGCCCAGCAGACATATCAGATAATCTTTCTACAGTGAAGGAAGCATGTTAAAGACCTCCACTATTTCTTAATACTGGCCTTGGAAGCATAAGTCTGTAAGTAGGCTGTCATTAGTTTTAAATTAATTAGTATATGTTCTACTAATTCAACTACATTTTATATGTGTTTTTGGTGGGATGTTTCTGTCAGGAAGTTCATTCAGCTAGGCCACATTTTTGCTACCTAGTGCCTTAACAGTATTGTAGCATGCCTGTTACTATTTGCTTTTGTCATGTAAAATGCTAATGCATATTTTTACAATTTGTGTTTTGCAGTTTTACAAAAAACTTATTCTCAGTAAAGATTACAACTATTAGCCCTTCCTCCTGAGTCTTTATTGGGAAGCTGTTAGCTGTCTGCCAAGCCTTGTACTTTGAACACATTGTGAGGGCAGAACACTGACAGAGCCACATTGTTTAATGCCCGCGTACACATGGGCGGACTTTTCGATGGACTAGGTCCGGTGGACTTTTCGACTGACTTTTTGACGGACTTTCCGACGGACTTTCGAATGAATGGACTTGCCTACACATGAACAACCAAAGTCCGACGGATTCGTACGTGATGACATACGACTGGACTAAAATAAGGAAGTTTACAGCCAGTAGCCAATAGCTGCCCTAGCGTCGGTTTTTGTCCGGCGGACTAGCATGCAGACGAGTGGATTTTTCAACCGGACTCAAGTCCGTCAGAAAGATTTGAAACATGTTTCATTTCTAGGTCCATTGAACTTTTGGGTAAAAAAAGTCCGCTGGAGCCCACACACAATCGAATTATCCGATGGAGTCCGGTCCGCCAGACCAAGTCTACCATAAAGTCCGCTCGTGTGTACACGCCATTACTGGCACTGCAAAAAAGTACATAAAATGACAGTTTTCAGTGCTAAAGTGTGCAAATATCTATATTTGATCTATAAATACATAGCTAGTGCTAGTAGCAATGTGTTTAAGTTAAACAAAAGTCAAAAACCATATTTCTCAATTTACATGAAGGTCAGGTTACTATAACCCAGCCAGCACAGAGTTCCTCCTTACATCAGAGTCTGCAGGATTCCCCCTTACAGTGAAAGGGAACTTTTATGTAAAGAGGAATGCTGCAGATCATGATCTAAGGGGGAACTCTGATGTGGGGGGGCCTCTGGTGACTAGTGACCACCTTCTGCAGAGTGAATACACTAAGGTAAGGTGGGGGGGGTTACTAATATAGGGGGGAACCTTTATATCAGTGCCCCCTAACATTATTGTATTCACTCCCCCCTTACATAGGCAACCCCCCCTCAGACTGGCCTGTCACTGACCTCCTCTCAGGTGCACTGTGCAGGGCTCAGTCAGATGGCTCCAGCTTGGCGGCTCTGGTTTTATGCTATAGTCTCCTCCCCGTAGTCCACACATGTCTGTCACCTCCTGTGACCCCCATCCCGGCAGCGTTCCCACTCTTGACTCCTTTCTAGGATCCCCCTCAGAGACTGCAGACATGATGAAAGACAAGAGATGGTCAGAGACGGCAGACATGATACAGGAGATGGTCAGAGACTGCGAACATACTACAGGAGGTGGACATAGGCTGCGGACACACTACAGGAGGTGGAGAGAGGCTGCGGACATACTACAGGAGGTGGACAGAGGCTGCGGACATGATACAAGAGGTGGACAGAGGCTGCGGACATACTACAGGAGGTGGACAGAGGCTGTGGACATACTACAGGAGGTGGACAGAGGCTGTTGACACACTACAGGAGGTGGACAGAGGATGTGGACATACTACAGGAGGTGGACAGAGGCTGCGGACATATTACAAGAGGTGGACGGAGGCTGCGGACATACTACAGGAGGTGGACAGAGGCTCCGGACATGATACAGGAGGTGGACAGAGGCTGCGGACATGATATAGGAGATGGACAGAGGCTGCGGACATACTACAGAAGGTGGACAGAGGCTGCAACATACTACAGGAGGTGGACAGAGGCTGCGGACATGATATAGGAGGTGGACAGAGACTGCGGACATGATGCAGGAGGTGGAGAGAGGCTGCAGATATGATAGTGTCCTCACCCCCTCACAGTAGCCTTCTCCTCTGTCCACCATCATATTACATCTCCACATCAGTGTGTCTTCCTCCTGTTCCCTTTTCACCTCTCCACAGCACAGGGCAGCACATAAGTGTCCTTCTCTGTACCCTGCACGCCACATCTTCTCCCCACCAGGTATATTTACCAAAATGTCTTTTTTGCATTCTATTTTCAGACCTATCTAAGTCACCCAAACTGCTCTGTCCCCTGCTGCTGGCCACTCCCAGAAGCTGTTGTCACACAAGATATGTGGAGCTGGGCAGAGGGCATGCCAGCCACAAGCTGACTACAGGCACACCATGGGTTGGCACCCCAGTAATGTCCTCCCCTGCCCCCTTTTTGCTATCCCCCTCCACACACTGTGTGCCACTCTCCTCACCCCTCCTGTGGCGAGTGCACGTGTGCACGAGTCGCCACCGTGACACCGCCAAGAACGAGTGGACTCACTGTCTTCTATTCAAAAATGGAGCCAGGCGGCGCCATTACGTTACTGTGCATGTACGAGTTTTCCTGAGCCCAGCTGGCTTCTAAATGCGCAGTTGTATAGTCGGCTTGCGGCCATGTTTTTTACGGGCAGCCCGAAAATGGGCTTAAATTTACCGGCTGCCCGGAAATTAACGGGCGGTTGGCAACACTGGTAACCTGTAACATTGTATCGTCCTCCTAAATAAATCGCAGAACACTTTCCAAGAGTAGGCAGAAGTAAACTATTCTGTAGGTTTAGGGGAAACCCAATGAAAGTAGAAATAATTACAATCAGAGCTCAGGCTGACTACAGCCTAGCTGCCCAAAATATTTAAACTAGGGACACTGCAGCTTATGGTGGGGTCCCTACATTTGCTAAAATTGTGTTTGATATCACTAGCACCACACCCATTTAAGTATCACTAAACTCCCATCATACAAAACTATCAATAAATGGTGTATTACATGCTGTTCATACTCACTCAGTCACTATGAGATTCGTTTTCTGTATTCTGCAAAAAATCCTTCTGTTCATATCCCCAAATCAGCTTGGGATTTTGCAGCTGTGGTGGCAACTCTGCACATGCTCAGTTTTCAGTGAGTTTCTATGCTGAACATTTCCTCCCTATCAAATCTGAGCAGCCCATGTGACTATAGAGTCACACATGTGGGCGTATACACCGTGATAAATGACAGCCCACTCCCTCCCTCCTCCTCCATCCACACTAAGCAGCTAAACCCAATAGGGGTGGTATATTACATGTAGATTAATGGAGACTTCATCTCCCTCTTATTCTAAGACACAAGCTGGAGGGGCGTGACACAGCTTGTGATTAGCAGAAATTAGCCTGACAGTATTTGAAGGTTTCCCCTCATCCAATTTGCATACCAGGAGATTGTGACCAGCTCTCTATGGAGCCGGTTCACACATCTCCGCAGCGGCTCTGGTGCGAATTGCACAGCAGTCCTGTGCATCTTTTGGTCAATTTCAAGTTTGACTTCACCCCAAAATTTGGGCTGAAATCAGACCTGAAACGGTGAATGGAGACACACCGGACCCCCTGCTGTGAGCCGCTGTGTTCTTCAGGGTGAACCAAGCCTAAAAAAGGAAAAAATTGCATTTAGAATCAATTTCAGTAAATAAGAGGAAACTGTTTTCTGCAATGTACCAAGCACATGCAAGTAAAAGGCCTGTTTTTGAAAGTTTTCCTCACACATGATTGGATATTCAAAGTGAACACCACTTCACCTTATTGGCCAAAGTTCAAAGTGAACATTTCCCTTTACTATTTAAACCCTTAAGCCTGGTACACATGGGGATTTTTTTTTCCTCAACCCAGCGGGCTGAACCAAGAAAAAAAAACTGACAGATTGCTGTACTAACACAAGCCATGTTAGTACAGTGATCTCCCCCACTGAGCTCTTGTGTTCTGACATTGGCTGCAAGCACTGAGCGGATGCTGATTTTCCAAGCTGGATGTTAGACTGGTTTTTGTTAAACATGCTGCTGTACATATAGGCCGAATGTTAGCCTGATTCTGTTAAAATTTCTGTTGTTATTCGGCCCATGCGGGCAGCACTGTGGCTAAGTGGTTAGCACTTCTGCCTAGCAGCACTAAGGTCTTCAGTTTGAATCCCAACCAAGACACTACCTGCCTGGAGTTTGCATGTTCTCCCTGTGCCTGTGTGGGTTTCCTCCAGGTACTCCGGTTTCCTCCCACACTCCAAAGACATGCTGATAGGTTAATTGGATCCTGTCTAAATTGGTCCTAGTATATGTATGAATGAAGGTGAGTTGAGTTAGGCTGGGTTCACACTGGTGCGACACGACAGCCGTCCTACTTTGGATCCGACTTTGCCCTGCGACATGAAGCCGGCATGTGTCCGACTTTCAATGAACGGGGATCCGACTTGGATCCCCGCCAATGCCCGACACTGTGTTTGATATGAATCTTTAGGGGGAACTCCGCGCCAAATTTTAAATAAAAATCCGGCATGGGTTCCCCCTCCAAGAGCATACCAGGCCCTTGGGTCTGGTATGGACCTTGAGGGGACCCCCCTACGCCGAAAAATCGGCGTGCGGGGGGTCCCCCCAATCCATACCAGACCCTTATCCGAGCACGCAGCCCGGCCGGACAGGAATGGGGGTGGGGACGAGCGAGCGCCCCCCCCCCCTCCTGATCCGTACCAGGCCGCATGCCCTCAACATGGGGGGGTTGGTGCCTTGGGGGAGGGGGGCGCGCTGCGGCCCCCCCACCCCAAAGCACCTTGTCCCCATGTTGATGAGGACAAGGGCCTCTTCCCGACAACCCTGGCCGTTGGTTGTCGGGGTCTGCGGGCGGGGGGCTTATCGGAATCCGGGAGCCCCCTTTAATAAGGGGGCCCCCAGATCCCGGCCCCCCACCCTATGTGAATGAGTATGGGGTACATCGAACCCCTACCCATTCACTTAGGAAAAAAAGTGTTAATTTAAAAAAAAACACTACACAGATTTTTAAAGTAATTTATTAGACAGCTCCGGGGGTCTTCTTCCGACTTCGGGGGTCTCTCCGGTTCTTCTCCGCGCTCTCCGGGTCTTCTGCCGGGCTCCTCCTCTCTCTTCTGCTCTTTTGCCGCTCTTTTGCTAAAGAGGAGGGGCCCGGTCTGCTGCCTTCTTCTCTTCGGGGGTCTGCTGCCTTCTTCTCTTCGGGAGTCTCTCCGGTTCTTCTCCGCGCTCTCCGGATCTTCTGCCGGGCTCCTCCTCTCTCTTCTGCTCTTTTGCCGCTCTTTTGCTAAAGAGGAGGAGCCCGGTCTTCAATCTTCTGCCTTCTGCCCTCTTCTCCTGATGTTGACACGACGCTCTCTGGGGCTGGAATGCACTCTGAGCGCTCCGCTCTGACTTATATAGGTGGTGACCACGCCCCCTTGTGCCGTCACAGTCCCTGGGCATGCTGGGACTGTGACGTTTTAGGGGGCGTGGTCATCACCCGATGACCACGCCCCCTGTATGCCGTCATAGTCCCAGCATGCCCAGGGACTGTGACGGCATAAGAGGGCGGGGTCACCGCCTATATAAGTCAGAGCAGAGCGCACAGAGAGCATTCTAGCCGGAGAGAGCGTCGTGTCAACATCAGGAGAAGAGAAGAGGGCAGAAGACCGAAGACCGGACTCCTCTGCTTAAGCAAAAGAGCGGCAAAAGAGCTGAAGAGAGCGGAGGAGTCCGGCAGAAGACCCGGAGAGCGTGGAGAAGAACCGGAGAGACCCCCGAAGAGAAGAAGGCAGCAGACCCCCGAAGAGAAGAAGGCAGCAGACCGGGCCCCTCCTCTTTAGCAAAAGAGCGGCAAAAGAGCAGAAGAGAGAGGAGGAGCCCGGCAGAAGACCCGGAGAGCGCGGAGAAGAACCGGAGAGACCCCCGAAGTCGGAAGAAGACCCCCGGAGCTGTCTAATAAATTACTTTAAAAATCTGTGTAGTGTTTTTTTTTAAATTAACACTTTTTTTCCTAAGTGAATGGGTAGGGGTTCGATGTACCCCATACTCATTCACATAGGGTGGGGGGCCGGGATCTGGGGGCCCCCTTATTAAAGGGGGCTCCCGGATTCCGATAAGCCCCCCGCCCGCAGACCCCGACAACCAACGGCCAGGGTTGTCGGGAAGAGGCCCTTGTCCTCATCAACATGGGGACAAGGTGCTTTGGGGTGGGGGGGCCGCAGCGCGCCCCCCTCCCCCAAGGCAACAACCCCCCATGTTGAGGGCATGCGGCCTGGTACGGATCAGGAGGGGGGGGGGCGCTCGCTCGTCCCCACCCCCATTCCTGTCCGGCCGGGCTGCGTGCTCGGATAAGGGTCTGGTATGGATTGGGGGGACCCCCCGCACGCCGATTTTTCGGCGTAGGGGGTTCCCCTCAAGGTCCATACCAGACCCAAGGGCCTGGTATGCTCTTGGAGGGGGAACCCATGCCGGATTTTTATTTAAAATTTGGCGCGGAGTTCCCCCTCAAGATCATCTGAGCACAAGTCGCGTGCCGAAGTCGGATCATGCGAGACGGCAATCCGACTTTGATCCGACTTCAATGATAGTCAATAGGCTGAAGTAGGATCAAAGTCGGACCAAAGTAGTACAGGGAGCATTTCTAAAGTCGGAACGACTTGTGTCGGACCAGTTAGGACGGCTCCCATAGGGAAACATTACATTTCACACGTCATGCGACATGAGCTCCCAATGTCGGAGCGTTTGTCGGACCAGTGTGAACCCAGCCTCAGGGACCTTAGATTGTGAGCTCCTTGGGGGCAGGGACTGATATGTACTATCTTTATATAAAAATAAATATTTAAAGCGCTGTGTAAATTGACGGTGATATATAAGTATCTGTAATAAATAAATATGTACCAGCCTTAATTTTTGATAATTGATAATAATCACTAATTAACCCATTAATGCCTGCCCCCTCTTCCTTAGCTATGATTTTTCTACTAATTTTTTTTGTTTGTTCTGTTAATATTCATATTTAGATTTTAAAAAAATGAAACCGTTAGAAATGAGTTAACCGATTTAGCTCCGGCACCCAGTGGTGCAGCTGGTATTTTTTTTGTTTTTTTGGGGGGGGCAAACAACCCCCCCGGTCCTTGCATTTGGTCATCAAGCCCCGCACTTACTCTATCTAGGTTCCGGGCAGGCAGCGCTTCTACGAGCGACGGGCGACGTCTCCTCCTCCTCCTCTGCATCCTGGTGGCTTCCGCCTTTCGTCTCCTCCCTCCTCCTCCTAGGCATCCAATAGGATCACCTGTCCTTTCAGCGATTCAGGTGACGGGTCTCAGGACCCGTTTCCTAATTGGCTGGGAGGAGGATCAGTATGAGAATAATGAATATTCATTTGCTGTTGTCACACAACTGGGTGGGCTGTGTGAGTGCAGTGCTATGCGCCCTGAGCCCACCCTTTTTTGAAGCCTATTAGAGCCTCTTGCTCTAATCAACCCCCCCCCTATTGGAATCCAAGCGTCCGCATGTAGATTAGGGGGCTGGACACATGTATAGAGGGGGAGGCACCCATGTGCCCCTAATGGACGGGCCGCCACTGCTGGCACCTCTATGTCCCTTATGGGCAAGATATTTTTTTTTTGCATATTAGCTATGGGTCTGCAATCATTCAGCAACAACTTTGTCTTTACTTCTGATAATGAAGTAATATACGGGGATGGGAAACAAAAAGCCTTTTTACCCGAATTGTCTTGGGAGAATTTTTTTCTATGCACTCTACAGGCAAATGGATGTACCCGGCCACAACTATACACGTTTTTCTAGTTTTCTCAGTGATAATTTAAGGATAAAAAGGGCAAATTATTCTATAACCGATCCCATTTACAATGACACTAAAATACAAAACATGACTACATTTATTTTTTCTGTCCCCCCCAAAAATCATATATTCTTTAATAATGTATTTAACAATTTACAAAAAATATCACATGTTTTACTTCATTATTACAAGTAATGACAAAGCTGTTGAATAAATAGAAACCCATAGCTAATGTGTAAAAAAATTCTCTGGCCTATAAGGGATATGTAGGTGCCAGAGCTGAAGTGTTTAATCAGTGCTGATTTTAATCTGACTATACATTTATCAATTTGATAGAGTAATAGCACTTTAGATTCTTTTTTTTTTTTTTTTTACAAAATCGCAAAGCAATCATAGACATAAATAGATTGTTTGATTGGTCTTTGAGTGCCACACCCCTACTTCAAAATATTTAAGAGGAACTGCAGTCTGCTCACATAATTTGTAAAAACATCTTTGCCATTCTGAAGCTTCCCTCCAATCACTTTGCATATTAATTTATATATACTGTGATTCTGTACTTGCCAAATATGCTGCAGAAATCCCCCTCCATTGAGTTTGGCTGCAGCCATTGTAACTGTGGGCAGCTGAAGCTGCTTCCTGTTCACTTCCTGGATTTACACAGACACACACAGGAGGCACACCTCCAGCTCTGCAACCCTGCAGCTCTCAGTGGCCCTCTTATGACTCACCCACACCTCCCTTCCTGGCAAGAAACAGAAAGTGGGCTGTATAAAGGTATTTACTGGCAGAAAAAATAAATGTTTTACTATCCAAAGTTAAAACAACAAGGGCAGAAGATTTAATAGATGGAAAGATGAAAAAAATGACTGAAGGTCCGCTTTAATGCTCAAAAAGGGTTGAAAATTTAAAGTTTATCCCAAAAATACATTTTTCTAAAAGATGACAAACATTTACATTAAAAAATCGTATTCTTCAGTACATACTGTAGACCTTTTACACAATCAACCCAGCTAGAGTATACAAATCTATATCTAGTGATATGTCTGAGCAGCGAATACAATTCCGCTCGCAATTTCAAAACGCTCATTCATTTTAATGGCACTAAAAAACACAGTGCGGTTCTGCTGCGATCGTCGCGTGATAAATTGCGATGCGTTTGCGGCAAACTGCATCGCAGGAAGCTTGTCGTCCAAAAAAAGTTTTGTAGCTTCTCTTGGGCGACAAGCTTCACGCGGTGTGGTTTTTGATTGCAGTGCGATTTTTCGCTCGGCAATCACGGCAGAACCACGCTGCGTTTTTAAGTGCTGTTAAAATGAATGGCATCTGAAATGCGCGTTGTGCAATTTGTCATTTTACCAGAGCGTTTTGAAAATGCTAGCAAAATCGCGGCAATTCTCCCCGCGATTCAAAATGCCCAGGTATGAACGCAGCCTGATGGCCAATACACGATCAAAAAATCATATGAAAAATAGTGCTTTTGAAGCGATCGAACGAAAATATTATCGTTAGTACACAGCTTTAGAGAGCAGATCATGACAGTTCTTCCGATATTATCTGGTGAGACAAGCATGAAAATTTTTCTCGTATGATATCAGATCATACGATTTTAGTTCAACCAGTACGGTGGTCACTCAAATATACAATACAAATTCACAACACAGTACATCACTTCCGATTTTTTTATTCTGTTGTACGAGAATTTTTGTAACTTTAGTAAACTCTTTGTATTCCTATATGAGACTTGCATGCAAAAAAATTAAATAAAAGGGATGATCACTAATCTCATAAGTGTGAAAAGAGAAGGCAAATATCCTCACATATTTGAGACACCGCAGATGTTCCTTATCACTCCCATTCTAATCTCCTGCCAGCCCTGTACTGTCCATTAATCAAATGCACCCATGATACATCATCGGGGTGTGAAAAGTATTGTTTATTTAATAAAGTTTTATCTTTCAAACAACAATCTGGGCCCTCTAATCTGTCTGAGTGAAAACACAGATCAGGTAGCGCCTCCACCCGCCCCGGGTCATCCATTTACTCTTCCACCCGCCTTTTTCCCACTGAATTTATTGGAAATTGTGGGCAGATTTTACTAGCTGGAGCTTCCATTACACTTTACAGGAGTCTCGGGTCAAAAGTGCACTTTGTGTAAAAAGTAACAAGGCGATATCAGATGGTGTCTGTGTGAAAGGTGCCATCACCCCCTGCCATCAAACACATATGGAGGAATTCTATTCAGTCCATTGCAGAATCTGAGGCCTAGCTATTGCCGTTAACCTCATAGACAACAGTTTATTGTTAAAAAACAAACTGCGCCAAAACACTTTTTGTTTATAGCAAAAAAAAAAAAAACATAAAAAATTATAATAATAATAATATATATAATAATAATTATAATAATTTTAGATTGTAAGCACTTATGAGAAGGGCCCTCCTAACCTTCTTGTCTTGAATCGTATAGTCTCTCTTTATATTGTAGATCGCTGCATGTACTGTTATCGGTGTATAAATCCTGTATAATAATAATAAAATCACCCCGTAAAAGTAGAGATGTAATTTTAGCCTCCGATATTCACTCTCCTTTAGAATTACACTAACTGAAGTATCTTCAACATCCAACAAACTTCCAGGAGTGCTGGATGCCTATGTCCCACACTGCGCACTGTGGTTCCACCCAACGGCTGCTAAGTCCCCGCGGAGCTGCACTGATGTACCAGCCGACAGATGGAACCACAACGGGGGATGCAGAAATCTGGCACACCAAGAAATATGGGTGCTGAAGATTCATCAGGCATGTCATGTTTCACATGCTTGTGATATGCTTTTAAATTAAGGTGACCAGATTTTTAAAATGAAATCCGGGGACATTTTTTAAATTTTTTTTTACTGGCAAATGGTAAAATATTTTATACGCATATTATCCTAAATGATATATGCAGTGTATGTGGTATGTGAGTATGGAATGATTGTAAAAATGATATAGATGTTATTTCTCACACTTCCTCCATGAGATAAAAAAAGATACTTCTTAGAATTTTTTTGGGAGGGGAGGGATGGGGCAGCTAAATTCAAATCCAATACGGGCAGGGGCGGCTCCAGACAATTTTTTTTTGGGGGTGCTGTGGCGGTGCTTGAGGTAAAAGTGAGGGTGCAACTGTGGTGCGCTACCTGTGGGCGTGGCCAAAAGTGGGTGTGGCCAGCAAGTTGCCGCGGTCAGAAAGTGGAGGTTTCTTCATGGCGTACAATGGTGATCAGTATATCCTGGCCTCTGTATACCAATAAAAAGCCAAAACATGCAGCACAACTCTACTCCTACTTTATACAATTCTACAAATGGACCTATAAGTGCAATGGTGAAACCTATAAAATAATATCCAGTGCAAAACAACCAATGTATTGCAATGTAGTAGTGACGGTGTCACCCCCTCTGCAAAAATATTTTGAGAAATTGCAGAGCTTCAATGTGCAAATAATGGTGAAACCCCCTACATACAATAATAACAGAGATGCAAATCAAGCAGTGTATTAGAACATAGTAGTGATGGTGTCACCATCTCTGCAAAAAGTAAGAAATATTGCAGAGCTGCAATGTGCAAATCATGGTGAAAACCCCTATATGTAATCATAGTAATAAAATGTAAAATATGTACATCAATTGTACATTTTATTATGTTAATATATAAGGGGTTTCACCACGATTTGCACATTGCAGCTCTGCAATTTCTCAAAATATTTTTGCAGAGGGGGTAAGACCATCATTACTTTACTCATATTGCAATACATTGGGTTGATTTGCACTGGATCTTCATTTATAGGTGTTACCATTGCCCTTATAAGTCCATTTGTACAATTTTATAGATTACGTGTAGGGCAGCGCTGCATTTTTTGCTTTTTATTGATTCACATTAGATGAGGGAACCAGCTAACAAGATTCTCTTATTGTTTTTGAGGGTTTTTTTTGTTGCATGGCAGTGGTTTTACTTTGTTATGTCCTCTGTATACTGGTAGCCACTGGCCCTGCATATTGGTGGTCAGTGTGCCCCCTGTATGCTGGTGGTCAGTGTGCCCCCTGTATGCTGGTGGTCAGTGTGCCCGCTGTATGCTGGTGGTCAGTGTGCCCGCTGTATGCTGGTGGTCAGTGTGCCCGCTGTATGCTGGTGGTCAGTGTGCCCGCTGTATGCTGGTGGTCAGTGTGCCCCCTATATGCTGGTGGTCAGTGTGCCCGCTGTATGCTGGTGGTCAGTGTGCCCGCTGTATGCTGGTGGTACGTGCTGGGTTCAGGAGGATGCTACTTGCAGGGATCAGGAGGATGCTACGTGCAGAGTTCTGGTGGATGCTACGTGCAGGCTTCAGGGGGATGCTACGTGCAGGGTGCAGGGCTCAGGAGGATGCTACATGCAGGGTGCAGGGCTCAGGAGGATGCTCCGTGCAGGGTGCAGGCTTCAGGGGGATGCTACGTGCAGGGTGCAGGGCTCAGGAGGATGCTACATACAGAGTGCAGTGGTCAGGAGGATTCTATGTACAGAGTGCAAGGTTCAGGCATGCATTACATACAGAGTGCACGGTTCAGGAGTGCGTTGTACGGAGTGCAAGGTCCAGGAATTAGTTAAACTGAAAAGACACCAATTACCGTATTTATCAGCGTATACCACACACTTTTCTGGTGGGTGCGTGTTATACGCTGATCCCCGCTGATCTCCGCTACGCTGAAGGGAGAGGAGCGAGCACCGCCGATATACACATAGCCGAGTGTACTCGGCTAGGCTCGGCTCCACTCACAGTCACGCCCAGTCCTGCCATTGGACCTGTGTTATGTCCATCATAGGCGCGGGACTGGGCGGGACTGCGAGAGGAGCGCTCGCTCCTCTCCTCTAGAAATCAGCGGAGATCGGCGCCAATTTTAAATAATCAGCCTGCCTGGCCAAGGCTGCAAAGACACAAGGCTGTAATGACACAAGGCTGCAAAGACACAAGGCTGTAATGACACAAGGCTGCAAAGACACAAGGCTGTAATGACACAAGGCTGCAAAGACACAAGGCCTGAAAAGACACAAGGCTGTAATGACACAAGGCTGTAATGGCACAAGGCTGTAATGACACAAGGCTGTAATGACACAAGGCTGCAAAGACACAAGGCTGTAATGACACAAGGCTGCAAAGACACAAGGCTGTAATGACACAAGGCTGCAAAGACACAAGGCTGTAATGACACAAGGCTGCAAAGACACAAGGCTGTAATGACACAAGGCTGTAATGACACAAGGCTGTAATGACACAAGGCTGCAAAGACACAAGGCTGTAAAGACACAAGGCTGTAATGACACAAGGCTGTAATGACACAAGGCTGCAAAGACACAAGGCTGTAATGACACAAGGCTGCAAAGACACAAGGCTGTAATGACACAAGGCTGCAAAGACACAAGGCTGTAAAGACACAAGGCTGTAATGACACAAGGCTGTAATGACACAAGGCTGCAAAGACACAAGGCTGTAATGACACAAGGCTGTAATGACACAAGGCTGCAAAGACACAAGGCTGTAATGACACAAGGCTGCAAAGACACAAGGCCTGAAAAGACACAAGGCTGTAATGACACAAGGCTGTAATGGCACAAGGCTGTAATGACACAAGGCTGTAATGACACAAGGCTGTAATGACACAAGGCTGTAATGGCACAAGGCTGTAATGACACAAGGCTGCAAAGACACAAGGCTGTAATGACACAAGGCTGTAATGACACAAGGCTGTAATGACACAAGGCTGCAAAGACACAAGGCTGTAATGGCACAAGGCTGTAATGACATAAGGCTGCAAAGACACAAGGCTGTAAAGACACAAGGCTGTAATGACACAAGGCTGCAAAGACACAAGGCTGCAAAGACACAAGGCTGTAAAGACACAAGGCTGTAATGACACAAGGCTGTAATGACACAAGGCTGCAAAGACACAAGGCTGTAATGACACAAGGCTGCAATGACACAAGGCTGTAATGACACAAGGCTGCAAAGACACAAGGCTGTAATGACACAAGGCTGTAATGACACAAGGCTGTAATGACACAAGGCTGTAATGGCACAAGGCTGTAATGACACAAGGCTGCAAAGACACAAGGCTGTAATGACACAAGGCTGTAATGACACAAGGCTGTAATGACACAAGGCTGCAAAGACACAAGGCTGTAATGGCACAAGGCTGTAATGACATAAGGCTGCAAAGACACAAGGCTGTAATGACACAAGGCTGTAATGACACAAGGCTGTAATGACACAAGGCTGCAAAGACACAAGGCTGTAATGACACAAGGCTGCAAAGACACAAGGCTGTAATGACACAAGGCTGCAAAGACACAAGGCTGTAATGACACAAGGCTGCAAAGACACAAGGCTGTAATGACACAAGGCTGCAAAGACACAAGGCTGTAATGACACAAGGCTGCAAAGACACAAGGCTGTAATGACACAAGGCTGTAATGACACAAGGCTGCAAAGACACAAGGCTGTAAAGACACAAGGCTGTAATGACACAAGGCTGTAATGACACAAGGCTGCAAAGACACAAGGCTGTAATGGCACAAGGCTGTAATGACACAAGGCTGCAAAGACACAAGGCTGTAATGGCTGTAATGACACAAGGCTGTAATGACACAAGGCTGTAATGACACAAGGCTGTAATGACACAAGGCTGTAATGACACAAGGCTGCAAAGACACAAGGCTGTAATGACACAAGGCTGTAATGACACAAGGCTGTAATGACACAAGGCTGCAATGACACAAGGCTGCAAAGACACAAGGCTGTAATGACACAAGGCTGTAATGATAATGACACAAGGCTGTAATGACACAAGGCTGTAATGACACAAGGCTGTAATGACACAAGGCTGTAATGATAATGACACAAGGCTGTAATGACACAAGGCTGCAAAGACACAAGGCTGTAAAGACACAAGGCTGTAATGACACAAGGCTGTAATGACACAAGGCTGCAAAGACACAAGGCTGCAAAGACACAAGGCTGTAAAGACACAAGGCTGTAATGACACAAGGCTGTAATGACACAAGGCTGCAAAGACACAAGGCTGTAATGACACAAGGCTGCAATGACACAAGGCTGTAATGACACAAGGCTGCAAAGACACAAGGCTGTAATGACACAAGGCTGTAATGACACAAGGCTGTAATGACACAAGGCTGTAATGGCACAAGGCTGTAATGACACAAGGCTGCAAAGACACAAGGCTGTAATGACACAAGGCTGTAATGACACAAGGCTGTAATGACACAAGGCTGCAATGACACAAGGCTGTAATGACACAAGGCTGCAAAGACACAAGGCTGCAAAGACACAAGGCTGTAATGACACAAGGCTGCAAAGACACAAGGCTGTAATGACACAAGGCTGCAAAGACACAAGGCTGTAATGACACAAGGCTGCAAAGACACAAGGCTGTAATGACACAAGGCTGCAAAGACACAAGGCTGTAATGACACAAGGCTGCAAAGACACAAGGCTGTAATGACACAAGGCTGTAATGACACAAGGCTGCAAAGACACAAGGCTGTAAAGACACAAGGCTGTAATGACACAAGGCTGTAATGACACAAGGCTGCAAAGACACAAGGCTGTAATGGCACAAGGCTGTAATGACACAAGGCTGCAAAGACACAAGGCTGTAATGGCTGTAATGACACAAGGCTGTAATGACACAAGGCTGTAATGACACAAGGCTGTAATGACACAAGGCTGTAATGATAATGACACAAGGCTGTAATGACACAAGGCTGTAATGACACAAGGCTGTAATGACACAAGGCTGTAATGATAATGACACAAGGCTGTAATGACACAAGGCTGTAATGACACAAGGCTGTAATGACACAAGGCTGTAATGACACAAGGCTGCAAAGACACAAGGCTGCAAAGACACAAGGCTGTAATGACACAAGGCTGCAAAGACACAAGGCTGTAATGACACAAGGCTGCAAAGACACAAGGCTGTAATGACACAAGGCTGCAAAGACACAAGGCTGTAATGACACAAGGCTGCAAAGACACAAGGCTGTAATGACACAAGGCTGTAATGACACAAGGCTGCAAAGACACAAGGCTGTAAAGACACAAGGCTGTAATGACACAAGGCTGTAATGACACAAGGCTGCAAAGACACAAGGCTGTAATGGCACAAGGCTGTAATGACACAAGGCTGTAATGACACAAGGCTGTAATGACACAAGGCTGTAATGACACAAGGCTGCAATGACACAAGGCTGCAAAGACACAAGGCTGTAATGACACAAGGCTGTAATGATAATGACACAAGGCTGTAATGACACAAGGCTGTAATGATAATGACACAAGGCTGTAATGACACAAGGCTGTAATGACACAAGGCTGTAATGACACAAGGCTGTAATGACACAAGGCTGTAATGATAATGACACAAGGCTGTAATGACACAAGGCTGTAATGACACAAGGCTGTAATGACACAAGGCTGTAATGACACAAGGCTGCAAAGACACAAGGCTGCAAAGACACAAGGTGAGAGGTGCCATAAGTGCAGCCATGATTTTGTGTAAAGACTTTTCTGGTACATCATTAGTTAACAGAAAGAAAAGAAGTTGTAGGTAGCTGAGTAGTCTTACTTACAGTGTCTGAGGGGGAGGGGATACCAAGGCATGCAGCATGCAATCTGTGTGTGCTCCGGAGATTGTGAGGACTTTGCAGGGGGGAGGAAAGGCCTGTGCAGCAGCAGATAGTTGAGATGGAGTTTTAATAGAAGAGTGAGCAAACCTGCTATCTTCAGAGGTTGTGTCTCTGGTGACTGCACTGCTCCTCCTTCTCTCCTCAGGATTTGTTAGGCCCGGGTGCAGTGATTGGTGGGTACAGCTGGTCTCTCTATATGTGCTGCTCCGTAGGGGGAGGTCAGAGCTCTCCAGGGAAAGATGCTGGACAGAGATGTTGATCATAGACATCCAAGACAAAACCCAAGATTTCTGATTTGCGCCCCAAGACTGCCTGAGTAGTGAGAATGAATGGAGCTGTCAAGTCCAACCTCTGATGTCGGGATGGGCGGGGCCAATATGTGGAGCTATGCCCCATTTGTCAGACAGCCCGTGCATAGACAAATAGCTGGCGGTTTATGCATTGGTGGGCGGGGAGGAAGATGGCAGGGGGCGGGACCAATTGTAACTAGTGTATATGTACCCACAGTGGTGTATAATAAACCTGAATTATACACCGGTGTGGGTACATATACACTAGTTACAATTGGTCCTGCCCCCTGCCACCTTCCTCCCCGCCCACCAATGCATAAACCGCCAGCTATTTGTTTATGCATGGGCTATCTGACAGAGGGGGCGGGGCTCCGCATATCGGCCCCTCCCATCCCCGACATCAGAGCTTGGGTTTGACAGCTCCACTCACTCTCAGTGTCACTGCGGCCCTACGCTCCAGGCTTGCCCACCAATCCAAACCACACTGGATGATATTGACATTGCTGCATGTCCTGCTAGGGCTAGGTAATAAGTATAGGTACCCCCCTGAATCCGGGGACAGATCCGGGGACAGACGTGGTCCGGGGACAGTGTCCTCAATCCGGGGACTGTCCCCGGAAACCGGGGACGTCTGGTCACCCTATTTTAAATGTTATATGTATTCTTCCGTCCCTGGTTCCTCCCCTTTATTCTGTATAGATAGCTCCACCCTTTGTTCATTTTTCCCAGTAATGCATCTCAGCCTCATGTCTCATGGAGTGGATCACATTATGATCTTTTGACCTATCCAATGTTCATTGTTGTAAGATCCTAATGCCCCGTACACACGGTCGGACTTTGTTCGGACATTCCTAAAACAAAATCCTAGGATTTTTTCCGTCGGATGTTGGCTCAAACTTGTCTTGCATACACACGGTCACACAAAGTTGTCGGAAAATCCGATTGTTCTGAACGCGGTGACGTAAAACACGTACGTCGGGACTATAAACGGGGCAGGGGCCAATAGCTTTCATCTCTTTATTTATTCTGAGCATGCGTGGCACTTTGTCCGTCGGATTTGTGTACACACGATCGGAATTTCCGACAACGGATTTTCTTGTCGGAAAATTTTATCTCCTGCTGTCCAACTTTGTGTGTCGGAAAATCCGATGGAAAATGTCCGATGGAGCCCACACACGGTCGGAAATTCCGACAACACGCTCTGATCGGACATTTTGCATCGGAAAATCCGACCGTGTGTACGGGGCATTACAGTTTATGGATTAAACTTCACAAGATCTTCAAGGCGTCATCTGCTGCACACAGAAGTTTTTTTATCTTAATGCATAGAATTGGCTGAGACACAATCTTTTCGCAGTCAGGCCTGTATTGTGTACCGACCTACAGAACTGCTTCCAGCTGGCCAGGTTAGTACGCAATACGGACATGGCAATCCTCCTTCTGGGGTGAGCAGAGCAGACACACGTCTCCATTGACAGTTTTCCCCCGGCCATCAAGGCCGGAAAAGAAGGCAATGCAGTGCGATGTGCATTGCATCACATTCAGTGGAGCAAAGGGGAGACGCTCAGAGTCTTTTAGACTCTAGATGTCTCATTAAAGAGAACCTGTCACCAAAAAAAATCATCACATAGGGGACTTTTTTAGAAGAGACAGGCAAACACCGGCACTGCCGTATTGAGATCGGCATATGTGATAATGCCACAAATAAGTTCTGCCCAACGCATTTCATTGCCAAGGAACGACTTCAGGGGACATGAGATCTAACATAATCCAGATACTTATAGGAGGGGAGTGGTGACCTTATCAATGTGCTGCTGCTCTGGGGTGGGTCCTAGACCAGGCTGTATTACTTCACTGTAGTATAAAAAAGAGTCACGCTTAACTGACATATACAGCATCAAACATCTAATAATGAACAGTCCTCCTTATTGGAAAAGAGTAAAGTGAGAAGCAGGGTGATAAGTAGACAGCAGTGCCAAAATCTTAAAATTAAAATTCATAGTCCATGTGTAGGACACAATCCCCTGTGCAATGGACACCATATGAGACCGCAACCGGTGATAAGGAATGCCTACTTACCAGATATACTGGACCTTTAGAAAGGCCAGTAACGCTTGTGGCTGATTACCCCGCCTGGGCCTTTGGGTTGCAATCCGACCAAAGATCTGTGGTCCTGCAGGCGATCTCTCTCTCTCCCGATGTTAGGGATGTCCCACTGTCTATACCCCGCAGTAGTTTCCCCACTACTGTATTACTTCACTGCAGTGCAGGCTGCAGGAAGGTCCACTGCTTGGCTGCGTTACCTGGATCACAAGACTGGCTGAACAGATTTACTAATTGTTGGGCACAGGTCTTATAAAAGTGTTTATTTATAGAGTTGAGGGTACTCACTATATTATAGAAGTGACAGGCAAACAGCGGCACTGACGATTTAGGATCGGCATGCATGATCTCCCACGTAAGCTCTGCCCAATGCATTTAATTGCCAAGGAGTGTCATCAGGGGACAGAAGAGACTTCTGGAATAGCATAATCGAGATGCTTAAAGGAGGAGAGTGATGACCTCATCAATGTGCTGCTGCTCTATTGCAAGTCCCAGACCAGGCTGTATTGCTTAACTGCAGTGTAGGCTGCAAGGAGGTCCACTCCTTGGCTGTGTTACCTGGCAGGATTTCCTGGATCACAAGACTAGCTGAACAGATTTACAAATCGTTGAGCACAGTTCATATAAAAGTGTTTATTTATACAGTTGAGGGTACTGACTATATTATAGAAGAGACATGCAAACGTGGACAAGATAGGCATGCATAATAGTGTCACAAATAAGTTCTTCCCAACGCATTTCATTGCCAAGGAACATCTTTAGGGGGTAGGAAAGACTCCCAGTTTAAAATACTCCAGATATTTATAGGAGGAGAGGGATGACCTCATCAATGTGCTGCTGCTCTGGGGCGGGTCCTAGACCAGGCTGTATTGCTTCACAATGTAGGCTGAAGGGTGGTCCACTACTTGGCTGTGCTAACTGGCAGGATTTCCTGGATCACATGACTAGCTGAACAGATTTACTAATCGTTGGACACAGTTCATGTGTATCAATTGTGTGTTTAGCTGTTTTCTTGGAGCACAAGCCTGGGAAAACACAGCCGCAGGAAGCACAGCATGCTTATTATAACCGAGCTAACAAACACATTTCCATCTGTGCCAAATGCAAACGCCTTGCCTGTCTATCCATTTGCCCGGCCCTGCCTGTATAGTCAAACAATAGGTAAGCTCCTTCCATCTTGTTATTTTTTACCCTCCGTATACCGGCCCCGTTCCACTCCTTCCTAGGAAGACATTCCGCAAGACTTCCTTAATCTCCTGCCATTAATCTCCGTTCTTCCATCATCCCGCAGATCTCAGCCGTTTGACATTTTCCTTTTAATTTTGACAATTAAAAAGAAAAAAAAAGACCTCTGAACGGGGAACCAAACCTGTAATGATCTTTCTTCAATGTGGTCTTTATATTCCTCCTTCTGCTGGACACTTGTAAAGGAAATCTTTGTTTTCTTTGGCAACGGCCCTCATTGCCAATTACTATTCCGAAATTATTGCTCATTTTGTGCTCAGCATAATACAATAGTATCTTTTTCCTTTGCTGTAAATGACATCCGGTGGAGCTGGCCCCATGCCTGTAATTCCATTTATTACACAAAATTTTCCCAAATAGGTTACCTCCTGGCTGCGAGCTTTAATCAGGCTTCAATCAGGCAGCCCTTCCTCCTGCTTGCGGTTCTAAGAAGTCCAATGTTTACTACCAAGGGAGAAAAATATCCTTTAATAAGGAATCTTCACCTGTATGCCGCCCAGGAAGGACACTGTACCTTAAAACTAAACTCCAGCCAAAATAACAAGATAAAAAAATGAATAGCCAATTAAACTATAAAACAAAACTAGTATTTGCTGCCGTATTCACCCTTTAATCCATATATTTACGCCGCAGTACTTTTTTTCTGGCATTAGATGTCCACAGTTTGATGGCCAGCATCATTCAACCCACTTCCCTTGAGCCGGTGTCTTGCCGAGAAAGTTCCCTCGGCGGATAAGGACCCCCCCCTGTACTGCGCAGGTGCAGCGCCTGCGCAGTACGAACTACTGTCAGCCGCCGGAGATAGCCGAAGCTCAAACTCTTCAATCAGCTGTACACGGCGCCTGCGCCCTAGGTCCAGGTTCCTTCCCCACCATCCAAGTGGACCTAGAGGGGCATTCACAAAGAGCCGAGCGAGGCCGTGCCCGAAGCGTGGCGAGCGGCCCTCTTACAGGCGCCGTGTACAGCTGATTTTCAGCTATTCTCCTTCGGCTATTTCCGCCGGATCCTACTGCGCAGGGGGGGTCCTTATCCGCCGAGCAGAACTTTCTCGGCAGAACACCGGGGTCATCCTTGACCTGTCCCCAGCCTGTGATTGGTCAGTGTAAGGAGAAGCAACATAGCGATGGGACCATCTCTCTGTCACTCTACTCTCTCCTCTTATCAGCAATGCTTCTTGTCAGCACAACTTATTGGCTCCTTGTGCTGCTACCCTGCTCCCAGTCCAAGCTCTGCTTTAGGCTGGCTTCATACGGGTCTGATCAGGTCCACCTGTCAGTCTTTCAGTGGGACCTGATCGGACCATCCATAGCTCTCTATGTCAGCTGACACCCACCGGCATCCGATCCGATCTGTCAAAAATAGAGGAGTGGATGGAAACGAACAGACGGTCTATTTCCATCTGACAGCCCAATAGAGAACAGCAGGGCTGTGTCCGTGTCTGCTCTGCATAGTTGTCATCTGCCTGCTCAGTGTGGAGATCCCCTGCTGAGCAGGCGGATGTCGAATACACAGAACACCCGTGTGCAACCAGCCTTACAGGGGTTTGTAAAAGGCTGATACAAGGTCAAATTCAGGCACTCGATTACATTTAAAAATACATTTAATGATGTATTCATGATTACATTATTAAAGCAGTAATAAACTCAAAAGCAATCATTTTATTATATTGCAACTTACCAACTCTTAGATTTGATGACTACGTTTTCTTTTTTAGGCTTTCTTTCTTCTATTTTCATTGGTGATCCAGCCAGCAAGTTTGTTGTTTTTCAAAAGCACAAGCTCTCCAGCAGAATGTATCAGATTTACATGGATGAGATGAACCATTGAAGGGCCCTTGCACACAAGGTGTTCAATTTGTTTTATATTTGTCCAATATATTGGTGGTTAGTGGATAGAATATCCCTTATATTGGTGGTCAGTGGGATGAATGTCACTTACTTTGGAGTTCAATGGGAGAAATATCCCTCACGTTGGTGGTCAGTGGGAAGAATGTCCCTCATATTGGTGGTCAGTGTAGAGAATGTCCCTTATATTGGTGATCAATGGGAAGAATGTCCATTACGTTGGTGGTGAGTGAGAAGAATGTCCCTCATATTGGTGGTCAGTGGTGAGAATGTCCCTTATATTGGTGATCAGTGGGAAGAATGTCCATTATGTTGGTGTTGAGTGAGAAGAATGTCCCTTATATTGGTGGTCAGTGGTGAGAATGTCCCTTATATTGATGGTCACTGGGAAGAATTTCCATTATGTTGGTGGTCAGTGGGCAGAATGTCCCTTATTTTGGTGGTCAGTGGTGAGAATGTCTCTTATATTGGTGGTCAGTGTAAAGAATGTTCATTATATTGGTGGTCAGTGGGAAGAATGTCCCTTATATTGGTGGTCAGTGTAGAGAATATCCCTTATATTGATGTCAGTGGGAAGAATGTCACTTACGTTGGAGGTCAGAGGGAGGAATACCCCTCACGTTGGTGGTCAGTGGGAAAAATGTCACTCATATTGGTGGTCAGTGTAGAGAATGTCCCTTATATTGGTGATCAGTGGGAAGAATGTCCATTACGTTGGTGGTCAGTGGGAAGAATGTCCCTTATATTGGTGGTCAGTGGGAAGAATGTCCCTTATATTGGTGGTCAGTGGAAAGAATGTTCATTATGTTGGTGGTCAGTGGGGAGAATGTCCCTTATTTTGATGGTCAGTTGTGAGAATGTCCCTTATATTGGTGGTCAGTGGGGAGAATGTCCCTTCTATTGGTGGTAAGTGGGGAAAATGTCCTTTTATATTGATGGTCAGTGGGAAAAAATGTCCCTTATATTGGTGGTCAGTGGGGAGAATGTCCTTTTATATTGGTGGTCAGTAGGAAGAATGTCCCTTATATTGGTGGTCAGAGAGAAGAATGTCCCTAATATTGGTGGTCAGTGGGAAGAATGTCCCTTATATTGGTGGTCAGTGGGAAGAGTGTCCCTTACATTGGTGGTCAGTGGGAAGAGTGTCCCTTATATTGGTGGTCAGTGGGGAGAATGCCCCTTATATTGGTGGTCAGTGGGAAGAATGCCTCCCTTACACTTACCCGAAAAGATTTTTGATTGATTGGTAGTTTATCTGAGTATCATTTTTCAAGGAACCACCAGCAACCTCTGGAGGAACCCTATGGATCCCTGGTGCCATGTTTGAGAAAGGCTGCAGCAGCAGATATGCTGTCTATACCCCTGCCCTACACTGAGCTACGTTTATTGTATTGTATTGTATTGTACTGCATTACATTTTGCCCGAATGCTAGCAAAAGCCAGCAAAGCACTAACATTTATATTTTCCTCCAGCAGTTCATCTAAGTTGCCCTCTACGTAAGATGTACTTAGCGTATTGAGAATTTCAGTAGTCGTGCTGTTTAATAGCGTAGTCAAGCTTCCAGGCGTAGATTTGTTTAACTATTTCACACATCCTCAATCATGAAACGTTTGTTCCTAAGCACTCGGATCCAGGAAACGACATAAATCATACAACACAGCCTCCCCTCTCAGTGGCAGCACAAGTACAATGCACAAGTCTGTAGTGGCAGTGACCCCTATCACCAGCAATGGAAGAGCGGGCTCAGTCATCCAGTATAGGTGAAGCAGAGACAGACTCATGTGTTATTGTAACATTTGGCTACATTAAAAAAGCATTGAAGAACAGTCCGGCCTTTTTTCCAAGTCCATGGAACAATATACCATGGATAGAGTACTTCAAAGGAGTGTTGTTCTAATATTTTGTTTAGGGTGTAGGATTGAAGTTTTTATGCATGTCTTGCTGTTGAGTGTAAAAACAGCATTACACGAGAGGTGATCACATTTCCATAACACACCATCATGCATGACTGTAAGCCTTTGTGGACACCCACCTTTTCCCACAGGACTTTATTTAAAAAATTAACAGAAACTTCAGAGTTTAGGTAATACCCTTTATTGGTTAACTTAAAGTGAAATTAAAGTTTTTTTTCCTTCCTGTTTTTCTTTCTTAAAATAACAAACATGTCATACTTACTTGCTTTGTGTAATGGTTTTGCACAGAGCAGCTCTGATCCTCCTCTTCTCAGGTCCCCCACTGGCACTCTGGTATATCCTCCTCCTTGACCAGTTCCCCTGGGACTGGTCAACCATAGATGGTTCAAATCTCAGCAGGTTCAGCAGGCACCGGCCAAGATTCGGACCATGTATGGGCAGGCTGAAGTTGATTGATCGACTTGGGCACAACCAGCCTGCAGGATTTTACATGTGATTGTTGCTAGTGGCTGTTACAGCCGCTAACAATATTCGCTGTGTTTTTCTGGCGGGGACGGCTCCCTCGGAAGAAAAGAATGGCTCTGCAGGAGCTATTCCCCCACCAATATTGACTGTGTTGATGAGGAAATCAAGCAAATTTTCTTTCCTGCAACCCTCCCCAAATTCTGCCCAATCACTACAAGCCTCACAGCAGGCTCTGCCTCAGGGATGATCAGTACTCCGGAGGGATCCACCTGATCACTGCTGGGGTAGGGGGATCTGTCCCTAAGATGTTCTGCAGCGGCACCCTTTCCTGCCATCTGGAGCCCCCCCATAGCGGTGTAACACCAGGGCCCGGATGCAAGTGCGACCTTTGCGATCCTGGGAGTTCCGCTACTGGTACCACAGCTATAAGGTAGCTGGTTAGGTAGTTCCTAATGGCTCATTCTCTAGTGGTGGTAGCAAGTAGCCTGCAAAGCACTCTTACCAGATCCAGCGACACAGCAGCAGTGGTCCCTTCAATCAGGATTCTGGGGTTGCCCGTGACTACCACAGTAGGTAGTACAGCAAGGTTTGTAGCCTGCCAGTGGCTCGGCAACATTGTCCTCTCGCTCTTGCAGTCTCCCCCACATGGTACTTGCTTGGTTGTTTTTCAGCAGATCAGTCTCTCTGGGGGGATCTGTACCACATGTTCCTCTCACTAACTCCCCAGAACACTGCACAGTCCTGGTAAATTTTTGCCCTGGCAAATCTTGCTCCGCCCTTCTTAAAAGCAGGGAATAGTTAGGCACTATGGACTTCAGTGAATAGTTAATTCCTTGGGACTACATTCCCATCATGCCCCTCAAGTCTCTTCTGATTGGCGGCTTGTTCTGCTTAGACAGGGAGGGGAAAGAACAAGCAGCGATTAGACAGAATCCCTCAACCCTCAACTGCACCCCTCCCCTGTCATAGCCAGCCGTTTAGAGACCTGTATTGGCCCATGCAGCGGTAGGAGGGGAGATCGCTCAGCTACACTGATAGGAAGGGAAGGCCGCACAGGCTCCTGTAGCTAGGAGCGACCCAGGGAGGGGGAAGAACAAGCAATGATTAGACAGATCCCACTGCTGACAGGAGGGTGACAGAGCCCTAGGTGTGACTGTACACAATACAGGCATATGATGGGTGGTGACAGATGCAGGCTGGTGTACACAGGGTGTGATGGGGGTTGGGTGACACTCACCAGCTCCTCCGGGGTGCGGCTCTCCCTCTCCCAATAGCAACAACAGCACACGTCTCATCTGCAGGCTGCCATCTTTCGCACCCCTCTGGCCACATACAGTACTGCATACACCAGCGCCCCCCGCACCACTGGCCACATACAGTACTGGATACACTAGCGCCCCTGCACCTCTGGCCACATACAGTACTGCATACACCAGTGCCCCCGCACCTCTGGCCACATACAGTACTGCATACACCAGCGCCCCTGCACCTCTGGCCACAAACAGTACTGCATACACCAGCGCCCCTGCACCTCTGGCCACATACAGTACTGCATACACCAGCGCCCCTGCACTTCTGGCCACATACAGTACTGCATACACCAGCGCCCCCGCACCTCTGGCCACATACAGTACTGCATACACCAGCGCCCCTGCACCTCTGGCCACATACAGTATTGCATACACCAGCGCCCCTGCACCTCTGGCCACATACAGTACTGCATACACCAGCAGTGGTCGTGGAACAAATCATCTGAGTTTCCATTATTTCTTATGGGGAAACTCGTTTTGCTAAACGAGTGCTTTGGATTACAAGCATGTTTCTGGAACTAATTATGCTCGTAATCCAAGGTATTACTGTACCACTAAACAGGAGGGGGGAACAGCAGAAGATACCAAAATAACATTAACAAATTGTAGTGGCCAGAAACCACCACTAAATGTCAGCACATTACAGAAAACTGATAACCTAATGCAGTTCAATACAAGACATAGAAAATACATGAAATTGAGGCAGAACAGTCTCCATGAAATTGGGACAAATGGTTATATTGATGTTCACAGTGCTCCCTGCTGTTGCTTCTTATATGTAGTAATACAAAATACCCAGTGCTTCCAAGTATGAGGGAGCATGTGCCCATCTCCCATGATATAGTACTCAGGCCTTGCTCTGAATGGACAAGGTGAACGGGCTAATTTAGCTTTTCCCCCACTCTTCCCAAATCTAACAAAAACTTCCTAAACCTGGATACTCTTTAAACTTTTCTTTTGGACAGTAACCACCAAACACACATTCTTCCCATTCTTAATACCATGACTGCAAGTAGTGTCCTGGTTGGGATTCAAACCAAGGACCCCAGTGCTGCAAGGTATAAGTGCTAACCCCTAAGTCACTGAGCTGCTCCGTTCATCTTTCTGGTGTATTATAATGGGAAAATAAAATGGAGAAGATGATTGGCTCTTATAAAATGTACAATTCTTTAGACACACTTGTCAATGTATGAAAGCCCCAATTTTTTTTTCTGCATTGTATATGTCTTGCTGAGTGACTGAGATGTCTCTGGTATCATTTGTGAGAGGCGCTGATTTTATAAGGAAAACATCCCATTCCAGGAGTACGTTCCAAGTATCCTCTGAAAGACGGAGATGAAAGGGGTCCGGGCAGTCAGTTATGGCGTTGTGCTTCCATGTGGGGACGACAGCCAATCTGTCAGTGTGCAGATGGGGCTGATCTAGGATCAAACATCCTCGAGGATGTGCCGAATGACTGCTTAGTCTAATCGGTTATTTCTATGCTGAAATCTGTACGGACGTCTCTTCTGCCTCATGGGGTGGTCCGCTGTATGAACTGTGTTACGTTCAGGCACTTCATTAATATAGGAAAACTGGACGATTGCCGCAGTTTATGAACAACGTGCTATGTTGAATGGTAGCCTTCTAGGTTTGTGTCCACACCACCCCCCCCCTCCTTCTTCTTGTCTTTCGGTATGTTTTTGGTCTTCTCCTTATCCACTTTGGAGGAATGCTAGAGTACTTATATATGTTTGAAGTGATGCTCTTGGCTGCTTACCTCTGGTTCATATATTTGAACACTATATATGGTGTAATTTCATGCTTGGACTCCTCGGTGAACTTTACTGACAAGATAGTGAGACCCATTCTTTCCAACAACCCCTGAATGTGCCCTGACGAAGCAAAACAGCAAAACGCGTTGACGCACAGGGGCTCACTGTTGTTCACGTGGTGCAGAAATTTCCTTTGTTGCACCATGTATTCTCGTCCATTATATGATATGTATTTTTAACTTTTTTCTTTTCTTTTTTTGTTCTATTGCCTTATGAATTGTTATTAATAATAAAAAAAAATGTTATACTTCAACACTCGTCCATAAGTGCCTCTGAAGTCCGACCTTAGGACAGTTTTCTGCCCCTTTCTTCTCTTTTACCAGTATACAGAGCACATAACACATCAAGTAAAACAAGTACCAAGCAACTAAAAAAATCTCAAAAGCAATACGAGAATCTTGTTAGCTGGTTCCCTCATCTAACGCAAATCAATAAATAGCAACAATTGCAGCGCTGCCCTACACTTCATCTATAAAATTGTACAAATGGACTTATAAGTGCAATGGTAAAACCTATAGATGAATATCCAGTGCAAATCAACCAATGTATTGCAATATAGTAGTGATGGTGTCATCCCCTCTGCAAAAATATTTTGCGAAATTGCAGAGCGTCAATGTGCAAAAAAATGGTGAAACCCCCTATATACAATAATAACATGGATGCAAATCAACCAGTGTATTAGAACATAGGAGTGATGGTGTCACCCTCTCTGCAAAAGGTAAGAAATATTGCAGAGCTGCAATGTGCAAATAGTGGTGAAACCCCCTATATATAATTATAACAAAATGTACAGTGATGTGATGTACATATTTTACATTTTATGCATCTCTGTTATTATTATTGTATATAGGGGGTTTCACCATTATTTGCACATTAAAGCTCTGCAATTTCTCAAAATATTTTTGCAGAGGGGGTGACACCATCACTACTATATTGCAATACATTGGTAGATTTGCACTGGATATTCATTTATAGGTTTTACCATTGCACTTATAAGTCCATTTGTAGAATTGTATAACGGTGTAGGGTTGTGCTGCATTTTTTGGCTTTTTATTGGTATACAGAGGCCAGGACATACTGATCACCATTGAAGAAACCTCCACTTGCTGGCCACACCCACTTTTTGGCCATGGCCACAGGCGTGCGGCAGCAGCGGTGCGCCAGGCGCGCCAGATTAGCACCCTCACTTTTACCTCGAGAACCACCATAGCACCACCAAAAACAATTGTCTGGAGCCGCCCCTGCCCAGATTGGATTTTAATTTTTCCTCCAATCTTATCTTCTTAACATTTGGTAATCTCTGGCTTGGGCGCTTCCATCTTCACCCTTTGTTCCTACCGGGTTCGCTTCATTTGGCTGTTTGACTAGTCGGACCCCACTCCTGTGCATGCGCAAGTTACTCTGTGCTGTGCATGTGTGGTCCGTGTACAGTACCGCTGAAAGGCAGGAGGAAGCATTTATGGCAGAAGAGACCGTCAGGGTCTCTTCTGTCATAAAAACCCTGCCTGTCAGCGGTTTCTTTATTTTTTTGTATAATACCACTTTAATAAAACAGGGCAGATGTCAACGACCACATAGTATAGCCAGTCCTTGTTGTAAGAAGAGCAAAGATTGAAAGATAGAACAGTCATTTGAGTGTATCCAGTGCAACCTCCAGATCCTGTGAGGGGTACGATACAGTATATTAGGAAGCACTCAATTTATTGGAGTGAACCTGAGGCAGTATGGAGATTGTATCATGTTTGTGATCATAGTAGGACTGCGCCGTCCTGGTGAGGAAAAGAGAAAGAACACATACAAGGGAAAAAGTAGACGAATAGAGAGAAAGATGTGGGCGATTTCTAGCCTAGTGTGGTTAGGGGGAAGACAGGGGTGAGGGAAGGTTGTTGGGTGTCAGGATGAGGAAGCAAGGCCCCAAATAATTTGGTTTTCATTGAGCATTCAGGGGATAATGGTTCTGAATCGTGGAAATCCCTAAAAAACTATCCATATAGTCCAAGTGTCTGTGTAAGTGGGGTACCTGTCATGGTGTTGGCCTACCAGTTCTTCTAGGTCAGTGGTCTCCAAACTGCGGTAAGGGGACAAGATGCGGCCCTTTTCTTGCTTTTATCCGGCTATTGGGGTGGTATGTCATCCACTGATACCAACAATGGAGCATAATTCACCCCCACTGAGACCAGTGAAGGGGCACAATTCCTCCCCAATGGCACCAACGATGGGATACAATTCCTCCCAGGACACCAACAATTGGGCCCAATGACACCAGTGATGGGGCACAACTCTTCTCACTGACACCAATGATGGGACACAATTCCTCCTAATGACACCAACGATGGGGAACAATTCCTCCCTAATAAGAATCAGCTCCGGTGTGTTCGCACAGCCCACGTGCAGAGCCCGCCAGGAAGTCGGCACCGCGCTGTGCTAATCACAGGCAGTGAGACATTTCACGTTCTCTGCAGCCGCGGATCGGGAAATGTCTCACTGCCTGTGATTAGCGCAGTGCAGTGCTGACTTCCTGGTGGGCTGTGCACGTGGGGTGTGCAAACCGCTGGAGCTCATCCTTACTCCCTAATGACACCAACGATGGGGCACAATTCCTCCTAATGACTCCAACTATGTGGCACAATTCCAATGACACCCACGATGGGGAACAACTCCTCTCACTGACACCAACGATGGGGCACAATTCCTCCTAATGACACCAATGATGGGGCATAATTCCTGCTAATGACACCAGTGATGGGCCACAATTCCTCCCAATGACACCAACGATGGGGCACAACTCCTCTCACCGACACCAACGATGGGGCACAATTCCTCCTAATGACAAAAATGATGGGGCACAATTCCTCCAACTGATGCCAAAGATGGGGCATTGTTTTTTCCCCGCTGACATCAGGACCTTTTCTACTCCTATTGGTTACAGTCTGGCCCCTCTAAAGTCTGAAGGACAGTAAACTGGCCCCCTGTTTAGAAAGTTTGGAGACCCCTGCTCTAGGTGATGGAGGTGAGCTAGCTCAGTGCACCACTCTACCATAGTGGAAGTAGATGTCGATTTCCAATGTCTCGGAATCGCATTCCCATCAACAAGTAGAAAGAAAGGGAGCAGGCCTTTCATGAAAGGTTCACTTTAAGAGTAAAAAGAGCTGTCTGAGTTTAGCATAAGGTTGTCTGGAAAGCTATAGCAATTTACTGACTGATTTCATTTGTGGACAAGAGTTGCTTTTTGTGCCAAACGCGTGACAACAACGATAACTCTAGACATTACAAAAGACACAATAGGACATAGTGGTGTTTGTCATACTTCTTTCCCACAGGCCCTGGATGTTATGAGGCAGCAAAGCTTTCATGTTGTGTTTGAGTAGTGTGATGGGCATCCAGTACTGCCGCACATACCGGCACATTCCATGTCGATGGGCCATGACGTTATTGAAGTCATGCTTCTTCTACCACTTCCTTTGATACATTATTTTCTCTCAGGACACAAAGCATAAAAGACTTCCTGTAACAGAAAGATCCCTTCTGCTTTCTTTTTAAACATTTCCCATTAACAAGTACCGTCTTCTCCTTATAAGAAAGAAAAACAGAGGATTTCATTTGTATGAAGCCATTGTACCACACGGGGGGGAATATCCCAACTGTTATTTATGATGGTGAGTGATAACATTCACCTGTGCATCTTCATTAAATACCTGTAAATTCACCCACTTAAGAGACATTCACTAAAGTGTGCCAGCTTTTGGACTATCGTATTTTTCAGGCGTCCATAAAGGTGCTACGGTGGGTGTAAATTTTGAATCACCACATTTATGGAAATTAATGCTGCCATTCATTTCAATGGGCTGCTCCAAGCACAAAAAATCCCACCAAAGACGTGCAAGCAACTTTTTTTTTACTTTGTTACTATTGAATCCCCCTGGTCCTAAACAGGGGCTACTATGTCAATTTGGTTTTTGGCTGGCTGTAGTTAGCTCAGACTGATTGTATAATTTTTCACCTTGTTTTTCCCTAAGCTTAAAGAGGAGCTACAGTCTCCTAATGAAAAATGTAATAAAAACATCCCTGTGCAGCTTAAAAAAATGTTTATTAAAATGTGTACATTATTAATATAGTCCATGAAGTGCTTACTTGCCAAATCTGTGGTTTCCTTGCCCTAATGAAATGCAGCCGGGGCCATCTTAGTTGAGGGCATCTGAAGCTGGAGTCAGTGAGTTCTGGGATTTAGTGCAGCTGGTTTACACAGCATGCATCTCCAGATCCCACGCATGTGCACCAGTCACATTCGCCGCACACAGTGTTGTCCAAAGGATGTAATAGTAATGGCAGCGGCGGCTGCAGAAGTTCCCGCCCTGTTGTTATAGCAACCTGTTCACAACAAAGGACCTGGAAGAAGCAGAGGCAAGTGCAGCGCGTATCTCCGCCTGGCATCTCGTAATTTTCGGTTTTGAAATAATGCACTGCCAGAAGCGGAGGATGCCAATTGTCTTCCTGGGATTGATGATGGTGATATACCAGGAGTCAACGGGAGACTGGAGAGTACATACCCAACCATTGCGACTAGGGACCAGAAGTGGCAGGGGGAAAAAAAAAATATACAGTATCTCACAAAAGTGAGTACACCCCTTACATTTTTGTAAATATTTTATTATATCTTTTCATGTGACAACACTGAAGAAATGACACAAAATGACTTCAAAATAACTCAACACATAGCCATTAATGTCTAAACCGATGGCAGCAAAAGTGAGGAGCGCAAGGTCTCTAACATCCACCAGCTCTGTGATGTCATCATGGAGGAGTGGAAGAGGACTCCAGTGACAACCTGTGAAGCTCTGGTGAACTCCATGCTCAAGAGGGTTAAGGCAGTGCTGGAAAATAATGGTGGCCACACAAAATATTGACTCTTTGGGCCCAATTTGGACATTTTCACTTAGGGGTGTACTCACTTTTGTTGCCAGCGGTTTAGACATTAATGGCTGTGTGTTGAGTTATTTTGAGGGGACAGCAAATTTACACTGTTATACAAGCTGTACACTCACTACTTTACATTGTAGCAAAGTGTAATTTCCTCAGTGTTGTCACATGAAAAGATAGAATAAAATATTTACAATATATATATATATATATATATATATATATATATATATATATATATATTTATATATAATATGTAACATTTTGGGGGTTCTTCATAGTTTTCTAGCAAACAAATTATGATTTTTACATATAGGAGTGAAGTGTCAGAATTGGCCTGGGTGATTAATTACCATAAGTAAGTAATATACAAATACATATTATATATATTTTTAAGGTAATTAACTATATTTTCAAAAACTTTACTCAAGCAGGTGACATAACGGACAAATTAGTTGTAACTCCAAACCAGTAATTTCACAGTAAATAGATAAATAATAATTATGTTATAACATTTAGCATAATAATATATGATTTAGCTTAAATATAACAGTACCTTTTCAGCAGCAGCAGATTCTCATTCTCTCTCTTAAAGTGGATAAAAACCTGAATTTTTTTTTTTTATGTCATACTGTAGAGTATAAGATTTCCTATCATTTGAGCCCAGTCTTGCCACAAAGAGTTAATCCAGCTCTGAGCAATCCTCTTTTATTGTTCAGTGAGATAAAACTTGACAAATAGAGAAAAACTTTGTCAAATCCTCCCCCTTGCTGTGAGTGACAGGTGATTTACATCTTGTGCACTAGCCTAAGACATGGAGTATTTTTTAATTCCCTCCCCCACTCCTTTCTTCAGCAGCTCTGCAAGGATTGGTTGTTCCACACCTCAGCATGATATGGCATGCTGAAGTCATGTGGTTTCTTTCCTGTCTTTTCACTGGATGTTAGTGATCATAGCAGAAGTTTAGTGTAAGAAATACACAGGAGAAAATGCATATTGACAAGGGGAGTGTAGAGGTGGGCGGGGAGTCTACTGACATCACAACTCCACCCACCGAGCTCCAGACAACAGACCCACCCACAGAATCTGCAGTTTTTGGGGTCTCATAACTGACAGTTGACAGGTAAAGATACATGCAGGAGACATGTATATCCTTATAGATAACCCCTATGGCAGTAGTTTAGAAAGGATGACATTGGGTTTACATCCACTTTAATTGTGTGAGAAAAACATGGGATTGTGGGTAAAACTTATACCCATACCCGTGACCCCATGTCGCCAAGCTACGACCCTCTAAGCTCGATCATTTTTTTTTTTTTTCGTTTTGTTTTTGTTTTTTATGTTCATGGCAGGTGAGGCTCACCCATCTGCCTCCCCTGACTGCACGTCCTTGGCCAGACTGTACTGCCAGATCCTTGCAGCAGCATGGCTTCTACAAAAATAGGTTCAATACATACTCCCAGACTTTTGATTGTACAGTAAAATAGCATCACAATGATGAGGTCGTCTCTCTGCTTACATGTGCACTGCAGAAAAACCTGATTGGCTAGCAGTGATAGCCCCCCCTCTCCCAGATTGAGTGCTGCTGTATAGGAAACTACAGGAGGCTGCCAATAAGACATATTAAGTATTCAGGTTTCATAGATAAGGGAAGGGTTAAAGATCTTATAAATATATATATAAAATTAAAATACATGCAACTTATTGTGCATCATGTCATATTTACCTGACTTTAACTGCTTGCTGCCTGCCTACTGTCAAATGACGGCGGGGCGGTGCAGCTCTCGTTCTGGGACAACGTCATATGACAGCGTCCCAGAACGGCCGCTCTCGCACGCCCGCGGGGGGCGCTCAGTGCAGCGTTTGCGGCCGCGTTGCTAGGACACAGCGTGACCTGGATCTCTGTAAAGAGCCGCGTCAGCGGCTCTTTAACCATGTGATCGGCTGTGTCCAATCACAACCGGTCACATGTAAACACGGAGATGCCGGTAATCTTCTCTCCTCGCCCTACACTGACATCTAGGGATGTAATCAGGGCACTGATCATCAGTGCCCTGATTACAATAAATAAATACAGTGTCACAAAACCGTGCCCACCAATACCAGCATACAGTGCCCACCAGTGGCAGCAATCAGTGCCCATCACTGCCTACAAGTGCCACCAATCAGTGCCCATTAGCGATGCCAGTCAGTGCTGGCAATCAGTGCCGCCTATCAGTGCTGCCTATCACTGCTGTCGATCAATGCCCATCAGTGTCGCCCATCAGTGCCACCCATCAAGGCCCATCAGTGCCCTTCTGTACCGCCTATCCGTGCCACCTATCCTTGCCCACCAGTGCCACCTATCAGTGCCCACCAGTGCCGCCTATTAGTGCCCATCAGTGCCACCCAACAGTGCCCATCAGTGCCACCTCATCAGTGCCCATAAGTGCCACCTCATCAATGCCCACCAGTTCAGCCTATCAGTGCCGCCTCATCAGCGCACATCAGTGAAGGCGAAAAATTACTTAGTTACAAAATTTACTGACAGAAAAAAAGTAAAAAACATTTATTTTTTTTAAAGTTTTGGTATTTTTTTTGTAAAAAATAAAAAACCCAGCAGTGATTAAATACTACCAAAAGAAAGCTCTATTTGTGTGAAGAAAATGATAAAAAATTTGTTTGGGTACAGTGTGCATGACCGCACAATTGTCATTCAAAGTGCGACAGCGCTGAAAGCTGAAAAATGGCCTGGGCAGGAAGGTGGTGTAAGTGCAAGTGGTTAAAGAAAAAAAAATGCTATTTTTTAATCTTGACCAACATATATAAAATTTGAAAATTCATACAGAAACACTACACATTCCCAGGTGTGTTTACCCAAGATCCCAAGACAATGACACTTGGCTCTGTTGCTGTGTCCATTCTTGAAGACGTAGTGATGTCATAGTCACATGGGAACAGGTGCATTAAGACACAGGATGTTTGCTGAGCATCAAGATAAGCACAGGCTAAGAAACAATGACACAAGGGTGGAAAATAACCAACAGGCCCCCTGAAAAGATGCAGCAGACAACGAAAGAGAGGCCATTGTATCAGGATGTAATGGGTGACATTAGTATTCAAACATTCTTACATATTGTGGGAGGAATGGATGTCCCATTTGTGTGAATAGAATGTATTTAACCTTGAATGAAAGATCCATCAATTCAAACAGGCCAACTTAAAACCAGAGCAAAGTATCACATAATGCGGATTCCTGTGTGTCTGCTCTCCTCTGTTAGGTGCCTATTGTCTCCCAGAACAAAGTTGGTTTTGTCTCCGAAAAGGTCGAGACACAAGGCTGTCAGAAAGGCAATGTCCTGGTTTAGGATTCCCACTAAACTCTCCTATTGTCCCCTGACCTGTTTTGTTGTAGAGGAAGAAGGTCTGCTGGTGGCACGGCTTCACAGCAATGAGATCTGGGATTGAAATATGTCCTTGCCTCCCTAGGACCCCTACAAATCGCTTTTCTAAATCAGTGAATGATTCACCGCTTTGGTTTTATCGGCAAGAAAGTCAGTGACTTTAAAGAAAAGGAAAAAAAAAAAACCTGAGCTGAGTAAATGAAGGTTTAACTCAGGGCTCTCCTCCAAGGAGATGGCAGGGGTACATGTGCCTTGTAGGGTGTGTGTGTTTGGCTGTTTGGGTGTCCAAACTTTTTTCAAGAGGGCCATATTTGATGAAGTGAACATGGGTGAGGTGCCGACCATACCACCTGACATTCTTTGAAACCATTAAAATTCGGTCTACGTGTGTTCGTCCGAGCACTAATACACTGCCCAACAAGAATTCTCTTGCCTTTGTGGCTGTGTGTAGTGAAGAGATGAGCTCGGGCGTGTTATTTGGATATATATATCTTTTGTGGCCCCGAATGCCGCTCAGGACTAAGGATGAGCTTGGGCGTATTATTTGGATATACCGTATTTATCGGCGTATAACACGCACCTTCACTTTAAGAGGGAATTTTCAGGAAAAAACTTAAATTTTTAATAAATAACTGTGAAGCAAGTTAAGAATTTTTAATAAAGAACTGTGAAGCAAATTTATGCCGCGTACACATGGTCGGAGTCTTCGACCGGACTTGTCTGACGGACGCCGACGGACCATCGTGTGTGGGCTTCACCGGACCTTTAGCGGACTTTTCCAGTCGCAAATCTGACGGACTTTAGATTTGGAACATGCTTCAAATCTTTACGTCGTAACTCCGCCGGACCCAGAAATCCGCTCGTCTGTATGCTAGTCCGACGGACAAAAACCCACGCTAGGGGAGCTATTGGCTACTGGCTATCAACTTCCTTATTATAGTCTGGTGTACGTCATCACGTACAAATCTGTTGGACTTTTGTGTGATCGCGTGTAGGCAAGTCCGGTCATTAGAAAGTCCGTTGAAAGTCCGCCCAAAGTCCGTCGAAAGTCTGCCGGACGGGCTGTCGGACTTTTGTAGCTGAAAAGTCCGACCGTGTGTACGCGGCATAAGAGTCAGTGCCTATCAATGCAGCCTGAACAGTGCCCATCTGCAGCCTCACTATTGCCATGAATGCAGCCTCACCATTGCCATGAATGCAGTCTCACAATTGCAATCAATGCAGCCTCACCATTGCAATCAATACAGCCTCACCATTGCAATCAATACAGCCTCACCTTTGCAATCAATGCAGTCTCACCATTGCAATCAATGTACCCTTACCATTGCCATGAATGTAGCCTTAAAATTGCAATCGGTGCAGTCTCACTATTGCAATTAATGCAGCCTTACCATTGCAATCAACGCAGCCTCACCATTGCAATCAACGCAGCCTCACCATTGCAATCTGCAATCAGTGCAGCCTTACCTTTGCAATGAATGAAGCCTCACCATTGCCATAAGTGCAGCCTGATCGATGCCCATCTGCATCCTCGGAGGGGACAGGGAGGGGACGGGAGGAACACCAACAGATTACATACAGGAGAATCTCCTGTTTACTCGGCAGCCTCTTTAATATAAAGTCTTGCCTCCTATGTTAGGCAGAACAGTCGTCCAATGGCAGCCTAGGAGACGGGACTTTCTATTACAGATGCCGCCGAGTAAACAGGAGATTGTCCTGTATGCAATCTGCCGGCACTCGTCCCGCCCCCCTCCCTGTCCCCTCTGAGGCAGCGCCGATAAATACGGTATATATCTTTTGTGGCCCTGGGGGCCACAAAAGATATATATATATATATCCAAATCACCGGGGGGGCGTATTAAACCGAAATGCGGGCAGGGATTGGCCCGTGGGCCAGATTTTGGACTTACCTGACAATAGCATTTTGCTCAAAAAAAGCAGATCTCTTCCAAAAATATGTAAAAAACAGAACGTTAACCCCACGGTTCTGCCAACATTTTTTAGGAGATGAGGACAAACGTTGGCAATGCGGAGAAACTGGGGGTACTCTCCTGAATATATTGTGGGGCTACCCCAAGATTAAACAGTTTTGGTCTAAGGTTACTCAAATAATTTTCAAACTCACAGACATTGCTACATCTTACACCCATTCCTAAATCCAGATACAAAAAATCTCCAATGGTGCATCTCCTTAACACCAATGCCTGCATTCCAGGGATTTGAAGACAGGCGTTCCTCCCACACTCACTCATTGGTTCACAAGAGTGAACGATATCATGCACATGGAAGACCTACTACAGAGAAACTTGGTTTATAAAAAATCAAGTTCTTTATTGAATAGACTGAGGTCCTTTTGAGTAGAGCATAAGTGCTGAAACAAATGCTAAATGCAAACAATATATATAAAGAAGGTAATTTCATCCATTTCATTTCAAGTGAAGATAAAATTCATAAAGTCCATGCTGTCAAGCATAAATGGAAAAGTTGCAAAAATCCACAAGGAAGAAAATAATAAAAAGTCCCACATATAACTATTTGAAAGTGGTGCTCAACATGTGCACATTCTTCTTTCTTAGTGCTGCAGGTGATCACCAATCAATACTCCTCTCCGAGATAAGAAAAAAGAGCCTCTTACCAGATAATACGATCTTTTCCATAGAGTATTGGTTTGGAAATGGTCTCACATAGGATGATATGGAGCAGATGGTAAAAAGAGAAGAAAAGCTCATTGCCCAATGTCATCCATTAAGAACAGTTTATTAAAAGACACCTACTTACAAGTCTGAAGAACAAACAAGCATTTAATACAGATACTCATCCAGCACCCCGGCAGGTGTGCTGGCGTCAACCGCTATTTCCTCCTCCCGATGTACGTTTTGTCGTAATAGACGTCATCCCTCCAGGAAATATATGCTGCATGAATCATCTGCCCTTACTCAAGATGGCCACATATAGAAATGCTAGTGATTTCTCTACAAAATAAAGCGTGGACACATGGATGGATGGGTGAGTTTACTTTAAAATAAAGATGAATTAAATAGTGTTTTCAGTTTGTGGTGCTCAGATGCAGTTAAAGTGGATCTTCGCTGCATCTGAGCTCCACAAACCAAAAACACTATTTTATTAATTTTTATTATTCAAAGCAAACTCGCCAATCCATCCATGTCTCCATGCTTTATTTTGTTGTGAAATCACTTTGAAAAACACCTAGTATTTCTGGCTGTGGCCATCTTGAGTAAGGGCAAGTGATTCATGGAAATATCAAAACAAGGAGAGAGCAGCACCATCTAAGTGCAGCATTATGAAGACCTTTAATCCAAAAATGACAAGATAGACATGATGTCAGCGCATGTGAAGTAGTAAAGTGGTTCAACCACTCACGGGGAAGATGAACTGCACACAGGTGGAGAGGCAGCTGATGGTTCTGGCTGCGCTGGTGGCTCCCAGCGCTTCCAGAGACTCAGATCGACTCGGAGGCAGTCGCTGACATCACATCCGGATGGAAGGAAGAGTGGGGCGGAGTGCGCGTTCAGGGCATGCATGCTCCTTCATCAGGTAATTCATGTAGCATTTACTTCCTTGAATCCATCTGCCCTTAGCTCAGGCATGCATGCAGGAGAATGTGCTTAGCTGAGAAAACCCCTCCTCCTCTCTTAAGGATTCCTGGGATGTATGAAATCAGTTGCCTAGGCAGCAAACCCAGAAGTAACTGAAGAAATGTAAAAAAAAAGTTTAAAACAAAGTAAATATGATATACCTTCCTATCTATTTAACCACTTGCCTACAGGGCACTTACACCCCCCTTCCTGCCCAGGCCATTTTCAGCTTTCAGCCCTGTCGCACTTTGAATGACAATTGCGCGGTCATGCTATACTGTACCCAGATGAAATTTTTATAATTTTCTTCACACAACTAGAGCTTTCTTTTTATTTAATCACTGCTGTTTTTTTTTTTTTTTTTTACTAATTTTTTTTTTACTTAGTTTCTGTCAGTAAATTTTGTAAATAAGTAATTTTTTTTCCCTTGCTGATGTGCGCTGATGAGGCGGCACTGATAGGCTGAACTGGTGGGTATTGACGAGGTGGCACTTATGGGCACTGATGAGGCGGAACTTATGGGCACTGATGAGGAGGCACTAATATGCCGCACTTATGGGCACTGATATGTGGCACTGATGAGCACTGTTAGGTGCCACTTATGGGCACTGATGAGACAGTACTTATGGGCACTGATGAGGAGGCACTAATATGCCGCACTTATGGGCACTGATATGTGACACTGATGAGCACTGTTAGGTGGCACTTATGGGCACTGATGAGACGGAACTTATGGGCACTGATGAGGAGGCACTAATATGCCGCACTTATGGGCCCTGATATGTGGCACTGATGAGCACTGTTAGGTGGCACTGATTGGCGCTGATAGGCGGCACTGGTGGGCACTGATAGGCGGCACTGGTGGGCACTGATAGGAGGCAAGGATAGGCAGTACTGATGGGCATTGATGGGTGGCACTGATGGGCGACACCGATAGGCGGGACTGATAGCCAGCACGGACTGGCATCACTAATGGGCACTGATTGGTGGCACTTGTGGGCAGTGGTGGGCACTGATTGCTGGCACCGGTGGGCACTCATCGCTGGCACCGATTTGTGGCACTGGTGTCGATATTGTAATCAGTGCCCTGATTACATGTGTAGATGTCGCCTGTGAGGAGATGCTGCTGATCGGCTCTCCTCGCCACACACTCTGTCAGTGTGAGGCGAGGAGTGACGATTACCAGCATCTCCGTGTTTACATGTGACCGGCTGTGATTGGACACAATCGCGCGAGAGCGGCCGTTCTGGGATGCCGTCATGTGACGGCATCCCAGAACGAGAGCCGCTCCCCCGTCATTTGGCGGTGGGCGGGCGGCAACTAGTTAATAATGCTAGCAGCATGGGGATCAAAAATAATCAATGTTAATTGGGAGAGTGAAGTTTCGCTTTAAGTTTCTCTTTAACAATCTATATTTATAAATGGCACTATACCATTATAAGGTATGATGAATTTCTTATTTGGGTTAGAGCTCTTCTTTAAATGGGTACATTCTGTAATTTCAGTGGCTCCTTGTTTTTTAATTAGACCAAAATTGTTTATGCCTACTGCATATCCATTCAGTGGGAGAAGAGATTGGTTTGCTGCTTCTTTTGCTGCTGGACACCTATTTGTTTTCCTGCCATAGTTATAAAGTACATTCGCTGTTCACCAGATCTCATTTCCTGCTGATTGGCCAACATCTGAGTATCTCATTCTTCAGTGGTAAATCTGCATCTATGTAACATTTTCAGTATTTATAATATAAATATATCATTATAAAATGGTTAGTGTTCCCATTACTATAAATTCTACAATATTTGTACTTTTCTAAAGCACACCGCGTGTTCGCCACCCTTCAAAGGAGGGTTTCATCCTAAAATCCTGTACTTGGATCCAAGTGAATGTGTCTGTATTTGGTCTCATTTTAATAAATATGTTCCAAGGATTCTCGTTCAGCTCCAGAAATAGATGGCGCTAAGCTTCCTGGCATGCACGCTCCTAAATGTTATGTTAAGATGTTGTTTCATTTGAGACACTATTTGTATTTTCAGTGTAAAGCCTTTTGAATTACGGGCAGGTCCAGATTACTGGAGATGATAACAAATCCAAAAGAGTAAGTAACCAGATCTGCTCTGCCATGTGAAAAGCCTATAGCACTTTCTTAGCAGTGCTTCATCGAGGAAGAAAATTCCCCACTGGAGCACTAGAGGGCGCAGCTAGCCACTAATATAGGCGCCTCTCCTATGCTATTCATAAGTCGGAGTCAATGAGGGTGATTAGATAAAGGAATAGAGACTGTTCACTGAATTTGAGTAATATTTTGCAATTTTTTGCAAAATGTTGCCATGTTGACGAAATGCACTGAAGTCAACAGGGAGGTGAAAAAAATGCCTACCTAAACTAAAAAAAAAATGTGATAAAATGCAGCTTACCAGTCCTTAGCTGAGATACTATTATTCTTTTTTCTGGCATTTTTTTATTTTATTATTTACACTCAGTGATTCTGCCAGTAAGGCACTTTCTGTCCTAGGGGGGCAACCCTTCCTGTACTGTATTTATAGGAGAGAAAAGTTGTCACCCTTGGACAGGACTACAAACACCTCCCACTCTCATTATGTCCATAACATAGGAGGGAGGTGTCCTGTAAATCACAGAAGATAGCCGGGAAAGCCAATAACATTGTTTGGCATTTCTGTTTGGGGAACAGGAAGGTAAAAGGACACTGGATTTCCAGCAAGAGATTCTTTTCTGTAATAGCAACAGCAGAGTTGACTATTGTCTGTAATCTTTTTTTTTTTTAAATTTGCATAAGAGTTATGTTTTCAGGAGAAGATTTTGGGACCTACCCCCTACTTCTTATCTCTCAGCAGAATAAGTACTTGGTATAAAAAAAAAAAAAAACAATGCAGTCACAACATCTAAAAGATCAAGAAGCTGGACACTCAGTAACTGATTGAATTAGCTGCTGAACGCAAAAAAAAAAAAAAAAAAGTGGCTTAGTATCACTTTAAAACCACCAAGAATTGCCCTAAAGGATATCTTAGCCCTCATTCACAAGAGGCGGACTCCGTTTCCACGGAGCCCGCCCCGGTCCGCCGGCTCAGCGGTAGATCAGTCCGTTGGTCTCCGCTGAGCCGGCGGATGACAGGTCCCTCTCTGCTCACTGAGCGGGGAGGGGCTTGTCAGGTGCCGCTGCCGCCTATGGAGGGATCGGATGAAAATGGACAGCATGTCCGTTTTCATCAGATCTCACCCGATCCGATCCGCCAGCGACGGATCTGGACGTAGGGCCATCCGTCTGCTTTTTGCGGATCGGACCGGGTCGGATGTCAGCGGACATGTCTCCACTGACATCCGTCGCTCCATAGACTAACATTGAGCGCCCATTCAGGTCCACCGTCAAAACTGACAGGCAGACCTGAACGGTCCGACCGCGTGAAAGGGGCCTTAAACAGCAAAAAAATGTTATATTGTACTTTACGTCCAAGAAATCAGCCAGCTGCCCAGCATCCCAAGTGGCACAGCGAAAATAGCCACAGCCAGACACTGCAGAGGTCCCAGGTTCAGATCACCATTCTGACAGCTAGCTCTTTGTAAAAATACATTTAAAGTAATCCAGCCAAGTCTGTAAAAAAAAAAAAAAGGCATGTCCTTGTGATGTAAGAGCTCTTATAATCACCTCTCCAGTAGCCCATTTCCCATCCTTCTATTCCAGCTCTGTGGACTCTGTAAAACCAGGGCTGGTGCTACCACTAGGCGGACTAGGCAGCCGCCTAGGGCACACTGCTGCCTAGGGCGCCCGGCCGCTGGTTATCCTACTGTCCACAGAGCAGAACTTGCAACTATAATCCACCAGGCAGCTTCTCTGAGCCACTGACATGTGTCCAGCAATGCCTCCCTAACTCCCCCCATGTGTGGGTCTCCGCTCTGACACTGACATGTGTCCAGCAAAATATCCCCCCCAAGCCGCTCTCTGCTCTCCGCTCTGACACACACTGACGTGTCCACACAGCACCACAACCAGCCCCCACCCCTGGGCTGCTCTCCGCTCTCCCTCTGAGCGGGAAGCGTTCTGACATGTGTCCAGGTCCAGCAGCCCCCCCGGAAAAGAACACTCTCCAGGCCGTGTCACTGCAGCGGAGTAAATCATCAAGGGATACAGGCAGCGTGGCGCCTGATGGCGGCTCCCAGGCTTGGGGACAAGCAAAGAGCCGCATCTCCATCTTTTACAGACTTAACAGGGTCTCTTTAATAATTTTCTAATGTACACACAACTGAAATAATTTTTATTTTTTACAATTATATATATATAATTTTTAGAATTGCCTGCACTTTATTAATTTTTAATACCCATAATCCTGGTATTATTAGCAAAAAATATTTATTACACGTTAGATAATACAGCCTTGTCATTTATATGAATACTCAATGTACAAGTAATCCTTCTGAGTGAAAGGATACATTTTAGGTGACAACAGCAGTCCCTGTTCTCCCCTCTCAGCTGCAGGTGTTATTTTATGACATAGGGGCTCTTATACTAAACAAGTCATCTTTACTCCTGACTCTGTATGCTTGAAATACCCAATTAGGCTCAGGGGAATTAAATATATACATGTTCCTTATACCTGACTGGGCAATTAAAGTGAACAGGAGTGAAAAATGATTTCTTCAGTAAATCAAACCTGTGGCAGTTGCAGCATTTGCAGTTGCATAGTATAAATGAATATATAGCATGCTAAATTATTAATACTGTTCTTTTTATTAGTACTGGATAGATTTCTTAAACAAACAGTTTTAAATTTAAAACATGAAAATATATATACATACATACACACACACAGACACTGCCTTGAAAGAGTATTCATGCCCCTTAAAATTTTCCACATTTTGTCATGTTACAACCAAAAACGTAAATGTATTTTATTGGGATTTTATGTGATAGACCAACACAAAGTGGCACATAATTGTGAAGTGGAAGTAAAATGATAAATGGTTTTCAAATTTTTTTACAAATAAATATGTGAAAAATGTGGGGTACATTTGTATTTAGCCCCCCCCCCCCCCGAGTCAATATTTTGTAGAACCCCCTTTCTCTGCAATTACAGCTGCAAGTCTTTTTGGTAAAATGTCTCTACCAGCTTTTCAAATCTAGAGAGTAACATTTTTTCCATTCTTCTTTGTAAAATAGCTCAAGCTCTGTCAGATTGGATGGAGAAAGTCTGAACAGCAATTTTCAAGTCTTGCCACAGATTCCCAATTGGATTTAAGTGTGGGCTTTGATTGGGCCATTCTAACACATGAATATGCTTTTGTAGCTCTGGCTGTATGTTAAGAGTCATTGTCCTGCTGGAAGGTGAACCTCCGCCCCAGTCTCAAGTCTTTTGCAGGTTTTCTTCTAAGATTGCCCTGTATTTTGTTCCATCCATCTTCCCATCAACTCTGACCAGCTTCCCTGTTCTACTGAAAAAAATCATCCCCACAACATGATCCTGCCACCACCATGTTTCATGGTGGGGATGGTGTGTTCGGGGTGATGTGCAGTGTTAGTTTTCCCCCACACATAGCATTTTGCTTTTAGGCCAAAAAGTTCAATTTTGGTCTCATCTGACCAGAGCATCTTCTTCCACATGTTTGCTGTGTCCCCCACATGGCTTCTCACAAACTGCAAACAGGACTTCTTATGGCTTTCTTTCAACAATGGCTTTCTTATTGCCACTCTTCCATAAAGGCCCAATTTGTGGAGAGCACGACTAATAGTTGTCCTGTGGACAGATTCTCCCACCTAAGCTGTGGATCTCTGCAGCTCCTCCAGAGTTACTATGGGCCTCTTGGCTGCTTCTCTGATGAATGTTCTCCTTGCCCAGCCTGACAGTTTAGGTGGACGGCCATGTCTTGGTAGGTTTGCAGTTGTGCCATACTCTTTCCATTTTCAGATGATAGATTGAACAGTGATCTGTGAGATGTTCAAAGCTTGGGAGATTTTTTTTATAACCTAACCCTGCTTTAAACTTCTCTACAACTTTATCCCTGACCTGTCTGGTGTGTTCCTTGAGTCCCTATACTGAGAATAAATTACACACAGGTGTACTGTTTACTAATTAGGTGACCCCTGAAGGCAATTGGTTCCACTAGATTTTAGTTAGGGGTATCAGAGTAAAGGTGGCTGAATACAAATGCACGCCACACTTTTCAGATATTTGTTTGTAAAAAAATTTGAAAACCATTGATCATTTTCCTTCCACTTGACAATTATGTGCCACTTTGTGTTGGTCTATCACATAAAATCCCAATAAAATACATTTACATTTTTGGCTGTAACATGACAAAATATGGAAAATTTCACACTGTGTATGTGTGTGTATATATATATATATATATATATATATATATATATATATATATATATATATATATAACATTATTTTCTAGCTAAGAATTCCAAATGGCAAATTTATTAAGCCACAAATATCAGAACTGGTCCAGGACATGTAATATTTTGACGTGTGGTAATATTTAGTTTTTAATTTAAAGCAGACCTTGCCATAACATGCGAAGTCCACTTAATAGAGCAGGGCACCCCTTCCCAGTAAGTATTACTTCATAATAGTAGCCAAGTAGCCAAGTAGTTGATGACCACTCTACGGCAGTGGTCATCAACCCTGTCCTCAGGCCCACTAACAGGCCAGGTTTTATGTATTACCTTGGGGAGATACAGACTATAATACTGCAATCACTGAGCAGCAAATGATATCACCTGTGATGTATTTCAGTTATCTTTCAAACCTGGCCTGTTAGTGGGCCCTGAGGACAGGGTTGATGACCACTGCTCTACGGCATAAGTGACGTCGCAGTCCTCCAGGCAAGATCCTGGGAATGATGAGGCTCTCTTGCACTGGGTTGGCGTGTCTATCCGCAAGATTTGTGGCACTCACCATTCCCCTGGGATCTCAACAGAATTTTTTTTCCTTGGGACCTTGCATTTTACTGAATTGTCCATCTTAATAAGAACTTTCATTAAAAAATGTGCAGCATTACAAAATAAAATAAAAAAGCAGTCTATTTGTTATTTATGTTTTCATGTGTATGGTCATGTTTTTGTGCTGCTATCATTTATGTTCAGTTTTATTAGTGCACTTTTCTTTCATTTGCATTATTTGGCAACTACTTAGGGTCACAATTGAGTTTTTTTCTTTCATTTTTTATATAGGATCAGTGTAAGATGGGTATTGCTGTCAAATGTTGACTTTTGAATTCTTATACAGCATTGCTCGGAAGTGTGTTTTGCTGCAAAACACAACAAAAATGCTGAGTTGAACCTGATTTTTCGCCATTGCAAACACGTATTAGGACCTGCTACGTCCAAAGAAATGCTATGCATAGCAGGTCAAATGTAGCCTCAGAACTGTCATCCACACTAGTTAGGTAAATGGGAATCTGCTGATCTGTGTTTGATGAAAGCTTCAAACGTAGGAAAGCAATGCCTGTCTATACAAGCCCTAGCAAGGTAAAACTCTTACATTTTCTCATTGAGATGATTACCAAAATGAGCAAAAAAAAAAAGTTAATTTTTGTTGTGGGGTTGGGGGTGTATTTAGGGTAGTTTAGTTCACTTACTTAGTGTTTTTTTTTTGGCGTGTGTATCAAACTGTAACTTGTGTACTACCTACTTTTTTATTAAGTGTAGCACCAGGGGCCGCTGGATAGGATAGGTCCTCTGTCCTTTGCCTCAAACTTCTCAAGAACCTCAGCCCCTCTGACACACCAGGTGGAGTGTACAAACATACATTACAGGAAATCATTAAGTAATACTTTGTACCTGATAGCAGTGCTATATAAAAGAAAACAGGCACCAAACCAGGTACTTAAAGGTACACGTAATATATTGCCACCCAGTATGGTTGGTAACTAGGGAAGCATAAAATGGAATAACAATGGTAGCATACAAGGTGAATAACAGTAAGGACTAGGCATAAGAAAACATTTGGAGCTCAGATCAGAATAAACAGGCGGCAAAGCCACCTCAAGTGCAGCAGAGGGCAGTAGTAAAGATTAATCTGAGTGCTGGAACTTTACTGCTAGAGCACATTTATGGTTGCAATGCTAGTCCTAGACCGATTGGGTATGCACTGTCCAAAAGAAAATAGGATGGTAGTGGAGGGGGGCAGGGGAACAAAGGGGGCTTGCTGAATAATTATTACATTACAGAAAGGGCAATCCTTTAAGATTTTCTTCTGTCAGCTACCATTGGGGCCCGTTAAGGGCATTGGTGCACTTAACGAAAATCCCAGTTAATCTGCATGCAGTATAGGTACAGTATATGTATGGTATAGTCTCGGCACAGGTGCAAGGTGTGTGTGGTTCAGATGTGGTAAAGGTTTGGCATAACGTGGTATAGGGTTGGTATAGGTGCAGTCTATGTTTGAAATAAGTGCTGTATAGAGTGCAGTATGGATTGGGTACACTTTGTGTCCTGTACTGAGGGGCTCAGTCCCTGCTAGCAGTATCAGCAATGGGCGAATAGCCCTCTCATAGGTCCCCGGATACTGCGGTGACTTCTCGCTGTCAAAGAGGGTCCCCCTCGGTCTCCCCCTAAAAGCCTCCAGGAAGCAGAGGGTGAGTGGGCACCCCAGTCTTCTTGCAGCAGTGGAGGTGCTGTGATGTGGGAAGTGCTGCGTTGCCCCCTGGTGTCCTCACTCCCAGTCTCAGTCTCAGATCTCTGTTGGTATGGTCTTCAGCTGGCAGGCGAATTTTCAGCCAGAGGTGCTCTCTCTCTAACTCCCTTGGTGCGAAGAGGAAGAACTTTCATGGGCAGTTTAAAAAAATAATCTCTGCACTTATCCTACTGCACAGGGCCTATTGGGATCTTTAGTGTAACCAGTATAGTGTAGCCATTATACCAGTGACTGCTGGTGGGTTTTTCTTTGGGGGGGCGGCAAACAACCACTCCCTCCCCCCCACGGGGCGGACAGCGGCGCGGCACTTAAGCCCCCCCAGTCTGCCGGTCGGTCCTACACTTACCCCAGCGAGGTGGTGGGTGGCGGCGGTGGATTGCCGGCAGCAGCTCTGGTGTCCTCAGCAAGGTGGGTGGCTGGCGGCAGGCTGGGAGCAGCGTCTCCAGTGTCATCAGCGTGGCAGGTGGCTGGAAGCTGTGGCTCCGGTGTCCTTTCCTCCATGATTTCCGCCGTGCATGTCCCCCTTCCTTCTCCTAGGTGTCCAATAGGATCGCCTTATGTTTTGGCCAATCGGGAAACAGGACTCAGACAAACAGAACAACCGCCCCCCCGGGTGCGGCAAACAGAGCGCCTGACTCCCCCCTCCCTCTGGGGGGTGCTACTCACGCGGGCTCTTGGCGGCGATGGAGAGATGACAGATGCAGAGCCGATGACGGGGGCCATCTTCTGGATCTCCGTACATCCTCCCTGTCCCTGGTACCAGCCAATGCAATCACTTCTCCTCTCGGCCAATCACGCTCCTCCCGCTTCCTGATTGGCCAGGAGGAAAAGCAGGAAGACAATAGCGAATTTTAATTCACTATTGTTACACAAGTGGGTGGGCTTGGGGCACAGTGCTCTGTGCCCCGAGACCACCCCTTTTCAGATTCTCAAGCTCTAATCATGTGCTTCAAAAAAAAAACATTGGAATCCATGCATCCGGCGCCCCGCATGTAGATTAGGAGACGGGCGCGTGGATTGGGGGGGCGGCACCCCTGCACCCTGTATGGAGCAGCCGCCACTGCTCTCAAATATACCTGGTTGATTCTGCCTTCAGCTGGCCTTCCCATCTTATTTGTGTCCTCACTGCAGGTTGAGATTGTGCAGACCAGCGGATGTCCTCTACTGAGCATTCTTAATTTCAGTTCCCTTCTAAGCACTTAATTTCCTCCTTTTTCTTATCTGTACAGCCCACATGACTATAGAGCCACACATGTGGGTGTATACACATTGGTAAATGACACTACCCTTCCTCCCTCCTCCTCCATGCCCTCCTATTGCTAAACACGATGGGGACGGGGATACAGTATGCTGATTGATTATATTCACTGGAAAACTCACAAAAAAACTGGAGGCTTGGAGTAGTTATGTCACCTTCACCCCTAAAAGCCTGCTCTGCAACAGCATGCATTGCATGCGATTGCAGGGTGGTTGTCACCCGGCCCCATTCACTTGAATAGGCTGCCTGCCGAACACAAGAGTATATAATTCTTGCTGCTGCTTAAAGCAAAGTATAGCGGCCACAGAAAGTAAACAGTTCCTTCTGGCTGTCTTTTAAGCTCAGCGAAGGGTGGTTGGCGGGCCTAGCCTTGGGAAATAAGCTTCCACCTCTTAGCAGTTGATGGTCAGGGGGTCTGATTTATGTCAGGTGGCCAAATATATTTATGCAATAATTAAATGGATATCCAGCACAGCAAGCACAAGTTACCTTAAAGTACACATTACAATACCAAATAAAAATATGTCCTCAATAAAAATACACTCGACTTTTCCCTGAAAAGATGTTTTTAATAAGACTGAAACCCTTTTAAACAGGCTGGGAGTTGCTAATGTATAAATTAATGATATTGACAGTTGGGAGCAGTAGATGAGTGTCCTCTCTCTCTGGAATGGGAAGCGTCCATGCAGTGAAGTCACTCTTAAGGGTCCATTCCAAGGATGAAGCAGGCACTCGGTTATTCCTGTACTCAGCAGAGGCCTGACATCTTCTACCGTGGGTCGTGGCCCCGTTTTTCCAGTTGATGTAATGGAGGTTAGTGTCACATGCTGCTCCTCCGGCCAGGGATGAAAGGTCTTGATACTGGGGGACCAATTATGACAACTGAGTCATCAAAGAACAGATGGGCTGTCTAAATATCGAGAGTCATGAGAGCTGGAAAATAAAATAAATACAAAGTGACTCACAGTCATTCTATCACCCTTCACAGAGTTCCCTTTAATAACGAGGAACATTGAAAATGAAAGGCATGAGCGAGGAATACTTATCTGATATCTTCATCAAACATTCCAGGGAAATCCTTCCACTGATAGAGGCTCCGTCAGATATAAATAAGCCTTAAGGCCAAATACGGCCTTGATGGATCCAGCGTTGTACCACAACTGAAATGAAGGTTCAACCCAAACTTTTTGCTTTGTTTTGAAGAGATTGAAAGATGTTTAAAAGGCCATCAGGTTTTCATTGCTGTTGGTTTTACCATTGGGAAGATAGACTTTCAGAAAATACAGGATTTCACAGTTGTTACTGGAGTGGGAGGTCAGGGAAAATCATCCAGTGGAGACAACGTTTAGGTGATATCTTTGGAAGATTTTATGTTGTGTCAGCAGAACAGGAAGCGAGCAGAAAAAAAACAAAAAACAAAAAACAAAAAAATTAATTAAACGATCTACTCTTTCCTTTACTGTTTTGGTGGAGTTCCAGTTTAAAGTGGATCTGTCTTTTAGGAAGAAACAATATGCTGCTAAAACAATGATGAGAAATGAATATTTTTTTAGAAGGGGGATTTTTAAACCCTAGCTCTTGTGTTAAATACTTCACAACTTTATCAATTTCTATCTTTTTCGGTGTAGCCGTGAGCTAGCTATATTGTCTGTGGTTTCAGGGGGCATTTTGCAAAATCTGCCTCAGGGAGACTGTTTCCCCTAGTACTCATAGACTGTTTTGTCACATCCTGAATGCAGAATGAGTGAGGACTCACAGAAGAGCGGATGATCTTGGGACATGTAGTCCAGGGAGCCGAGACTCCGGAGACTGACGTTGTAGACAACAAGTTCCAGCCAGCTGTAGGGAGGAGACAGAATGCTGGGAGAGGTGATATATAGCCTGTGTTGGGGAGGAGTCGGTCTCTTGGGACCAGGGCTTTCATCTGGAAGCAGTGACCCAAACGGTCAGGGTGAACGAGCCTGTGCTGCGGCCAAGGCAGCAAGGGAGGGCCTCCGGTGAGCGAGTGTGGACGGATCCATCAGTGTCCGGTTGGTATGGTGACAGTCAGGAGGTCACCGTCATCACTTGCATCACAAGTGCCTGCTGCATGATCATCGCATCATCCCTTGAGCCTGGTATCGCCTAGAATGGTGAAAACTCACCCTCTTTGCACCTGAAGACACTACATGCAGACCTTTACTTTGCCCTTCTCATTAAAGCCCTATAAGGTGACATCTAGAACCACAATTGCAATGTTTGGATGTCATTCTCCAAAGGTTACATTGGGCCCCTTTATTTAAGCTAGCTCGAGATACAAGACACCTGCATCAAGAGGACTCCTTTGCTTCCCCCCACAAAGAAAGGAACGTTGGCTATTTGACCAGCCCCTATTACTAAGGAACTCTTTCTTAGAGACCGGGTCCTATACTTTTGTGCACAACTTATTTAACAGTGTTGAGTGTTTGTGTTTACTGGGTTATGGCATCAGAAGGCAAGAGGGAGTAAGCTAACCTAAAACTGGTCATGCTCCTTCCCTTTTCTGACCTGCAGCCAGAGGCCTTCATCAGGTTACTGCTTGCTGCTCTTTATTCTACAAAAGACTATAGCCACAATTTTCTTATACATTTGTGTCAAGAGTTTAACGATGGCCTCATATTTGCTCAAAACACTTTCTGTTGATACTGTTAACCATCACACCTTAAGTAAAGACCCATCTGCTTTACTGTGTCCTCGTTTTGGTGTCTGTGCATTATATTTATTATTGATGAAATGTCTGAACCCAGGATGTCAGAGGTGGCAGGAGACTTGCAAGGTCAGGGCAACTATTGGGGTGAAGTATCTTTAAGCGTCCCTTACGGGGGTAGCGCTACATAGGGATGCATAGAAAAGCCCATTGTAGCCCAAATAGGGAGTTCTTTCCTTAGTTTTGCAAAAAAATTATTATTTTTTGAAGCCGTGAAACACCAGAAAAAAAATCCCTTTTTATGAGCAACACAAGTCATATAAGTTACTTCCAAAGATCAGCATCCTATGCTCAGATGGTTGCTGCTTATTGTACAAATCCTCACTTTATTGCTGCCAACTGCTCCCCACAGCATTCTTGTTTTGTTTCTGTAACAGGGACATACAGCTACTGTACAGTGGTAATTGGGGGACGCTCGCTCTCCATCTTGTCCATTTAGAAAAAACCTTGTATCATTCTGTGATTGGACGTGGGAAGAGGAGGGGCAGGTGAACCTTGGGATCTCTGCTTTTCCAATCACAGAATGCCTTGCATTCACTAAAAAGAATTTAAAACTTTTTCTAAATCTGGATGGGGTGGAAAATGAGCCACTTCCAATCTTCCATGTCTTTATGGACCTTGCTTTTTGCACTGGTGCACAGTCATGTTGGAACAGGAAGGGGCCATCCCCAAACTGTTCCCACTTCCAGCCTTGGAGTTATACTGAGGGCCCAGTGCTGAGGTCTGTGACTTGTGTTATTTGTGTGGTGTCAGGCTGCCATGTAATTGTTCTCTGTGTTTCTTTTTGTTTGCTACTACAAAATTCAATAAAAAGAATAAAATAAAATATTTTGGACAATTTCATGCTCCCGACTTTGTGGGAACATTTTTTTTTATTTGTCTTGGTATGCTGATGCCTTAAAAAAAAAAAAAAAGGCGATTTGACAGACATCTGTGCAGGTTTATGCACGGATGTCTATTCAAATCGCCCCTGAAGTTGCCAAATGTAGTACCGAAACTACGTTTTTGGAATCAGCCGCCGATAAATCGCATGCCAAATCGGCCCGATATGAATGTGGGCTAAAGCTCATGTGCGTGTAAAGACATGTAACCCAATACTTTTGGTAATATAGTGTATATGTAAGCTTTTATTGGTGACCTCCTGCGGAAATAGCTAGCTGGCCAACTATCTTTGTTGAATAAATAAGCAAAAAAATAGAAAACATACAATAATATGAAAATGATATTCCAACTAATGCTTAAAAAATTATGCAGCTCAAAAAGATCCAAAGTAAATAAGCAGCCGGAGTGAGCTAAAAGGGAGTAAGGGGTGGATTTAGGTTAGATTAACGCTGTGCCACAATTGCAATTCTGTGATTGCTAATTTGTTAGAGAGAGCAGAAAATGTCTCATCTGTTTTTTACAGCGTCATTCCTACCCAGCAAGGGAGTGACGCTATTCATATTGATAACAGGTTTCTCCGATCTCTCTAACGATCCTGTCTATTGCGATTTGCTATCAGCAATAGCACCGCAAATGAGGCATGGTCCTATGGTTACACCAAACTATTTCCACATAGCCTTAAAGAGGTTGTAAACCTCCAAAAAAAAAACAACCCTGCAAGACAAAAAGGTATAATGAGCTAGTATGCACCGCATACTAGCTCATTATGAAATACTTACCTTAGAACGATGCCCTGGATCCGCACCGGCACACCGCACACGCGGCTGACATGATACCTGTAGCTACTTCCGAGTTCACGGGCTCCGGCTCCTTTTGGGCCCCTTACACAGCTTTAGGACTGCCCCCCCCCCCCCCCCCAAGCCTGACCACCAACATTCCCCAAGGGCTTGCTCACGGCTTTCCCACCAAATCCACATACCGGCTACCTCACCTGTACGCACTCAGCCCCCCCCCCCAATTATCATTATTATGAATTATCATTCATATTCTTTAAAAAATGGCCAAGAAATCATACATTTTGCCAGGGTATGTAAACTTATGATCACAACTATAAATTTCAGCCGCCCCCCCACCTCATTCCTATATATATATATATTTTTATATATATATATATTTTATATATATATATATATATATATATATATATATATATATATATATATATATATATATATATATATATATATCAGCCCCTCAATCCTGTATATATGCCAGCCCCCCTCACACCTGTATATATGTCAGCCCCCCCACCTGTATATATGTCAGCCCACCCACCTGTATATATGTCAGCCCCCCCCCACACACCTGTATATATGCCAGGCCCCCCCACCACCACACACACACACACACACCTGTATATATGTCAGCCCCCCACCACCACCACACGCACACACACCTGTATATATGTCAGCCCCCCACCACCACCACACGCACACACACCTGTATATATGGCTGCCCCCCACCTGTATATATGTCAGCCCCCCACCACCACCACACACACACACACACACCTGTATATATGGCTGCCCCCCATCTGTATATATGCCAGCCCCCTCACACCTGTATATATGTCAGCCCCCCCACACCTGTATATCCGTCAGCAACCCCCACCCCACACACACATACACCTGTATATATGCCAGCCCCCCTCACACCTGTGTATATATATATATATATATATATATATATATATATATATCTTATATATCAGCCCCAGACATACACAAATCTGTAAACACACAAGCCTCTGGCCCCTCCCTGTACACAAACAGCCCCCCTTCCTTTCCTTCACAGCCCCTACTTGTAAAGGAAATCTTCCTACATAGTCCCAGCTCGTTTTCACAAAGCTGACATGTTGCTGACACAGAGGAGCACAGTACAGACAGCTCACACGAGGGGTGCACATGCACATAGTAGCCAGAGGTGGCAGTAAAGAGCTGTCTGAGCTCAATGACACAGAGAGCAGCAGAAGCTGCAAGGTCATTTCTATAGTGCACAACATGGCTTCCCTTTCACCCATCCTGCCTTCTTGTGGCCCGGGCAGAGCCCCTTAGTTGTATTGGTTGTACCCCCCTGACGGGTGTTGCCGGCCACGGCACGGGCCCTGAGGAAACGGCACGAGCGGGCCATTCTTTCAGTGTGCATGCGGCGATGACGTCGGCGGCAGCGAATATAGTAAATATCTCCTAAACGGTGCAAGTTTAGGAAATATTTACAGTACCTACAGGTAAGCCTTATTATACAATTAAAGAAGAAGACTTTACTTCCTCTTTAGGGTGGATACACACTATTCCTAAACACTTTTAATTTGTATGCAATCAGGCAGGCCCTTGCACTACATAGTTTAAGGTAAATCTGAAGGAAATCTAACAACAAAAGTTGTATAGTGTGTATCCAGCTGAACTTACCAACAACTACTGCTATTTATCTACAACAGAGTTCTTCTTTAATACCCAGCCAATAAATTAACTGTGGTTGTCAGCACTGTCCGTACGTGAATGCAAAATGCAATATAAAAATTGTAAAAATCTGCTATAAATAAAACACAAATTCACAAGATGCCTTATGCCGTGTACACACGGGCGGACTTTTCGGCATCAAAGGTCCGACGGTCTTTTTGACGGACTTTTGACGGACTTCCGAAGGACTTTAGAACGAACGGACTTGCCTACACACGATCACACCAAAGTCCGACGGATTCGTACGTGATGGCGTACGATTGGACTAAAATAAGGAAGTTGATAGCCAGTAGCCAATAGCTGCCCTAGCGTCGGTTTTCGTCCGTCGGACTAGCATACAGACGAGCGTATCTTTCGACCGGACTCGAGTCCGTCGGAAAGATTTGAAACATGTTCCAAATCTAAAGTCCATCTGATTTTCGACCGAAAAAGTCCGCTGCAGGTCCGATGAAGCCCACACACGGTCGAATTGTTCGACGGATTTGTTCCGTAGGACAAGTTTGGTCGATAAGTCCGGCCGTGTGTACACGACATAAGGATTAAAAAGGAGAACCGAAGGCAAAAAACTTTTTTTTTTCATTTTGTATAGAGAAAGGGAGGTCAGGTTGTCTCACTGGGGAGATTTTCCTTCACTTCCTGTGCCATAGATGCAACCGGAAAAGAGAGAGAAAATTCCTCCAAAGTAAGGGAAATGAGATGGGAATGAGGGGCACCTATTAGCAAACGTATGTAGGCATAGGACACACCCCCTGCCACACCCCTTAAAGAGGACATAACCAAAAAAAAAAAAAAAAGGTTATTTAAATCCACAAGGGCTTTTTTTACCACTAATATTTCTTTATATTGGCTTTTAAAATTGACAAATGCACCAATTTAGAAATTGGATGAAAGGTTTAGCACGAGGAAACACTTTTTGAAAGATAAAAAGTGAATTTTATATACAACTATATAGATCAGACCAAAATGAGGGACAAATGAGGTGGAAAGAGGGACATTGCTCCAAATCAGGGACAGTTCCTCGAAATCAGGGACAGTTGGGAGCTATACTATGTTATTATTACTATTATTACTACTATGCTATTAATTAGGGAAGTGTCTGGTTTACATTTTTTACTCTGTGTCATTTGTAGATTATAATGGGAAGCAACCCCGCGTGGATTGTGACTGATTGGGATTTGTCCGTGACTGTCCTGACATTAGTGAGCCAAAAGCAAAAAGGAATTTGAACATTTTGCTCCTCCATATATATTGCTCTTTATTTGTCCAGCACAACCTATAGCAGAGCACATTACAAAAGAAGAATATTTAAAATGCCAGCAGTTGTGTGTCTTCGCAGAATCAGTCCATGTCTTTCAGTAGATGTCAATCTGTTTCCAGTCTATTTTTCAAAGGAAGGTTTAAATGGATCCCTGAAATGTTTGTGTTGACCTCTGGGGTCTCTCTGGTACAAGAACAGCTGTTTTAAGTCTCTGGGTCTCTGACAAAGCTTTGTGAGCCCAGTGGAAGAGTCCTGATCCCAGGACAAGATTAATACAAATGGGAAATCTATGGAGGCTTTGCTGTCACTGACAGTGATGGAGAAGTCTTGTTTAATACATTGCAAAGTGAGTGGCGCGGGCAAATATTTGTCCTTGTTGGCCTGAACTTATTTGTTCCTTCTTCACTAAAGAGCTTCCTGGTACATTAGTGATCGATGTCAATAGCGTCAACTCTAAATGAGGTTAACACATTTATATGTGGTATACAAGGGTTGATTTACTAAAACGAGAGAGTGCAAAGTCCGGTGCAGCTGTGCGTGGTAGCCAATCACCTTCTAACTTCAGCTTGTTCAGTTAAAGGGTTTGTTAAGTCAAATTGATAAATCACTGCCAGCCCCTCTATTAAAACCTGGCATACCATACTTTGTAAGTCATTTCTAAAAACGAGCGTTGTAAATACCTATTTAGAGCTATCTTTAGGCCGGTCACACGACTTACGGCCGCTTTACAGCCAATACATGACTTCTGTGGGAGGGGCCGAGATCTCCCTCTGACATCAGCCGGGGAGATCACGTGGCCTCCCAGAGAAGCCATGTATCAGAGCTGTAAAGTGGCCACGAGTCACGTGACCGGCCTGGAGATAGTTATAAATAGGTATTTACAACACTCGTTTTTAGAAATTACTTACATAGTGTGGCATGCCAGGCTCTAATAGAGGGCTGGCAGTGACCGTTGTAGGGTTTTTATTTTTAATAATAAGGGGGGGGGTTTGAGACAGAATGTAGATATTTGCCAGCACACCAAGGATCAGCACACGGTGGCGTCCAAACGGTTTAATTTATTGCGTGATCACAATACAAAAGGTGCAACGTTTCGGAGTCGCACAGGACCCCTTCGTCAGGCATGTGAGGTCCTGCGCGACTCCGAAACGTTGCACCTTTTGTATTGTGATCACGCAATAAATTAAACCGTTTGGACGCCACCGTGTGCTGATCCTTGGTGTGCTGGCAAATATCTACATTGTGACTTGAACCAGTATCCAGCTGGTTGTTGCTGCAGCACCCGACCTTTAAGAGCTTATACCAGGAACGTGTGCGATGGGAATATGAAACATTGCTAGGGGTTGAGACAGAGACACAGAGAGGGAGTTGACAGGCAAGGAGGTGGGGGTGGGGGAGAGGAGAGTAGAGAGGACAGCTGCGTATGATGGAGGGATGCACTCTGACTACAGTGGTCAGGGCTCAGCAGCCCTGATTTTTGTGGTCAGTACAGAGAGGGGATTCAGGAAGTGGCAGGTTCAGGGAGGTTTTTTTTTTGGAGTTTAGAGGGGGCAGATTACACAGCACAAGCACTGTGCTGTTTAATCTGCTTTAATGGACCAGGATCTGAATTTTTTTTTTTTTGGGTTAACAAATACTTTGCAAAACAAACCTGGAAGCTGATTGGTCCCTCTTCATCACCCTTTTTTTCCTAATTCTTCTCTTCTTCTTTTCTCTTCTCCTCCCCTCCCCTCCCCTCCTCTCCTCTCCCTTTTCCTCCTTCACTCATCTGTTTTCTTTTTCTTTTCCTGTCTCTCTCTCATCTCCTCTTCTCCCTCTCTGCTCTGTTCTCTCCACCTTTACAAGGTTCTCCTCTCTATTATTCTCTGCTCTCACCTTCCCTCCTCTCTTCCTATATCCTGCTTTCCTCTCTTCTCCTTTGCACCTAAACTCTGCTCTCCTCTCATTCTGTCCACACTTTGATCTCCTCTCATCTCTATCTATATTTAGGCAGGTAAAGGTTAATGCTGCCCCGGTTGGGAAGGTTTTTGGGAAGGTTTTTTGTTGTTGTGGGCTTTGCTGATTTCATGTGATATAAAAAGTAACAGGCGGTCTGCATCCAGAGTGCCTGTAGTAAAAAGAGCCTGGAGCTCAGAGCTAGGAAGATGTGCCAGCTGTCGCCATGGCCAGAGTTTGGATCGCCAGTGTCATGCCGGGATTGGAATTCCCACTGCTAGGGGAGACTGCTGAGGCTTGCAGTTCTCTTTGAAGAACCCTCTGATGGACTCTACCAAACATGGACTCTCATCCTACGCAGGTATGCTGGGGCAGCCACAAGCCTGAAGTTAGGGATTAACTTAGGAAAAGACTGCACTTTATATTAAACTGTTAGCTTCTAAAACTTTGCCTTTGCTTGGTCTGAAGTTACGAAAGAGGTGTAACGCAAATAACCAGCACATATAGCCTACAGTTCGGGTCTTTATACCTTGGGGTATGGAGACATTAATACAAGAGTTAATGCAGTGTGAAGTACAGGCAGTCCCCGGGTTACAAACAAGATAGGGTCTGTATGTTTGTTCTTAAAGTGGAGTTCCACCCATTTAAAAGTCAGCAGCTAAAAAAAGTCCCATGGTCCAGCGATGCGGGTGCACTAAGCCTTGCTCCTCTCCCCCTCCTCTCCGTGGCGCCGGCATTGCAACTGTGGGCGCCCAGCTGTGGCTTTACAGCCGGGCGCTCATTGCAAATGCGTGTGAGCTGCGCTGCTCGCTGTGAATGACTGGGCAATCTTCTGGGACCTGTGACGTGTCCCAGAAGATTGCAGGAAGGAAGGGGGGAGAGGTGATCTTCCTTCCGGCGCCGCACTGCCAGGGGAGGAAGTGGGAGCTGGGCACCTGTAAAAACAGGGTACCTGCCCCCCCCAAAAAAATGACATGCCAAACGTGGCATGTCAGGGGGTCACCAGCACTTAAAGCGGAAGTTCCATTTTTGGGTGGAACTCCGCTTTAAGTTGAATTTGTTTGTAAGTCGGAACAGGTACATTTTCTAATTGTATCTCTAGCCAAAAAAATAATTTTTATGTTTTTTGGATAGCATAGGGAAGGGTTACCACCTCTGTAACCTTTGTTTTGCTGACTGTGCCCCTGTTCAGAAGATTTCCCAATGGCAACTGGATTTTGAAAATTTTGGGTTGTTCTGGAAACAAGGATTGGTGACAAAGCTCCAGTGTAGACACCTTTTTCCCATAATAACTTGAACAGGAGTGAATTTCTCTTCCTTGGGGTAAATTTCCTCTCACTTCCTGTTGTTACCCTTCATTTGTAAGTAGGAATTGTTTGTAAGTCGGATGTTTGTAACCCGGGGACCGCCTGTACTAGCAAAAGGTTACCAAGGGTAACAAAGGTTTCTCTAGCGGCCTGTCATGTGACAAGTGAGATAGCCTCTTGCAGCGAGGGAGAAGTTGTTGGCACTCCTTCTGCAGCGATCCGTCTCCCATAGCAATGGGAGCAGATGTACACCGCAGAGGTCCTCAGCCTGTACACAGGTATGGAAGAGTTAAGGGAAGTGCATGCATGAAGTCCACGCTGGGTGCACGGTGGGACCCCATACAGTTACTGGGAGTGAGTCGTATCGGTGATGGGTGGAGAGGGCAAGGGCTCTGCATGTCTCTCCTAAATGCACAAGTGACCATGAGAGTCTAATAGAGTGAATTCGTCTTTTCAAGTAAAGGTAAGTGTAAAACAGTGACCTTGTACAAAGTGTTGGCATATAAGGAGGGAGACATGGGGGACGTGATGACCACCCTATTACACGACACCCACCTACCCCCCAACTTACATATACTCTGCTTTACTCTCCCACCTTCACCCGTGCTCTTCTTTTCTTTTTCTCCACCTATACTCACTGTTATCTCCAACTATAGCCTGCTTCCTTTATGTCTTCTCCCTCCAACTATACACTCTGCTCTTTACCTACAATCTCTTCTCTATTGCTCTCCTCTCAACCTATACTCTGTTCTTCTCTCTACCTACATTCTATTCTCCCCCTCCTCTCCACCTACACTTAAGGCCTCTTTCACACGGGGCAGATCAGTCATGATCCGCCCCGTGAACATCCGCTGGCTCAGCGGGGATAGCTCCGCCGATCCCCGCTGAGCAGGAAGATGACAGGTGCATCGCTGCACACTGTGCAGCGACGGACCTGTCAGAGCGCCGCTCTCCCCTATGGGGGGATCGGATGATGACGGTCCGTAGTGTCCGTCGTCATCCGATCCGATCCGAAAACGGAGGAAAAAGTAGGTTTTTCCTCCGTTACACTTTTCGGATCGGAGCGGGTCGGATGTCAGCGGACATGTCACCGCTGACATCCGACGCTCCATAGGGATGACTGTATGTCCGTTTTTCATCCGAAAACGGATGGATGAAAAACGGACATACGGATCATCCGTGTGAAAGAGGCCTTACTCTTCACTCCACTTATACGCTTCTCTCTTATATCCATCTACTCTCTGCCCTCCTCTCATCACCTACACTCTGCTGTCCCTTACCATCCTCTCTTTTCTGCCTATACTCTGCTCTCATCGCCCCTCTTGCCATCTTCATCTATATTCTGCTTTCCTTGCTCCTTGTCTCTACCTACATTCTGCTCTCCTCTCTAGCTATACACTGCTTTCTTCTCCTTTGCCCTATACTTTGCTTTCCTCTGTCCTGCTTTCTCCCTTTTGTTTTCTCTTACACCCTGCTCTGTTTTCCCCTCTTCTCCTCTACACTACACTCTGTTCTCCTCTCTACTTTCTCCCCTTTACTCTGTTCTCCCCTCTCCTCTATACTCTGCTCTCATCTCCCCTCTCCTTTTCTCCCCACTATATTCGGTTCTCATATACCCTCTTGCCATCTACACATATATTCTGCTCTCCTCTCTACTCCTCTCCACCTATACTTTGCTCTCCTCTCCACTACTCTCTTCTCCTGTGCACTATAATTTGCTCTTGTCTGTCCTCATCTCTCCCTTATACACAATTCTTTCCCCGGTTCTTCTTTCCCTTGTTGTTTTTTTCCTCCTATACCCTGCTCTTCTCTATATCAGACCCTATTCTCTCTTGTCTTTTCTCTCCCATATACTCTGTTCACCACTCTCCTCTGTCCCCTATACTCTGTTAACTCCAATACTCTCTCTCCTATACTCTGTTCACCCCTCTCCTCTCTCCCCTATACTCTTTACACCCCAATCCCCTCTCCCCTATACACTCAACCCCAATCCTCTCTCCCCTATACCCTGTTCACCCCTCTCCTCCCTCCCCTATAGTCTTTACACCCCAATCCCATCTCCCCTATACTCTCAACCCCAATCCTCTCTCCCCTATAACCTGTTCACCCCTCTCCTATCTCCCCTATACTCTTTACACCCCAATCCCCTCTCCCCTATACACTCAACCCCAATCCTCTCTCCCCTATACCCTGTTCACCCCTCTCCTCCCTCCCCTATAGTCTTTACACCCCAATCCCCTCTCCCCTATACTCTCAACCCCAATCCTCTCTACCCTATAACCTGTTCACCCCTCTCCTATCTCCCCTATACTCTTTACACCCCAATCCCTCTGCCCTATACTCTCAACCCCAATCCTCTCTCCCCTATAACCTGTTCACCCCTCTCCTATCTCCCCTATACTCTTTACACCCCAATCCCCTCTGCCCTATACTCTCAACCCCAATCCTCTCTCCCCTATAACCTGTTCACCCCTCTCCTATCTCCCCTATACTCTTTACACCCCTATCCCCTCTGCCCTATACTCTCAACTCCAATCCTCTCTCCCCTATACTCTGTTCACCCCTCTCCTCTCTCCCCTATACCCTGTTCACCCCTCTCCTCCCTCCCCTATACTCTTTACACCCCAATCCCCTCTCCCCTATACTCTCAACCCCAATCATCTCTCCCCTATACTCTGTTCACCCCTATACCCTGTTCACCCCTCTCCTCCCTCCCCTATATTCTTTACACCCCAATCCCCTCTCCCCTATACTCTCAACCCCAATCCTCTCTCCTATATTCTGTTCACCCCTCTCCTCTCTCCCCTATACTCTGTTCACCCATCTCCCCTCTCCCCTATATTCTGTTCACCCATCTTCCCTCTCCCCTATACTTTGTTGACCCCAATCCTCTCTCCCCAATCTTCTATACTCCATTTACCCCTCTCCTCTCTCCTCTATACTCTGTTAACCCCAATCTTGTCACTCCTCTCCCTTTCTCTCCACTATACTCTGCTCTTGTTTCTCCTTCTCCTCTTCCCATCTATATGCTTTTCTCTATTCTCTCCTGTTCTCTCTGTGTTCTCTTTGCTCTTGCTCCAGTTTCCTCTGCTTCTTTCTATCTCTTCATCTCTCTACTGCTCATTTCCTTTTTTTATCTATCCTTTCTTCATTCATTATAAACAACTATGCTACCATCTATGTGAGAATATCAGATATTTATTTCTAATTGCTACCATCTATGTGAGAATATCAGATATTTATTTCTAATTGCATGCACTTCAAACTGGCATTTATATACTAAATAGTTGTTAAGAATGCATCACCCAACTACAACTGTAGCTAATGGACTAATGGAATATCTACATTTCTTAATCAAAGATTGCCTTACGGATGCATTGCCATAACTGTGGCTGAGGGTCACTCAGGGTAAACAACTGTGTCTCTCACAAAGGCGTTATAGTCTATGCTGTAATAGGGCATACAAACAACAGGCGGGTCTATCATTTTAATATACCACCCGCTGGTAATTTTATAGCACTGGAGTGCCAGCAAGCCAGAAATTACAGAATTTATCTGGTGCTTCAAACATGTCCTTTTTTAAAGTGGAAAATGATTATCAGGGCACAAGTGACAATCGATCTCACTGTGGAGCGCTCTCACAGCTGCTAGAACAAGGGGCTTCAAAGATCCGCCAGGAATGCTCGGCGCGGATGTAGAGCACTGGTGGCAGCTGTACTCTACAGAAACGGGTTTAATCCTCACTCATTTAATGGTAAACATCGGTTCAATTTGTCTCACATTACTGAGGACAACAGAGGAGACAGAACTGAACAAGGACTATCCAAGTTCTTGATGTATAGGGCTTTCTGAAGTAGCTACTGGAGAAGTAACTTTAAAGTGAAACCTTTAATTTTATCTTTTTTTTTTTAAGTTTACATAATTAAAAAAATGTGTGTTTTATATGTTTTTTTTAATCATTTATAGAAAATATTGATTTTGCAAATAAACATTTCATTCAAGGTACACGCATTACATGGAGTTTGCAAGCAGAACACAGCGCCCCTGTTTCTCCCTTTGTGTCTGCAACTCTGCATCCCTCCAATTGCAACTTCAAACACTGCCATAGAGAGCAGGGAGTAGAGCCTTGTACACACGATCAGATTATTGGACGAATTTTCATCAGTTTTCTGTTGGAAGTAGGTAGTCTCAAATCCAAAGTGAATAAGGTACTCACCATCAGAAAATTTTCTGACGACAGAATTCAACGTCAGAAGTGACGTAATGTGTTGAATTGTTTTATATGTGTCCTTTCATTTCTGAGCATGCCTAGTCTTGCTCTTCTGATTTTTTTTTTTTGGCAGAAAACCTTACTAATGAAAAGAAAAATCGGACGTTGTGGTCACATCAGGCAAAAATTTTGGAGCCTGCACATCCAGTTTTTGTCTGATGAAAATTCGTAATCGGCTGTCAAAAGCAGCATAGTAACGAGCAGATCGTTCATCGGACAAAATTTAACTTCAGATTTTCTGACCGTGTGTACAGCTGAGTGTATAATTTGAGCTTCAGCTATTCAGCTCTGAAAACAACAGGCTACTTCTAGAAAAAGGGTTCAGCAAGGTTAGTTGGCGGAAAGAAGTGTATAGATTCATCTAATGTTTAAACCTAACATAAGATAAAAAGTATATACAGTTGTGCTCATAATTTTACATACCCTGGCAGAATTTATGATTTCTTGACCATTTTTCAGAGAATATGAATGATAACACAAAAACTTTCCTTTCACTCATGGTTAGTGTTTGGCTGAAGCCATTTATTATCAATCAACTGTGTTTACTATGTTTAAATCATTATGACAACAGAAACTACCCAAATGACCCTGATCAAAAGTTTACATACCCTGGTGATTTTGGCCAGATAACATGCACACAAGTTGACACAAAGGGGTTTGAATGGCTATTAAAGGTAACCATCCTCACCTGTGATCTGTTTGCTTGTAATTAATGTGTGTGTATAAAAGGTCAATGAGTTTCTGGACTCCTGACAGACCCTTGCATCTTTCATCCAGTGATGCACTGATATTTCTGGATTCTGAGTCACGGGGAAAGCAAAAGAATTGTCAAAGGATCTGCAGGAAAAGGTGGTTGAACTGTATACAACAGGAAAGGGATATAAAAAGATATCCAAGGAATTGAGAATGCCAATCAGCAGTGTTCAAACTCTAATCAAGAAGTGGAAAATGAGGGGTTCTGTTGAAACCAAACCCTGGTCAGGTAGACCAACTAAAATTTCAGCCACAACTGCCAGGAAAATTGTTTGGGATGCAAAGTAAAACCCACAACTAACTTCAGGTGAAATAAAGGACTCTCTGAAAACATGTGGTGTGGCTGTTTCAAGATGCACAATAAGGAGGCACTTGAAGAAAGATGGGCTGCATAGTCGAGTCGCCAGAAGAAAGCCATTACTACGCAAATGCCACAAAGTATCCCACTTAAAATACACCAAACAGCACGGAGACAAGCCTCAAACTTCTGGCACAAAGTCATTTGGAGTGATAAGACCAAAATGTATCTTTTTGGCCACAATCATAAACACTACATTTGGAGAGGAGTCAACAAGGCCTATGATGAAAGGTGCATCATTCCTACTGTGAAACACGGAAGTGGATCGCTGACGTTTTGGGGATGTGTGAGCTACAAAGGCACAGGAAATTTGGTCAAAATTGTTGGCAAGATGAATGCAGTATGTTATCAAAAAATACTGGAGGAACATTTGCATTCATCAGCCAGGAAGCTGAGCATGGAACGTACTTGGACAATCCAACATGACAATGATCCAAAACACAAGGCCAAGTTGACCTGTCATTGGCTACAGCAGAATAAAGTGAAGGTTCTGGAGTGGCCATCTCAGTCTCCTGACCTCAATATCATTGAGCCACTCTGGGGAGATCGCAAACATGCAGTTAATGCAAGACAGCCCAAGAATTTACAGGAACTGGAGGCTTTGTGCCAAAAGGAATGGGCAGCTTTACCATCTGAGAAGATAAAGAGCCTCATCCACAAATACCACAAAAGACTTCAAGCTGTCATTGATGTTAAAGGGAACAATACACGGTATTAGGAACTGGGGTATGTAAAATTTTGATCAGGGCATTTGGGTAGTTTCTGTTATCATTATGGATTTAAAAAGAGTAAACACAGTTGATTGATAATAAATGGCTTCAGCCAAACACTAACCATGAGTGAAAGAAAAGTTTTTGTGTTATCATTCATATTCTCTGAAAAATGGGCAAGAAATCATAAATTCTGCCAGGGTATGTAAACCTATGAGCACAACTGTATACAGTAATTATACATAGTTTTGATTTAGGTTGGGTTTACAATAGTGGCAAAGCTTGCCACTCCTCTTAAAAGAATTTCTTTGTGGATCTCTTTTCAGAGGTGCTTGTTTGTGAGGAGGCGAAAAGTTGCCTCCTCGCAGTCTATTTTAACCCTAAAAATGCTGGCTCACGCTACTGCAATTGCATGCAATACATACAGTTGCAAGGTGGTTGATTCACTTGAATGGGTTCGGCAACAGCACTGCTGAACAGGATGGGGCAAATTTTTCGTCATGCAGCCTCGTGACCTTGGCATGTGAACACCCCCCTCCAACTGCCTTTGCAGCTTAAGGGGGTGGTTTGGGGATGGTAAAAACATGGCTCAACTTTGTGTTTTTACTGCCCCTAAACACTAGTGTAAACTGTGTATTGGTGACCACATTTTGCAGAAGTACCTTGAAGCAGCGGTGCACTAGATGGGCAACAATGAGAGGACCTCCAAAACAGGAAGGGCTTTACAGGTGGAGGCCACTGACATTTTTTTCCCTACTCATCTTTTCTGACTGTTTTTCACTAGTTTTGCATTTGGCTAGGGTCGGTATCACTACTGGTAGCATGAGGCGATACCTGGACCCTATAGAGTTTGCACAGGCAGTCCAACTCCTCCAGGATTGCACATCAATACATGCCATTGCCAGAGGGTTTGCTGTGTCTCCCCGTACAGTCTCAAGAGCATGGAGGAGATTCCAGGAGAAAGGAAGTTACTATAAAAGAGCTGGGCAGGGCCTTTGAAGGTCCTTAACCCATCAGCAAGACCGGTATCTGCTCCTTTGTGCAAGGAGGAAGAGGATGAGCACTGCCAGAGCCCTACAAAATGACCTCCAACAAGCCACTGGTGTGAATGTCTCTGACCAAAAAATCACAAACAGAGTTCATGAGGATGGACTGAGGGCCCGAAGTCCTCTAGTGGGCCCGGTGCTCACTACCCAGCGCCGTGGAGCTCGATTAGCATTTGCCACTGAACACCAGAATTGGCAGGTCCGCCACTGGCGCCCTGTGCTTTTCACAGATGAGAGCGGGTTCACATGTGACAGACGTTAAAGGGTCTGTAGAGAACATTCTCAAGAATGTTATGCTGCCTGTAACATCATTCAGCATGACCAGTTTGGTAATGGGACAGTGATGGTCTGGGGAGGCATATCCATGAAGGTATGCACAGACCTCTACAGGCTAGACAATGGCGTTCTAACTGCCATAAGGTATCGGGATGAAATCCTTGGACCCATTGTCAGACCCCACACTGGTGCAGTGGGTCTTGGGTTCCTCTTGGTGCTTGACAATGCCCGGCCTCATGTGGCGAGAGTATGCAGCTAGTTGCATACTTTTTTAACTTTGTTTTTTGGTGTGTCCCTTGAATTCAGCCCTCTGTAGGTTGATCATTTTCATTTCCATCCAACGATGTGGCATCCTTTCGTTCCTAACACATTACCCAGTCCATATCAGTATTCAGCATGATACTTTTCCCCATTGAGATCCGATGTGTTTTCAAAGTGTTCCTTTAATTTTTTTTGAGCAGTATATATATATATATATATATATATATATATATATATATATATATATATATAAAATGTATTATTTATTTATTTTACCCAAGGGTCTTCTGTTTGACCTCACAGTGTCATAGGTTGATGTCTCTCTTCTTGGTAGTGATGGTGGATAACCATTGTATCCATTAGTCAATATACAGCATGGTGCTCAAGTAATAATGTGTGTGTTCAGTGCATTAAAGTGGTTGTAAACCTTCACATATACGCAGTGAAGGAACTATCCTTAGGTGATACACAGAGATGAAACAAATCCTCCTACAAAAGTTGAACTTGTTTATCTGTAGTCTTCTCTTCTCTACATCTATTCAAAATGCTGAGTTTATAAAGCTTGTCCAAGTATTCAGGAAAAAGGGGACGGAGAGCTGAAGATACACTCTGCAGAACTCAGTGAGATGAGCTCTGAGAGATGATTGGAGGGGAGTGGAGGGCAGGGACCCCCCCCCCCCCCAGCATACAGGAACAGAGCTAAGGCTGTCAATCAGCTGGAGCATCGGTGTCAGGACCAAAGCAGCAGAAGGAAATGACACATAGGGGGTTATTTATGAAAGGCAAATCCACTTTGCACTACAAGTGCACTTGGAAGTGCAGTCGCTTTAAATCTGAGGGGTAGATCTGAAATGAGGGGAAGCTCTGCTGATTTTATCATCCAATCACGTGCAAGCTAAAATGCAGTTTTTTTATTTTCCTTGCATGTCCCCCTCGGATCTACAGCAACTGCACTTCCAAGTGCACTTGCAGTGCAAAGTGGATTTGCCTTTCGTAAAAAACCCCCATAGTGCTCTTAAAAGAGAAAAGTACACACTAGTATAGGGGGATATGCTTTGTTCATATTTCATGTCAGAGGTTTACAACCACTTTAATACTCAGAACCCAGGTTGAGCGATGACACAAAAGTTCCAAAAGTAGGGTCCAAGGCTGGGCTTTTTTATTTTATTTGTTTAATTTTTAACAAGAGTTTAGCTTTAAAAAAAAGTGACCACGGCCGTAGAATAGTGTGAAAGAGTCCTGAAACATATGTCATTCTTCTGCCTGCCCCCCTTTAACATTTTACCACTTTAGCCCCCTGCCTGTGTGGCTTCCCCAGAAATCCAGGTCTGCCATTCAGTGGTCACACAGCTAAGAGGAGAATGAAGGAGCAGCTCTGTGCTGAGTGGTGCAGGGTGTAACATTTCATTCAGAATAGAATGGTCAAGTGTCTCCAGTGGCAGAGACATCCATGAGGATTAGAATAGAAAAGTGACCTTTGGATTTTCTGATCTGCAGGTCATTTGTAACTCTGTACAGGGCAGCTTATATAGGTTCTCTGAAACCAAATTGCAGAGCATCCAACTTGGCGTGGTAGCAAAGAGAATCTGTAATATCAACCTGCTAGCAAATTGTTGTAAATGAACCCAGTTATTCCAGAGACCTGCTTCACCTTCACAGTGGTTTGAGCAGCTTTATAGAAGACAATAGGGATCAGCTGTCATATTCAAATGAAAAAAGTAAATGTTAATCACTAAAATCTCCTAAAAACAAAGATTATTTCTTTTTTTTTTTTTATGCAGCTTTCATTAAACAATGTCTGGTGAAGGTGCCATGAAGGGCCTTGTTCAGGTACTTCCTGTTGTCTTAGCTGTGGTCCTGTGTTGTCACCCTGTCACGTAAGTCCTCCATTGAACCAGCGTGAATGTCAGTAGAGCCTTCTTAAAACAGATCATGTCTTTGTTTTACCAAAATTTTCAAAGGCTTCTTTCACATTGGCGGCAGTACTTACTATACTCTAAAAAAAGCGATTCGCGGTGAATAGCTTTTCATAAGGCAGTTTAGCAATGGTTGGCAAATGTTCTGGATGAAGCTCTACTGCCTTCTGAATGTCTGCTTTTTTTTTCCAATCCAAAGGGGGATCTTGTGGTGACAAATCATACCGCACCCGTGCAATGAGCGTTTGGCTCGTGGTTGCAGGGGCACTGCCATTCAAATCAGTGGCTGTCTGACAGGTGGTGCTGCCTGTCAAACTCTGCCGCCCAAATTAAAAATGCTGCAGCTGCAAAGCATCATGGCCACGCCATGTCTACAGATCTTAGCATTTGGGTGGGCACCCAGGGGGCGGTAAAACCGTGGCCCAGCCACCTGTTTTCAACAATCCTTTGGCCAGCTGTGTGAAAGAGCTCTTAGTTTTTATTCATCGTTTTAGATTAGCGGATGTAGTCACATAGTTTGGCTTCATAATATTAGGCAACATGTGCTGTAATCCAAAACAGAGAAAGCCGACACTGACCAGAGCCACTTACAACTGCGATATCGGTGGAAACGTGAGATGCAGAGTGGAATTCTCCAACAGCGCTTGCCACAAGGAGCAGAGTGCAGCCAGTGCACACCCAAAAGGGAAGGCTTCCTGGGAGGTAGACGTAGTCTCTGCTAAGTATTGTCCCTGACAGGCAGGCGTCCAGGAGCCGGAGTCCTAAATAGTCTCTGCCTGACCCAAGATAGCCACCAGGGCCACATGGGGTGCCAGCATCCAATTGGATAGCTGCCTCCCTGTGACCGAGGCAATCCTAGAGGATCCAAGTTTTTTCTCAACTTGCTTTTCCACTGCGGTCAAGCACCACCTGCAGTAGAGAATACAGATGGCACCTGCCTACAAGCTTGCTACGTGCACTGCAGCACACCTAAATGGCTCTTTGTGATGCTTCTCTGAGCTGTACTGTGCTGGGACTGCAAGAGGCTGATACCTAGTCAAATTCAGGTACTCCTTACTGTTTGTATTTAAAAGGAGAAGAAGGGCAGAAGTCCTACTTAGTTCAGCACTCCTGTGACTTTAGCCCACTGTCTGCTGACGTCACTCAGCTGGTCTAGGCCAGGCTTTCTCAACTTTTTAACCCTAGAGGAACCCCAAAAATAATTTCAATGTCTCGAGGATCCCTTACTAAAACCAAATCATCAGGGCTCAATAGGAACAATGCTCCTTATATTGGTGGTCAATAGGAAGAATGTCCCCCTTAAAGTGGTGTTCAGATTGCCACCCTTAAAGACAGCTAAAAAGATATTTGGTGTCATGCTGTTGGCTTTGCTAAGTGGTGCTGAACCTTGAACTCTGTAGGCATCATCAAATAGGTGGTTCAACAGGCACAGCTCAAGGAACCCGTAGCAACCTATGGAGGAACCCTGATTGAGAATGGCTGGTCTAGGCCAGTGTTTCTCAACTCCAGTCCTCAAGGCGCACCAACAGGTCATGTTTTCAGGATTTCCCTCAGATGAAACGGCTGTGGTAATTACTAAGGCAGTGAAACTGATCAAATCACCTGTGCAAAATAGTGGAAATCCTGAAAACATGACCTGTTGGTGCGCTTTGAGGACTAGAGTTGAGAAACACTGGTCTATGCTATAGAGGGATCTTGACTTTAATTTCGTGATCCACCCAGATGCTTGATCAGCAGCCTCTCAGCCCGCCACTGAGAGCCTGAGACAGCCACTCCACAGCCCAGCGCTCCAGTGAGCGCTGGAGGGGCAAAGCAGAGAGCCGTTGACTGACAGTCACCACTCTCTGCTCAGTGAAGACCCAGAACTGAGTGATCAGTGGCCTTTGATCGTTTAGTTCTCGATCTGCAGGTTACCAGTCCTTGGATGTGCTAGTTGCATTCGCTTTCTTTTTGTGCTAAGTACATTTCCTGCAAACACAGAAATTACCTATTGATCTTACCAGAAATGCAGTGTCTTTGTCACTTCCTAAAGCTGGCCATACATTTTTGTTTGAACATTTGTAGAAAAATCATTAGTCAGAACTTTCTTTTATGTCAACTCATTTTGCTGAAAAATTTGGTCCATACCTGCTATTTAGAAGAAATCCTAGATGCGTGAAGCAGGCTTTATTAAAATATGGACAATTTTTCCCAATGTAAACCACATTCACAGTTAGAATTTAATTTGTTTGAGAAAAAAAATCCACCCTGCTGCTTCAAATTTTCTCATCCCTATGTTAAAAAAAGAATGTCAAATTCATCCCATAATTAGAAAAGTAAATAAATGTTCTGAAAATAAAAAATTTCCAACAAAATTCTACTGGTGTATGGCCAACTTAAAGGGATTGTAAAGGTTCAAATGCGTAAACATTGTAAAAGAAAAAACACCTGTCAGTGACCGGCCCCCCGTTTTACTTACCTGAACCCTCGAACTTGTCCCACGGGGACGCGCTGTGTCTCTGCTAGGGGGTTCTCGGCTGTTGATTGGATAGATTGATAGCAGCGCAGCCATTGGCTCCCGCTGCTGTCAATCAAATCCAACGACGCAGCCGCTGGGGGGGGTGGGGCCGACTCCGGCATTTGGCGTCTATGGACACCTAATGTTGAACTCGAGAGCGCGCCCACAAGGTAACCCCCCCGGTGAGAGTGCTTCTCCCAGGGGGTTATCTGATGTGCGGAGAAGCCGAGAGAGCCGCCGAGTAACCCCAGAAGACGAGGTTCGGGGCCACTCTGTGCAAAACGAGCTGCACGATGGAGGTAAGTATGATATGTTTGTTATTTTTTTTTTTTTAAACATGAATCTTTAGTGTCACTTTAAGACTCTACGACTAAGCTTCTGAGGGAGTGAAATGCATTTTCTGTATCAGATAACATTAATAAAATGACCTTGGACTTTTAGAAGTTGAGCGGCTCTACATTCATTTTTTGCACTATACTTTCTAGCAGAGAGAGCAATGTCATCAGCACACCAAGATCTCCAAAAATGGCCCATTTTTGGAGATCTTGGTGTGCTGGTGACATTACTCTCTCTGACTACACATGGTTCTAGGCGGTGGTCGCTTCAGCACCCACTTACAAATACAGCCATTTTTACCGGAATGTGTGCGTTGGGAATAGTGCGTTACACTTTCCAGCAGATCACGGACTGCTTCGGTTGGTGGAGTGGGGGTTAGGAGGCATAGAGCAAAGTGCTTGGGATTGTCTGCAACATTGGAAACGCTTCAAGACAATGAAGCATAGTCAGCAGGACAGGTTAAACGTACACTCTACGTGAAAAGTATAGAAAATTATCCCTATCTGAAAAATGTGCACATATGATATACTTGTTAAATTTTCATTGAATGGGGAACACGCATTAAAGGTTTTAAGAAAAAAGACTTTCAAGGGTCTGATCATTCCCAGGAGAATATGGTGGAGTTGTTTATGGATATGTTTATTTACTGTGAAAATTCCCTTTTAAGTCTTCCCTAAAATTTAAGACAACAAAGCTCATGGAAAGAATGTGCTCACACCACCAGGTTCACGCTGCCCAAATGGATAATGATTAGCCTGGGATGTAAAATAAATGATGCTTCTCCCGGTGTTGTGTTTAACAACACACTGTGGTATTGTATTCCAGATTCCTGAATCCAGAAAGAATGTGTCAGCTCAGCTGATCCCAGACACTGGATGTGCCAACATTTACACCTTCCCCTCCCGTGTGACAGTGGCCACCTCTTATCATACAATGACATATCCAGATGTTTACCTGACCCCATGAACACTGCCTACTGGGAATCTCACTCATCCATTTAGGGATCTGCCAGAATCACCATAATGCCGCGTACACACGGTCTGAATTTCCGACAACAAATGTTCGATGGGAGCTTGCTGTCGGAAATTCCGACTGTGTGTAGGCTCCATCGGACATTTGTTGTCGGGAAATTCCGACAACAAAAATTTGAGAGCTGGTTCTCAAATTTTCCGACAACAAAATCCGTTGTCAGAAATTCTGATCGTGTGTACACAATTCCAACGCACAAAATTCCACACATGCTTGGAATCAAGCAGAAGAGCCGCACTGGCTATTGAACTTCATTTTTATCGGCTCATCGTGCGTGTTGTACGTCACCGTGTTCTTGATGTTCGGAATTTCCGACAAAATTTGGGCGACCATGGGTATTCAAGACAAGTTTGAGCCAACATCCGTCAGAAATAAATCCAGGATTTTGTTGTCGGAATGTCCGATCGTGTGTACGCGGCATTACTCTTCCACAGCCGAGCCTTATACAGACAAAGATGGCTGCACTGTACAGCATGTTGTGGGACCTTTTGGCCCTTGGATGGCATCCACATTGTATTGCAACACTGCTGGAGATATTGCTAGCAATTGGGCAATCTGAAATGTTTTCATTTGATATGAATAATAGTTGAATGTGAGGTAGACATTTTTTAGAATCAAAGTCTCATACTTCCTATCTCCGATGGCAAAGTGGCATTTTGTGCTAATCATTTTTATACTAATTAGAAAAATATATCCTTTCTACAATAGGCAAGGATAGGTATATTACATGCAGTACACATTGAAGGTGGGCTAGTATGTATTGAAGGGTGATGTGGAATGTCTGATGGCAGGCAGTATGTGTAGTAGAGAAGCGCAATGGTTATGATGGAGAAGAGTACAGTATGTGCAGGAAAGGAGTAATGAGTGTATGATACCATTCAGTATATGACGGAAAGGAGAGTGGAGAGCATGATGTCAGGCAGTGCTGAATGTAGGACAGCAAGCAGTATGTTTGGGAAATGAGTGTGAAGGATATTCTGCAGGCACTATGTACAGGAGAAGAGTGTACAAAGGGTATGACATCAGGCAGTATGTGCAGAAGCAGAGAGTACGACAGAAGGCAACACGTTTAAGAGTGGAATGGCAGAGGGTATGGTGGTGGGCAGTAGGTGCAGGAGAGGGCATGCAGAATATGATGCAATGCAGTTAGCCCAGGAGAACAGTGCTGAGCAGAGACATATCTAGAACCTTCAGGGCCCCAGTGCAAGAACCCATGAAGATCCCCTCTGAACCCCAGCCAGGACCATTCCCTACGAGCCCAAAGCCCTTCCGTCCAGGCCCGGGGCCCTTCCTACTGATCCCAGGGCCCTTTACTCACATTGTGGGGGCTCTTTATTATGGTCCTGCAGCGGGACCCTTTCACATGTTCTGCAGTGGAAAGCCAGGGTCTGGTCACAAGTGTGACCCTGGTAGTTCCGCCACTGGTGTCAGTAGTTTATTTTTTATTTATTATTTTATTTTATTTTTTAACAAATTTTTTTGGAGCGTTGGGTGGCCTTGGTGAAATATTAGGGGTCTAAACAGACCTCTGATGTTTCACTATTGAGACAGAGAAAGGAGATTGTGGACACAGTCCTCAATCTCCTTCTCTTAGGCCTCAGCTGCACAGAATGAATGGACAGGAATAGCTCTGTACAGAGCTTCCCATTCATTCACTAACTGAAGCATATGCTTTAGTTATGAACGGACACAGGAGCGATAAGCATCAGTCCTTCATGGTGTCCATTCAGAAAAGGAAAGATAAAAAGGGGCCAATAAATGACATGTAGTATGTACTGGCCCCTTCCCCCGCTCTCCATCCTGACACATTCTCCACAGCTGCTGCTGAGAGATAGGAGGGGGGGAAGCCTGTAGCACTAGGGGGGGGGGGGGGTGACCAGGGTAGCACACAGAGGCCTCAGGGCAGCAAGACAGGAGGGGTGGCATATAGAGGAACCAAGGCTCTCCATCTTCCTCTCGAAGCCGCTGAATGCTTGCGGTAGGGAAAAGAGGAGAAGCTGGCTTTCTGCAGCTGCAGGAGGAAGATGGAGGACATCAGTTTCTGTATATGCCGCCACTCCTCTCTTTCAATCCAGGTGTACAGGGGAGCTGGATGGGCATGGAGCCGGGTTGGGGCCCCTGTAGTTACACACCTGCTGCTTAGGGTTTGTTGGTGGACAGTGTGTGCAGGAGTGGAGTGCAGAGTGTATGACAGTAGGCAGTATCTACAGGATAGGAGTTCAGAGGGTATGACAGTAGGCAGTATGTGCCAAAGTCGAGCATTGTGTGTATGGCAGTGGGCAATGTAAAAGAGTGCAGAGGGCATGGTGGCAGTAACTACATGCAGGATAGGAGTGTGGAGATTATGACAGCAGTAAGTATGTGTGGAGTGTATTATGGCAGGCACTATGCACAGGAGAGGAGTGCAGAGCACATGATGGTGGACAATATGTGAGAAAAGAGGAATGTGAAGGTTATGATAACACATACAGGAGAGGTGAGCTTAGTGTATAACAGCAGTCAGTATGTGTAGGCGTGAAGTGGCAGAGAGTGTGACGGCAGGTAGTATGTGTAGGGAAGAAGTGCGGAGGTTTTGGTGGGAAGTGGGCAGTATGTGGGCGATGCAAGAGGAATAAGATGAATGTGCAGAGAAACCAGGGGTCAGGGTTGCTGTATCTTTACAAGCACCTTCTTAGCAGGATTAGAGATAGCAGCCACCCTGGATGTGCTCCCCATTGTTTGGAAGAAGCAGGTGGGTTAGGGTAGATGATTGCAGAGGGAGGGCAATCTTGGAAAACCAGTGGCAGAAGTCTGGGGGGAGGGGAGCTGAACTATGGATGAGAGGTGGGGTACTGCCAGGAGAAGAGTTAAGCAATAGAAACGTACTGCCGGGAGGCAGATACTGGTGTTGGACAGGTGGAAACTATGTGGTCACGTACCCATGAGTGTTTAAGCTTTCGGTTATGTACACTTTGGCATCTCTGAACATACCTGTGACACTTTCCTGGGGTCGACCCGTTCAGAACAGGCCACATTGGCAGCATTCCCTGCAATAAGGTAAAAAAACACCCCACTTATTGTCCCCTCTCAACCCTAAACACTTACCTGACTCCTGTCACCGATCCAGCACTGTCCTGGCTGCAGCAACGCTTTCTTCACTTCCTGGATTCACGGGAGATGCTAAGATCAGCAGAAGTCCCTGTGAGGTGGAAATGGGGGGGCTGACTTGCTGGCGCTGGGTGTATCTATGGATGCACACAGCGCGGCTTGGGTGTGCAGCCCCAGGGGTGCCCCTTTAACAGCTGTCTTGCCACCGGGGGACCAACATAGAAGAGGCATGTGATCGCTCTGTGCATTATCGTTGCACAGAGCAGGTAAATATACCTCTTTTTTATTTTAAGAAAAAAAATTGCCTTTAGAATCACTTTAATTAGAGCATAAGGGAAGTGTACAAGCTGCACACATGGCAGCTAAGCATATGTGGAAAGAACAAGGTGGTATCTGTCTGTACTGAGTCTAATTTGGTAACCACAGTGAACACAGTAGAGGGGCTTGCCTTAGACTGGCCATACAGTTTACAATCTGTTGTGCAAAAATTTACCAACAACTCACTGAACAATATCCAGTCAGGTAGACCTTTCCTCTACAGAGTTGTTGGTTGTGAAGGATCTGTCATGTGTATCACGAAAGCTTCACATGCACACAGGGAAGCTCCAAGCGAATCTCGTATCATGTCAGTAATTAGCCCTATAGGGCCTGTCCTATGATCAGGCAAGGTACAAGGTTTATTATTTATCAGATACCAAAATTATAAAGGGTCATTTGGAGAATGAAAGTTTTAAAAGGTAAGTTAGTGAAATACAGAGAAATGGCTGAAATTCAGATCATTCTAAAGTGGGCCATGCACATCACTGTACTTATTTTACAACCTCTGTACAATCTGCTTTTTACCACAACTATGTAATTTAAATACCAACCTAAATTAGTCATGCTTTGACTACTTTATTAAAAAAAACCTCACTAGGACTTAAGCCGCGTACACACGATTGGAATTTCCGACAACAAAACCATGGATTTTTTCCGACGGATGTTGGCTCAAACTTGTCTTGCATACACACGGTCACACAAATGTTGTCGGAAATTCCAAACGTAAGAACGCAGTGACATACAAGACGTACGATGAGCCAAGAAAAAGGAAGTCCAATAGCCAGTGCGGCTCCTTCTGCTTGATTTCGAGCATGCGTGAGCTTTGAGCGACGGACTTGTGAACACACGATCGGAATTTCCGACAACAGAGTGAAGTTGGAGGAAAACTTGAGAACCTGCTCTCAAACATTTTTGGCCGGAAATTCCGACAGCAAATGTGCGATGGAGCATACACACAGTCGGACATTCCGGCAACATGCTCACATCGAACACTTCCCGACGGAAAGTCCGACCGTGTGTACGCGGCATTAGAGTTATCACTTCTCCACTAAAGACACTCCAGTTTATAATAAGCAAATGACCACCCTACACTGTTCAAGGCCTCGTGTGGGCAAGAACAACTATTTTCTTTACAAGGTCGCCATTTTTAGTCAACTTTAACCCCAAGTTCTGCTTGTCTTGTTGCTTCTCAAAACTGGAGCTTTCATCCAAGGTCCCTTAGTAGGTCAAGAAAAACCTTGGTTTGGAAGGAAGCTAAATGCTATATCAACACTAATAGACCTACAGTTCCCCATATCATCAGGATCTAAGAAGCTCCTCAGATCTTGCAATACTTGCCAAAACCTTTGGTCTTCAAAAAGTTCACAGTTCTGGACTGTTTAGAGCAGCCATTCTCAACTAGGGTTCTTCCAGAGTTTGCGTGGGGTTCCTTGAGCTCTGGCTGATTGACTTCCCATTTGATGTTGCCAGCATAGTTCTCAAGGCCAATGGCACTTGGCAGAGTCAGTGGCATGACGCCAATGAGCTTTAATTAGTATGAGTGGCATTCAGACCACCAATGTAAGTGAGTTTTCTTACTCACTGACCCCCTTATAAATTTGGGTTTAGGGGTTCATTGAGACCTGCAAATTATTTCAAGGTAAAATATAATTCTAAGGTAAAAAAAAGTTGAGAGAGGCTGGTCTCAATTCACTTCTCATGTCAATGAAAAGCCTACCTGTAGCCAGATCACATGATAGACAGACTTTCCACTAATGTGTTGGAGGACTAGTGCAGCAGATATTCATCAGCATGAATTGAAAGGATTTTGAAGATTTTAATCAGAGACAGAGTGGCTGTGGGTAGCCCATGTAGCGAGTATCTCTGCACAACAGTAATGTAAGTATTTTCTGGTAAATATATTATTAGGATTATAAGGACTTATATAGCGCCATCAATTTACGCAGCACTTTACATATATTTATTTTATATTCACATCAGTCCCTGCCCTCAAGGAGGTTGCAATCTGAGGTTCCTACTCACATTCATACATACACATGGCCAATTTAGACAGGAGCCAATTAACCTATCATATGAACAGTATACTGGTACAGGTGGCTTGCTTGTAGATGTGTACAAAGTCATGGGAAAGGAAGGAAGGGTAAAAAAGAAAAAGTGAACTAAAAGTGCACTTGTCCAGTTCAGCTGTACATTTTGTATTTAAAAAATGTATATACTGTATATTTTATATAAATTATATATATATATTTTCTGTATGTATAGACTCTGCACAGTTTTCTCTTGTTCTTTCTGCTAAATTCTCAGTATCTGTTCCTATTCTGTAGGTATGGAATCTGCACAGTAGCACTTCTCTGCTCTGTATGCTGAGTGTAATTCTCGGTATTTGTTATTATTCTATATGTATGGTCCTCGGCTCTGTATTCTGGGTGCAATCGATATCTATTTTTATTCTGTATGGATGTTTTACAATTCCACTGTTGTTCTTTATTTTGGTATATATTCTAGTAACTATTCTTGTGTTGAGTTTATTAACCGGTTCCCGACTGGCTCGTGTACAATTACTGCGGCACAATGGCACCGCTACGGGGTTCCTTTAAGAGCTGCCTGCTGCACGGCGGGGGACCCGATGCGCGTGGCCCGCGATCGCCGCCAGCCATGCGCAATCGCATGCATGAGCGCCAGCACAGGGATTTGTGTGTGTAAATACGATTGCGTGTGGCTGGCGGCGATTGCCGGCCATGAGCAATCGCACACACGAGCGCCAGCACACACACACAAATCCCTGTACTGTCAGAGGAGAGGAGACATGTCGTTTGTTCCTAGTAAGTAGGAACAGCGATATGTCTCCTCTCCTACTCAGTCCTATCCCCATACAGTTAGAACACACATTCAACCCCTTGATCGCCCCCTAGTGTTAACCCCTTCCCTACCAGTGTCATTTACACAGTAATCAGTGCATTTTTATAGCACTGATCGCTGTATAAATGTCAATGGTCCCAAAAATGTGTCAAAAGTATCTGATCTGTCCTCCGCAATGTCGCAATACCGCTAAAAATCACAGGTCACTGCCATTACTAGTAAATCAATAATAAAAATGCCATAAATCTTTCCCATAGTTTGTAGACGCTATAACTTTTGCGCAAACCAATCAATATACGCTTATTGCGATTTTCTTTTACCAAAAATATGTAGAAGAATATATATTGGCCTAAACTAATGAAGAAATTTTTTTTTTTTAAACATTTTCGGGGATATTTATTATATACTATTATATAGTGTATAGCGCAAAAAATAAAAACCGCAGAGGTGATCAAATAACACCAAATGAAAGCTCTATTTGTGGGAAAAAAGGACGCAAATTTTATTTGGGTACAGCATTGCATGACCACGTAATTACCAGTTAAAGCGACGCAGTGCCAAATTGTAAAAAGTGCTCTGGTCAGGAAGGGGGTAAAACCTTCCGGGGCTGAAGTGGTTAAAAGCACGCCACTTAGACAATTTAGACACAGCACACACCACTTCATATACACTGAATGCGTAGGTCTCTATGGCGACTTCATAGACAGAGGATCTACAATTTTATATATAAAGCCTAAATGTGAAAATTTGGAAAAACAAGCATGCAAAGATATAATCTTTTTCTGTAAAGGTCATTATAGGTATATGAAATGTGTGCTCCATGAGCATACTCTATCATTTCCTTGTAAATACAAGGAAGGTGTCTTCCTATCCACACACAGTAGCACCTCCTCTTCACTCCCCATTAATGCAGGCAGTAAACTCTTACCATGGTGCAATGAGGAGTTTGAACAAATGCTGTTTGTTTTCTCAAGTCACGTGATCCATCATGAAGGTCAACCCTTAAAACTGTGACAGAGAGGTAAACATAGTAGAAGAAAGTTAAACAGTAAAGTCCATCAGTGGACCAGATAAGGAGGACAAGAGTTTATTACCCTTGTTATGTATTATTCCAAAACTACTTGTACTAGATGAGCTGAAAGTTATTAGGACATTGTGGTAACCAATTCACTGCCGGACAATTAAAGGACCAACATTGTAAAATCTATCGTGTTCTATTACCACTTCAGCCCCGGAGGATTTGGCAGCTCAATGACCGGAGGACTTTTTACAATTTGGCACTGTGCTGCTTTAACTGGTAATTGTCAATGTTTTACCCAAATGAAATTTGCGTCCTTTTTTTCCTTCAAATTGAGCTTTCTTTTGATGGTATTTGATTGCCTCTGCGTTTTTTATTTTTTGCGATATAAATGGAAATAGACCGAAAAAGTTGAAAAAAAATGATATTTTCTACTTTTTCTTATAAAAAAATTTAATAAACTCAATTTTAGTCATACATTTAGGCCAAAATGTATTCAGCCACATGTCTTTGGTAAAAAAAAATGTCAATAAGCGTATATTTATTGGTTTGCACAAAAGTTATATCGTCTACAAACTAGGGTACATTTTCTGGAATTTACACAGCCTTTAGTTTATGACTGCCTATGTCATTTCTTGAGGTGCTAAAATGGCAGGGCAGTACAAAACCCCCCCAAATGACCCCATTTTGGAAAGTAGACACCCCAAGGAAATTGCTGAGAGGCAAGTTGAGCCCATATAATATTTTATAATTCAATTACACAAATTCAACAAATTACACAAAGTTGTCACTAAATGATATATTGCTCACACAGGGCATGGTTATATGTGGAATTTCACCCCAAAATACATTCAGCTGCTTCTCCTACCACATGTGTAAGACTTTTTGGGAGCCTAGCCGCGTACGGGGCCCCGAAAACCAATCACTGCCTTCAGGGTTTCTAAGGGCGTAAAATGGTGATTTTGCTTCCTCACTACCTATCACAGTTTCGAAGGCCATAAAATGCCAAGATAGCACCCCCCCCAAATTACCCCATTTTGGAAAGTAGACAACCCGAGCTATTTGCTGAGAGGCATGTTGAGTCCATGGAATATTTTATATTTTGCCACAAGTTGTGGGAAAATGAAATTTTTGAATATGTGAAATTACACCCCAAAATACATTCTGCTGCTTCTCCTGAGTACGGGGATACCACATGTGTGAGACTTTTTGGGAGCCTAGCCATGTACAGGACCTATCTGCTGAAAGGCATGTTGAGTATTTTGCAGATCTCAATTTTTGTCACAAAGTTTTGAAAATTGAAAAAAGAAAAAAAAATTATTTTCTTTCTTTATTTTCAAAAATAAATGAGATCTGCAAAATACTCACCATGCCTATTAGCAAATACCTTGGGGTGTCTACTTTCCAAAATGGGGTCATTTTTTTTGGGGGGGGGGGGGGGGTTGTGCTATCTGGACATTTCAGGGCTTCCATAACTGTGATAGGTAGTGAGAAGTAAAATCACAATTTTATGCCTTTAGAGAGCCTGAAGGTGGTGCTTGGATTTTGGGGTCCCATATGCGGCTAGGCTCCCAAAAAGTCTCACACATGAGGTGTTCCTGTACACAGGAGAAGCAACAGAATGTATTTTGGGGTGTAATTCCACATATAACCATGCCATGTTTGAACAATATATCATTTAGTGACAACTTTGTGTAAAAAAAAATAAAAAAAATTGTAATTTTCCTGAAGCTTGTGGCAATATATCAAATATGCCTTAGACACAACATGCCTCTCAGTAAAAAGCTTAAAAGTGTCTTCTTTCACATATGCCCATGGCATGTTTGAGCAATAGATCATTTAGTGACAACTTTGTGCAAAAAAAAAAAATTCATTTTCCCGCAACTTGTGGAAAAATATAAAATATTCCATGGACTCAACATGCCCCTCATCAAATAGCATGGGGTGTCTACTTTCCAAAATGGGGTAATTTGGGGGGGGGGGGGGGGGGGTTGTGCTATCTGGGCATTTTATGGCCTTCAAAACTGTGATAGGTAGTGAGGTGTAAAATAAAAAATGTACGCCCTTAGAAATCCTGAAGTGTTTGGTTTTCAGGGTCCTGTACGTGGCTAGGCTCCCAAAAAGTCTCACACATGAGGTATCCCCGTACTCAGGAGAAGCAGCAGAATGTATTTTGCATTTACACAAGTTTTATAGCCCCGACCTTATAAAAAAAATAACTAGCTAAACTGCGTCACCCTTGAAACTTATGCTGCATACACACGAGCGGACTTTCCGGCAGACTTGGTCCGGAGGACCGGACTCCGTCGGACAATTCGATCGTGTGTGGGCTCCAGTGGCCTTGGAGTTATTCCTTTGACATTTTTTTGGTTATATAATGATTTGATTTGGTATATTTTCTATATTTTTGGATGAATAGAATGCACTTTTTGGTTAAGTTCTATTGGCAGATAGCATGTCTAATTTTATTTGTTTTCTTTTTTTAATGCACAATAAAAAAAATTGTGGAGAATAATACATGTGTCTTACTTCAAATGACAGTTTGGGAGTAGGCAGTTACATTTAAAAAAATACAATGTAAAATTAACAAGGGACACCAAATAGTTGTAGCTTTAATTTTAAAAACTACAGGATACTTTCCCCGCTCCTGTATGCCTTGGCAGTGGAGCCACTCGCCATATCCCTTAGGAACAACCCAGAGATACAGGGCCTTAGAATGGAAAACCTGACCGAAAAGGTCAGTTTATATGCTGACGACATGCTCTTATATCTGGAGGACTCTGGCTTATCACTACAGGCTGCCCTCAACACAATTGAAAACTTCGGAAAACATTCGGGATTACGTATGAATTGGGCAAAGTCACAAATCCTCCCTCTAGATATTTCACCGCCCAATAAAATATCGGCAAATCTTCCTCTGCAGAGGGTGGCATGCATTCAATACCTGGGAATTAAAATAACTAGGGACCCCATGGAATTTTTAGACAACAATGTAGAACCACTTTTCTCCTACCTTAAATCACACATGCAGGTATGGGCACGGCTTCCACTGGGGATCATGGGTAGGATCAACCTTATTAAAATGATCATAATGCCAAAGTTTCTATATGTTTTTTGGAACTCACCAATACTGATTCCTCTAAAAGTCTTTAAAACAATTGACAAGCTTATTAACTCATTCATCTGGGGCTCGGGTAGACACAAGTTGGCATGGAACACCCTTAAAAACCCCACCACATCAGGAGGAACAGCCCTACCCGACTTTCACTCGTACTATATAGCCGCACAACTTTCTCATTTTTATCACATTCACACACAGATAGCGCTAAGTACCAGACTCTGGTTTGTAATAAACCCAATAAGGATACCCATACCCCTTTGCAAGTATTGTTCAGGGGTAGCTCAGGTGGGAGGGGAGCAGCTGGCCGAGGACCCCTATTGAAACAACATAGACGAGTATGGGAGATAGCATTAAAACTGACCGGTGCAGACTTTTTTCACTCTCATACCCCCCTGTGGCACAACCCACAATTAAGAGAATTACTTTCGATTCCTGGGGCAGTTAAATGGGCTACGAAAGGCATAATCTTCCTTCACCAGATAATCACCCCATTGGGAATAAGAGACTTTAATTCTCTGAGAGATGAGTTTCAATTGCCCCCACATATGCTATTTAACTATAGACAACTCACACATGCCCTACAGACACAATTTGCTACCGGATACCCAAACCCACAAGTGCTGCCCTTGGTGGATGTTATAACGGGTGCAGATCCAACTAAACTGATATCAACCTTGTACTCAGCCCTGCGGGCGCGCTCGGTCGCGGGCATAATCAATACAGCAAAAATTAGATGGGAAGAGGATATAGGCCCAGTGGAAGATGATGATTGGGACGAGGTTCTAGAAAATGTTAAAAAAGCCTCCCCCAGACTTCCAGAGCGTATGACGCAGTTATACATAATCCATAAGTCCTATCTCACACCAGCTAGAATAGCCAAATTCTCCCAAACCCAAGACACTCAGTGTCCAAGATGTACGAGTCTGTCAAGCTCTTTTTTCCACCTTATATGGGATTGTCCGGTTATCCAAACCTATTGGAATCAAATTATTAAATTTCTTCATGATGAAATGGGTTCCCCGGTTCAGGTGGATCCAAGGTTGTGTGTACTAGGGCTGCTCCCAGATGTTACCATAGACAAATTCACTGCTACTTTTCTATATGAAACACTATTTTGCGCTAGAAAACTGGTGGCAAAACACTGGATGAGGGCCTCCCCTCCTACTTTTCAGGAATGGGTCAAAACGGTAAATCTGTCCCTACCTTACAAAAAGGTTATATATAAACACAGGGGATGTCCGGCTAAGTACGACAGGATTTGGAACACATGGCTTAACAATACCAACACATGTGATGCATAGGTGGATGTAGTGCAGAGGGATTGGTGCGTGGAGCTGTCCTGGTTCTATAAAGCTAGGCTATCATACCATGGGACGGAAAATCGGGGACTGTTTGTGTCTTATCAGCAAATCTCAATTGTCATTATAAAAGTGCCAGAATTATTAGTTTTTATTTTTTAGTTTTCTTTAGTTTATTTTTTCACAAAAAGTTTGTACATGTATGTAAAAACTACATAACCACTCAGGAAATATGCAAAGTGTAAAATATGCTTGTATGCTATCTACATGTATGGTCTTTTTCTGTATTTTATTACTATTACAAATAAACTTGTTTATTAACAAAAAAAAAAAAAAATTCCGGATTATGGTGCTGTGGTAACTTGACCAAATTAAAAAAAAAAAAAAAAAAAAAAAGCATAATAAAATTATTCTTGATAACACTATAAAAAAAATTGTTTGCAATAACTCCATCAGTATCACCAGCAAAGCAGCTTCATTATTATCCCAAGATTATTCAAGATAATTATTCATTATTCAAGATTTCATAATTTGCCGCGTCACGAATGTTAATTCTCCATTACGAACGCTAGTTTACAAGACCGACCACTTCTGGCTCGTCCTTGCTTCTGAGCATGCGTGTTTGTACTTTGGTCTTTTGTCCGATGGACTTGTGTACACACGCTTGGAAAATCCGACAACACACATGTTGTCTGGGGAAAATTTTAAAACCTGCTACCCAACATTTGTCCTTGGAAAATCCGACAACAATCGCCCGATGGAGCATACACATGGTCAGATTTTCCGCCAACAGCCTGTCTTCGAACATTTCTCGTCAGAAAGTCCGATCGTGTGTACGCGGCTTAAGAGTTTTCTGTCTATTAATGGGTCCCCTTACCTCCCCAGTCCATGGTGTGCAGACAGTGAGGAGATGATGTGCAGTAACCTCTAGAAACCAATCAGTAAGCAGTATTGGTGTACAGTAATCTCTAGCAACCAATCAACGAGCAGAAATCATGTGCTGTAACCTCTAGCAACCAGTCAGTGAGCGGTAATGATACACTGTAACCTCTGGCAAACAATCGCAATCGCTGTATGATCTGATTCAGTAAACGGATTTTGAGTCTAGTTGCTATTTATTGTATGTCTCAGAGCAGGTGGAGAGCGAAACTGCATGGAGCCCCCCCCCCCCCCCCAAGAATTTTTTTGCCCAGGGTCCAATCAATATTAAAGACGGCCCTGGGAACGGTGACTTTGAGTTATTCAGGTGTGTGTGTTATTGAAACTTGAGCTTTTTTTAAAAAAAAAAAACTTTTTGTGACTAAAAATATGAACGCAAGATACGCGCTAGGGGAGAACCTCTGGGGAATCCAGGATAGAAAACCATCTGGGGGTCACTGCAGATGACAGACTCAGCAATAGCACACAATGACAATTTGCAGCAAACAAGGCCCGCAGAAAATTAGCATGCATTAAAAGCATATTTATTGAAGAGATAAATCAATAATTCTACCACTTTACAAAATTCTGGTCTAGCCTCATCTTGAGTATGCCATCCACTTCTGGTCACCAGTCCTCAGGAAGGATGTGCTGGAACTGGAGAGGGTTGAGAGAAGGGTAACAAAGCTAAATCAGGTGGCTGGAGGACGCGTAGGGAGTTCTTTACTGTTAGAACGGTAAGGATGTGGAACTCTCTTCCACCAATGGGTGGTGTCAGCAAGAAGTGTTGATAATTTCAAAAACCTTTTAGATGGGCATCTTATTGAACACAATATACAGGATAATGGGAAGTGGTAGAGACATAAATGCACACACACCCACACAGGATGGTCTGGTGTCTTTATTCAACCTTACCAACTATGTAACATTGTGATGCGGTTTCGTGGTGTGCACTAAAAAATCAGTATTGGATGCACCCAAAATTAAATTGTCTTGAGACTGTGCTGGGCAAGGCTATGAAAATGGTATGAACAGAAAAAAAAATGGCTGGACTTACACTTTTAATACACTTTAATTTAGACAGCCACCCCATTCCTGGGGATCCAGAAGTCAGACTTGTGGACAGAGTCAATATCGCTACAATGGAGAGCAAACAAGAACAAGTGTGCATATAGTAGACGTTCTGACTATAGGCAGGATTGAAGCATAATGTGTTTTTATTGCTTGGTGTGTTCGATTTACAGCCCCTATTATGGGTCATTCAGGAGCTTTCACTTCATCTTATCATAGCTTCAGTTTTTTTTTGTTCACCTTCAGAATGTCTGTTTTATTGATTCAAAACGAGAAGACGAGCACCATTCAAGGTAAACAGAAGACGTTCTATGGGACACCCCAGTGATGGCAATTTAGCCCTGAACATGATGGAACATCTAGGAAGTACATAGGACATGAACCGTCATCAAGAATTAGTACAAGTTCCGAGGACAATTATAGAACAAATATGGAGCCAAAGCTAGACTTTACAGGGTTCTACGACTAGCCACTTTAATAGGTAAAAAAAAAAAAGCCGATGCAAGGTGTCAGCGTCATCATTTCTTACCATTGTAAATTTTATTGGCGTAGATAACCTCAAAAAGTGAGTCTTACATTGTGTGATCTAGTTTCTATAACCCAATGGGCCACATGCTTAACCACTTGACTCCTGGAAGGTTTTACCCCCTTTATGACCAGAGCATTTTGTTTCTCTTCAGTACTGCGCTACTTTAAATTACATTTTTATCACCTTTTTCACACAAACAGAACTTTCTTTTGGTGGCATTTGATCCCCACTGGGTTTTTTTATTTTTTGCGATACAAAAAAAAACAAAACATGAAAATTAAAAAAAAACGATATTTTCTGCTGTCAAAAAACATATCCAATAAAAATCAAATTTAGGCCAAAATGTATTCTGATACATGTATTTGATATAAAAAAAGCCCAATAAGTGTATATTAATTGGTTTGTGTAAAACTATTGTAGATACAGTAAAACCTTGGTTTGAGAGTAACTTGAGAGAGTTTTGAAAGACAAGAACATTTGTAAATAAATTTTGACTTTATATACAAGCGATGTCTTGATATACAAGTAGCTTCATGTCACAATTGAGTATAAAAGAGAAGAGTGGCGCCTCTAAGTGTAGCAATATGGTTACATTTAATTAAGGTATAACATTTAGCAACTCATATGGTTGATGATTAAAACAGGCACATCTAAGTATGCAGGCATCTGGGGTAAAGCTGTCCACATAGACCGTCCTCCACACTTCCATCGACGTCGTTTCTTCGACGATGCGCTTCACGAGCGGTTCAAGCCTCACTTTCAGATTGTTCTACTGCAGGGTAGTCTTCCCGGTCACAATTGCTGGCACACAGCAACAGTCCAAACCGGGCGACTACAACTTTTACTCACACAATCTGTACCTCCTTGCCTGGGAATTCAGCCCTGCACAGAGCCCTTTAGATCAGATCAGTACAGGATTACATCTTTGCAGCTCTGGGTTGTCCTGTTCCCATACCCCATCTACACTGGGTGCTGGGTTACACTGGGTTATACCCGTTGTGTCCACTTTTTGGTATGTTTACTATTTTGGATTTTATCGCATTTTTTCAATAAAGATGTTTCTGCATGGAGCGCGGCAGTCCAGGATTTTTCTCCTTCCGTAGACTTGAGCACAGCCAGCACTCAGCATTGTGCAGTAGGGTGGGAGTTTTTCAAGAGAATACGAAGGCTTCACAGAGCGGCTGTCCCTTTACACTGGGTCCTACCCATAGCTGGTATTTATATGGGCATTAACTCCACCAACTACATCACTAGAGGAGGGATTTCTCTAAAAGGGGAGCTAACACCTGCCGTCTAGTGTCAGGTAAGCTAACTGCACCCACTTACAAGCACGGTGCATGGGTCTGAATGGGTCTGAATGGGTCTGAATGGGCCCCATAGACGATAATAGAAGCATGTTGCATACGTGTGACTAGGCCCCACAGACAAAAATAGGATTCCTTCCGTCGCGTATTATTGCACAATGGCCAATGTGCGACAAATTGCACAGGGACAAAAGGCAAGTAAAACCCAGAGGTTGCCATTGCTTCTTCTTTATGTGAATATGGCAAAGACATAATTAAAAGCATTAAAAAAAGGAATTTATCTACCAAATACTATCATCGTTACTGTAGGAAAACTGTCCCTTTAAGGGGATCTATAGTCTTTTTAGACTTTGTAGACACACACACATATATATATATATATATATATATATATATATATATATAGATATATATATATATACCGTATTTATCGGCGTATAACACGCACTTTTTTCCCCTTAAAACCAGGGGAAAATCGCAGGTGCGTGTTATACGCCGATCCCCTGCGATCCCGACCTGTCACATTTTCAAAATCGCCGATCGCGATTTGAAAATGGCGCCACCGGCGCCGAAATACACAGAGCCGGTCCTCGGCTCTTTCCGGCAGCTGTCATTCATTTTCGGCTCCACTCGTAGTCCCGAGCGGAGCTATCCGAACCTACTCGGCTAGGTTCGGATAGCTCCGTTCAGGACTACGAGTGGAGCCGAAAATGAACGACAGCCGCCGGAAAGAGCCGAGGACCGGCACTGTGTATTTCGGCGCCGGCGGCTCCATTTTCAAATCGCGATCGGCGATTTTGAAGCCCAGAATGGCTGGGATCACTTTAGCAAGGCTGCACTGGGGAAGGCTGCACTGGGGAAAGCTGCACTGGGAAGGCTGCACTGGGGAAAGCTGCACTGACAAGGCTGCACTGACAAGGCTGCACTGGGGAAGTCTGCACTGACAAGGCTGCACTGGTGAAGGCTGCACTGACATGGCTGCACTGACAAGGCTGCACTGGGGAAGGCTGCACTGACATGGCTGCACTGACAAGGCTGCACTGACAAGGCTGCACTGACATGGCTGCACTGACAAGGCTGCACTGACAAGGCTGCACTGACAAGGCTGCACTGACAAGGCTGCACTGACATGGCTGCACTGAGAAGGCTGCAATGATGGGCGTTTAAATGTAAGTTTTTTTTCCCTTCAACTTCCCTCCTAAAAGTTTTTTTTTCCTTAAAATTCCCTCCTAAATTGGGGTGCGTGTTATACGCCGGTGCGTGTGATACGCCGATAAATACGGTATATATATATTCACTTGTAGAGGAGAACCGCACTCTGCTTACAGTTTAGTGCCAGCAATCAGGTCTTCCCACCGACCTTGTATATAGAAAAAAAGTCCAAAAGGTTGCTGCACTTGAAGATATTGTGAAATAAAGCAAAGGAGTTTTTAAGTGCAGCAACCTCTTGGACAGCCTCAGTTCTGTTCCTGTGTGCTGTGTGAAGAGGGGTGTGCCCTTTCCCTCCAATCAGCTTTAAGAGCTCTCCTCTGCAAACTTTTAATTGTAATTGTAATTTCAGCTCTCTGCTCCCTGCTTTATGACAGCTGAGACAAGCTTTATAAATTCTGGACTTGGTGATTCCCACCCTATTAGATTGTAAGCTCTTCTGAGCAGGGCCCTCTTATTCCTCCTGTATCTTATTGTATTATAACTGTATTGTCTCCCTTTTATATTGTAAAACTCTCAGCAAACTGTTGGTGCTATATAAATCCTGTATAGTAATAATATTAATGCTGTACTACACTGGTAACAGTATGTAAAAAAGAAAATAAAATATAGCAAAAAAATCAATTTTTTTCTTAACCACTTCCGGACCGCCCGTTGTCGTTATACGTCGGTACTTTGACGTTAAATACAGGGGTTATGGCAGCAGATAGCTGCCATAACCCCGGTATTTTTAAAAACTGCGGGCGTTACGCTTTCAGATAAAAGTGGTCTCTGCGGTGGATTGAGAGAGGTGAACCCCCTCCCCCCGCTGCTTCCTGGTGGTCTCCGTCGCTTACTGGAGCCGGCGGTAGCGGCGGAGAAGATTCGGTCCTTTCCCTCAGAGGCTGGAAGTCACGTTAGGGAATAATGGCCCCCATTCGACTCCATGCCATTGGATGACAGTGGTCTTAAAGGGGAGAAAAAAAATTGGAAAAAAAAAGACTTTTTTTTTATTATTGCATTTAAATGTAAAAATGTGAGAGCTGAGGTTTTTTTTGACCCCAGATCTCACATTAAAGAGGTCCTGTCACGCTTTTTTTCATTCCTTGTAATAGGAATAAAAGTGATCAATTTTTTTTTTAAAGGGACAATGTAAAAACAAAGTATAAAAAGTTAAATAATAAAAAGAAAAAAAAAATTGAAAGCTCCCCGTCCCGTCATGCTCATGCGCAGAAGCAAACGCATACATAAGTAGCACCCGCATATGTAAACGTTGTTTAAACCACACATGTGAGGTATCGCCGCAATTGTTAGAGTGAGAGCAATAATTCTAGCAAAATACCTCCTCTGTAACTCAAAACTGGTAACCTGTAGACATTTTTAAACATCGCCTATGGAGATTTTTAAGTGTCAAAGTTTGTCGCCATTCCACGAGCGGGCGCAATTTGGAAGCATGACATGTTGGGTATCAATTTACTCGGCATAACATTATCTCTCACAATATTAAAAAAATGGGCTAACTTTACTGTTTTCCTATTTTTTAATTCAAAATTTTTTATTTTTCCCCTAAAAATTGCATTTGTAATTCGGCTGCACAAATACTGTGTGACATAACGTATTGCAAAGACCGCCATTTTCTTATCTAAGGTGTCTGAAAAAATATATATAATGTTTGGGGGTTCTAAATAATTTTCTAGCAAAAAAACCTGATTTTAACTTGTAAACACCAAGTGTAAAAAATAGACCCGGTCCTGAAGAGGTTAATTTTCCCAAAAAATGTGACAAAAAATGACAACTTCAAAAAAACACGTCATGCCTCTTACTAAATACCTTGGACTGTCTACTTCCAAAAAGGTCATTTGGGGGGTATTTGTACTGTCCTGGCATTTTAGGACCTCAAGTAATGAGATAGGCCGTTAGTACATCAGGATTTATACATTTTTCAGATATATACCACTATATATATGCCATAGTTTGTGGACTCTATAACTTTCCTACGACTAAAGAATAAACACTGATTTGGGTTATTCTTACCAGAATACAGTTTCGCCTAAAATTATGAAGAAAGATTATTAAGTTCCCAAAAGTTTTAACAGAAACAAAGAAAAATGCATTTTTCTTTCAAAATTTTGGGCCTTTATTGATTATTTAGCGAAAAATAAAAAAACCTAGTGGTGATTAAAGAGGGATTCCGGCCAGCGAATTTTTTTTTTTTAAGTCAGCAGCTACAAACACTGTAGCTGCTGACTTTAAATAAGTACACTTACCTGTCCTGGGTGCCCGTGATGTCAGCCGCCCGAGTCCGACCCGTCCCTCGGCTCTTGGGTCCCGGCAACGCCATCCTAAGTAAGGGAAACAGGCAGTGGAGCCTTGCGGCTTCACTGCCAGTTTCCTACTGCGCACGCACGAGCGGCACGGCGCTTTGTGAATGGGACGCGATGTGTTGTGGGACACACACAGTTCCCATAACGCACCGCGCCCCTTTCCCCAGAAGACAACACAGGGAGCAGAAGACTGAAGATCACCGCGGTGTAGGAAGAGGCAGATTAGGAAGACTGCCTAGCAACAGCCATTTCACGTAAGTAAAAATTTTTTTTTTTCCTTTATTTTTCTCCATTTTTTTAGGTATTTTTTGTGCAATTTTTCTTTTTCAGGGTGGACCTCCACTTTAAATACCACCAAAATAAAGCTCTATTTGTGTGAAAAAAAAGATAAAGATGTCATATGGGTGCAGCGTTGCATGACCGCGCAATTGTCATTTAAAGTGCGACAGCGCTGAAACCTGAAAATTGGCCTGGGCAGGAAGGGGTAAAGAAAAACTTTTGCTAAGAGAATAGAGAGGCTCCCATTGCTGAACTCTCTTCTGAAAATGCTAGTTGCCTGGCTTGTGTGTGAATTTGTAGGTTTCAATACATTCCTGGGTCACTGGAACAAATATGAAGGTTAATAAAGTTCTTATTGGTGTAATGAAGGGGTTAGTATAGCAGCCAGGCGACAAGCACTTTGGGGAGATCTCAGCCATATGTACACCTCCATCGTCCCTTTAAATGCAGTGTACAGGTGGTGGTGAGAGGGGCTTCGCTGTGGATCCTCCAGTCACCTAGGGAGCTTTTGTGGCTGTGATGGGTCTGTCTGTGCTTGTCTCCTCTGCTATTGTGTTACTGAGTAAAGAGATGATAGATTTAACGACTGCAGCCTAAGTTCAGACATGTTTTAATGCAGCGAGTATGCGGTCTCTCGTTTTATTGTGTCCTATTTTCCCCACCCGGCAATGCAATATAAATCTTTCTCTCATTGCTTTGTACGGCTGGTTAAAAAAAATCCCCTTGGCTTCTAGACGGAGCGTCCCAATGATGTTGTGACAATTGACTATTATTGCATTAAAGCAAACAGGAATACTCGGGGTAATGTTACCATTGTGAGCGATCGCAGTTCATGACAGAATTGGCAAAACTCTCCAACACTCTGCAAAGTTCCAGGAATAGATTGTTAGTGACTGTGTGTCTGTTGCAGATTTACACACCCCTAATAAAATTCGCCACACTACACCTAATTTAACTTTGCCGGGAATAAATAGCAAAAGAATGAAAGTTTATTACATAAACATAGAAATTGTGAATTATAGAACGTTGGTCAAAAATGTTACTTAACCACTTGACCTCTGGAAGATTTAAACCCCCCCCCTCTTCATGACCAGGCCATTTTTTCCCGATACAGCACTGTGTTACTTATGGCGTTCAGAGAACAGCCCATAAACTCCACTGCTGATAAAATCTAAAAAACGTCCATGCGTGCATGGGCACATAGGATAACATAGAGGGGAGTTTATGGGCTGTTAAAAAAAAACGTCCAAACTCCAAAAAACGGACGTTTATGAGCTCCAGTGTGCATGGAGCCTAACTGACAATTGTGCAGTCATGCGACGCCGTACATACAAAATACAATTTATGTCTTTTTTTCCCCACAATTAAAGCTTTCTTTTGGTGGTACAGCAAAACCTGGGATTGCGAGCATAATTCGTTCTGGAAACATGCTTATAATCCAAACCACTTGTATATCAAAGCGAATTTCCCTGTAAGAAATAATGGAAACTCAGATGATTCGTTCCACAACTATTTGTTCATAGGTCCTTTCCGTTTATAGTCCATATAAAAAGAATATAGCAATGTGATAGGTTGTGTAACCATAAAATATCCATACACAAATGGCAGCCTCCACAAGGGGATCAGAAGCAAAATCCAGCAGGAGCTCCAGAGCATAAAAGAGAAGAGAGGCGCCTCTAAGTGTAGCAATATGGTTACATTTAATGAAGGTACAGCATTTAGCAACTCACATGGTTAAGAGGCACATCTAAGTATGCAGTACGGGATAAAGCTGTCCACATAGACCATCCTCTGCACCACTGGCTCTCACCGCTGTCAGTCTGCAACCGTGACCAGGAAGACTACCCTGCAGTGGAGCGATCTTAAAGCGAGATTTGCAGGGCTGGTGGAGCGCAGCGTGGAAGGGATGACGTCAATGGTGGTGCGAGGGATGGTCTATGTGGACAGCTTTACCCCGGATGCCTCCATAATTAGATGTGCCTCTTTTAATCATCAACCATGTGAGTTGCTAAATGTTGTACCTTCATTAAATGTAACCACATTGCTACACTTAGAGGCACCTCTCTTCTCCTTTATACTCTCTAGATTGGATTGCTCCCAGGAAATTGTCGTATGACACATCCCGCGGTACACCTCTCAGTACTCTTGTGTCAGAAAAGGTTGCACCAATTCAGCCCAGCGGATTCTGGGCCACCCTTAGGAGGAAGCAATCATTGTAAATTCAGCCAAAAAGTCTTCAAAATGTTCAGAAGGCAACATACACTGTATGAAGTCACCCATCTGCTCACTCCTTGCACTGAGTGATGATTTGGTTTCCTTTTTTCTTTGCTCCAGTGCGGCCAAGTGCATCTTTCACCAGTCTGGGTCTTGTTCTGTTGGTAACAGCCTCTCCAGCCACAGGGTTCTGTCTCTCATCTCAGCACACATTCCTTTCTTTATGCTTTTTGACTGTCCCATCTCTGCAGTCAGGTCCACAACACTTTTTAACACAGTTCCTTATAACACAGGTAAATTTGGTGTACTGTCTCTTTAAAGCGGGGGTCCACCTATCTATCGTTTTTTTTTTTTTTGGAGTTTATTCACAAACTTTTCTTCTCATGATTATCTACTCACATGTTCTGTGTAATAAGTCCGCCTGTGTCCGATTTCGTTGTAAAGAATAACTTATAAAATTCACTGAAGGCGGTTTCCATCTTCATTGTGGGCATTTGAAGCCCACAAGCATGTATTTCCTAGATGCAGTGAATGCTGAGCTCCCAGCATTCACCGAGATGTTGTGATGATGCTGTTGCACAATGCATGCTGGGAAGCCTGAGACTAGCTCCCAGGGGACTGTGGGAGGTCTGGGAGAGGCTAGAAACACGCCTACTCCCATGGGAGGAAAACCAGGAAGTGCTAAGAAGATTAGAAAAAAAAAGGTAAATTACGGCGATTTAAATTTTTTTACACAGCATGTCAGCATCTAGGCAAGGAAGAGAATGCATAGAGATAACGTTCAAAATTTGGGTGGAACCCCACTTTAATACTTTCAAGCAGCACACTTTCCCATGCAGACTTCACTGGTTCACATTAGCTGCTCCTCACATTATTGCTGCAAAACACAGTCTCTTACTACTCACAGTTTTTGGTATGCGAAGATCTGGAACTCTTCCATCTCTGCCCGCATTCTCCACCATGTGTAAGCTTGGGGTGATCAGACCCAAATGGTGGGTGCACTTCTAGTGAGTACGCCAGTCCAGAACTGTATTTTAAGGGCGTGGTAGTCCACTTTTATTTAAAAGCATGGACAAGATCACAAAGACAAATCAGTATCCCACGCAGGGGGTTCCACCATTACTGTATCTTGCACACTCAATACTTGAGCCTCCTGGCTTACATTCTTGTCACACAGCTGCTTCAGGCCTTTAGCCTAGGCCCTCCTCAGAACTAAAGAGTTTTCTAGAGTTAAGCTCTCTCCTAGCTTACTCCTGATTGGTGCTTTGCTGCTCTGTCACCAAGTCACCTGCCTCATGCAGCCTCTGACTCCTCTCAGAGGAATGGGCGTCCACCTGCCTCCCATGCACAGACTACCTGTCTGTTGGGTGGGGTCCTGAGCCATAGTCAGGTCACAACTAAATAGCCCAGCACACAGCTGTGCAATCAGCGTGCCTTTCTCTCCAAAATCTGGCATAAACCAGCAATCTTCCAGGTAGCACAGGGTCCCACCGCCACAATATATACAGTAGCTCACAAAGTGAGTACACCCCTCACATTTTTGTAAATATTTTATCATATCTTTTCATGTGACAGCACTGAAGAAATTGCACTTTGCTACAATGTAAAGTAGTGAGTGTACAGCTTGTGTAACAGTGTAAATTTGCTGTCCCCTCAAAATAACTCAACACACAGCCATTAATGTCTAAACCGCTGGCAACAAAAGTGAGTACACCCCTAAGTGAAAATGTCCAAATTGGGCCCAATTAGCCATCTTCCCTCCCCGGTGTCATGTGACTCGTTAGTGTTACAAGGTCTCAGGTGTGAATGGGGAGCAGGTGTATTCAATTTGGTGTTATCACTCTCACTCTCTCATACTGGTCACTGGAAGTTCAACATGGCACCTCATGGCAAAGAACTCTGAGGATCTGAAAAAAAGAATTGTTGCTCTACATGAAGATGGCCTAGGCTATAAGAAGATTGGCAAGACTCTGAATCTGAGCTGCAGCACGGTGCCCAAGACCATACAGCGGCTTAACCACTCAGAACAGGCCTCTCCATGGTCGACCAAAGAAGTTGAGGTCACGTGCTCAGCGTCATATCCAAAGGTTGTCTTTGGGAAATAGACGTATGAGTGCTGCCAGCATTGCTGCAGAGGTTGAAGTGGTGGGGGGTCAGCCTGTCAGTGCTCAGACCATACGCCACACACTCTATCAAATTGGTCTGCGTGGCTGTCGTCCCAGAAGGAAGCCTCTATTAAAAATGATGCACAAGAAAGCTTTCAAACAGTTTGCAGAAGACAAGCAAACTAAGGACATGGATTACTGGAACCATGTCCTGTGGTCTGATGAGACCAAGATAAACGTATTTGGTTCAGATGGTGTCAAGCGTGTGTGGGGGCAACCAGGTGAGGAGTAGAAAGACAAGTGTGTCTTGCCTACACTCAAGCATGGTGGTGGGAGTGTCCTGGTCTGGGGCTGCATGAGTGCTGCCGGTACTGGGGAACTACAGTTCATTGAGGGAACCATGAATGCCAACATGTTTTGTAATATACTGAAACCAAGCATTATCCCCTCTTTTCGGAGACTGGGCCGCAGGGCAGTATTCCAACATGATCACGACCCCAAACACACCACCAAGACGACCACAGCCTTGCTAAAGAAGCTGAGGGTAAAGGTGATGGACTGGTCAAGCATGTCTCCAGACCTAAACCCTATTGAGCATCTGTGGGGCATCCTCAAACGGAAGGTGGAGGAGCGCAAGGTCTCTAACATCCACCAGCTCTGTGATGTCATCATGGAAGAGTGGTAGAGGACTCCAGTGGCAACCTGTGAAGCTCTGGTGAACTCCATGCCCAAGAGGGTTAAGGCAGTGCTGGAACATAATGGTGGCCACACAAAATATTGACACTTTGGGCCCAATTTGGACATTTTCACTTAGGGGTGTACTCACTTTTGTTGCCAGCAGTTATTTTGAGGGGACAGCAAATTTACAGTGTTATACAAGCTGTACACTCACTACTTTACATTGTAGCTTAGTGTCATTTCTTCAGTGTTGTCACATGAAAAGATATAATAAAATATTTACAAAAATGTGAGGGGTGTACTCACTTTTGTGAGATACTATATATACAGTATATACTGTATATATGTATATACTGTATATATAAAACACTATAGCAGCAGTCCACAAAGCCACTTCTGACACTTAGTTCCCTTATAGCACTTGCACAGCTCTTAGTCCTAATGAGGTCTTTGTTCACAGTGTCCCAGGCGCTGTCTGCCAACTATCATCTGCGGGTAGATCCTTAGTGAGGGAGATAACAAGCACCTTCTTCAGACCCAGAACTTCAGTGCAGTACCCTCCAACTAGTGTAATCCAATGACAATCTTCCCCACGCCCTCAGCCCAGCAGCGGCTGAGGTCCAGACTGCAGCTTCCTGTCTCTCTGGCAATCTCTCAGGGTCAACAGCCCCCCAGGAGAACTAGAACCCTCCCTGGAAAGAACACTCTGTTCAGGTCTCCTGTTCATTTATCGCCTCCCCAGCCACCTTCTGGATGCCTCCTTCCAGGGATTGGCTGGGGCATGATATATATTCAGCTGATCATTTGAATCTCCCAGCCCTACAGTATGCTCTGGAAACTTCTTAGCGAGGCAGGGGGAAGCAATCATACTCTCAGCTCAGGAATCCTGATCAGATCAGCACAATCAACAGCCAATCCACTCACTACAGTAGATCCAAAAACAAAATTTGCATAGCAGCCTAGCCCCCCTAACTTCCTGTCCCACAGACACAGCAGGAAGTAAGAGCAGATCCCTCCAAATCAAGGGGATATAATATATTAAATGATAAATAAACTTAAAACAAAGTGCACTTACCTTTTTGCCCTCTTTTCCCTAACCTAAACTAACTAACCTTCCCCCCTCCCTCTTTTTTTTCTTGCTCATTGTTGGCAGGGCCAGCATGGAAGGCTGCCTGATTTCTTAACCTCCATAGCGGGTGTCAGGATGGAGAGCGGAGGGGATCAGCAAACATTGCATTAATATGGCGTTGCACCATCACCCTTTGAAGCTATAACAGCGTCCACTCTTCTTGCTTTCCACAAGATTTTGGGGTGTGTATGAGAGAATTTGTGCCCATTTACCCAAAAGAACATTTATGAGGTCAGATACTGAAGATCTGTCTTGCTATTTGGGTTCCAATTAATCCCAAAGGGGTTTAGTAGGGTTGAGTTCCTTTAGACCAACTCACAACACCATGTCCTTATGGAGCTGGCTTGATGTAATGGGGTGTAAATGGAAAAGGGCCTTCACCAAACTGATCAAGGTTAGAACTGCAAAGTTGTCGAAATGTGCTTGTATACTGTATCTGATGCTCGAATTAGGAGTGACCTGGGCCATTAAATACCTACCTTACTGTAAAGCTGATCTCACCAATTCATAAACCCGGGGCCCACAAGGCAAAAAATTCTTTCTTCAGCTATTCTTTGAAAGAAAAAAAAATAGATGCTCAATGTTTAGTACATCAATACACTGTAAATGAGCATTGTGCCCTAGATAAATAAATACTCTGCCAGCATTTCTCTAGAGCATTGTTCATAAAGATGAATTTATCCATCAGTCCTACTCAGCGTTGCCCTACAGCAATAGATATTTGTATTTGGGAGGATTAGCGCAAGGCTTTTAATCACGGCGTAGACTGTTTAGATATGGCGCAGAACAAATCGAGCATCAGGTGACAGTTAATTTTCTCGTTTGATCTGGTCCCAAGAAACCACAATTATCCTGAAATGATGTTTTGTGAGAGGAAACCCAGATCAATAACAACGCAACCAATATTGTTCTTGCAGCAATTAAAATGTTCTCACAGCGGAGAGCAAGAGAAACAAAGCCATCCGTTTTTGGCTGATGGAAGACAATAAACAAGTTATCTTCTACATTTCCATAAACACATTTAGAAAGTTTGGAGCTTTGCACAAATTAGCATTACAAGCAGCTTTTTTGTAGATTAGATTTTCATCATCTAAACTGGAACAGACCCCCATGCTTTAAACTAGAATACTGAGCATTTAATGAATGTTTAACCAGTGGAAATGGTACGAAGATGTAACGGAATATCTTTGGACAGTTTGTTGGTAGAAGGAGAAGGGTGTCTGACAAATGACATGCATTTGGCTGCTCTAAATATATATGCATATACAAATCAGTCTTATTTGTTACCATATTGTGAAATTAAAATAACTGCAATGAGAGGCAGAAAGGACTAAAGCCACCCATAGAGTTTGGAGAACAGTCAGGTGGGATCTTATTGCCTTTATACAGACAGGAGAAAGATTGCTAACCTGCAGGCTTTTTATAGATACAAAAGTGTAGCACCCTCAAGTGTGCTAGAATAGGTGTATATAGTTTTAGAGTAGGCTCAGGGAGGCTGGATAACTCAGCAAGCAGCATCTCTGGTGACTCCCCCTGCTTTCTGGAACCTTGGAGAAGCTTCCAGAAGTAGAGGGTGGAGTCTAGGGGGAGCCAGCCAATCTCTAGCAAAATGGGCTGGCAAATTCTCATGGGTCCTGCCAGCAGAGGCAGTCCAGTGGAAAATGGAGATGGAGTGCTGAGGAGGCTGTCGGTGGCCCTTGAAGGTGCCCCTTACTCTGGAGGGGGGGGTGACCTTGGTCTTGGGGCTTGGGTGCTAGAGGAACCCTCTACAACACATACAACACATGGAGGAATTCTTTCCTGGAGGCACAGGAGCAAGGAGAGGACAGCGGGAGCAGGTCAGCACGTTCGAGAGATCCTGTGAGAAGTCAGCCGAGTGGACTGGTGAGTGATCAGCCTGGGAGGACTGTGGAGGAAGTGTCAGTCTGAGAGGACTGTGGAGAAGTTAGTAAGGAGGGCTAGTGAAAGGGGCAGATGCAGCCAGGCGGGTTGGCAGTGCCTGAAGAGGTGGTGCTGGGATCAGTAGCCACAGGAATGTATGCTGGACACTGAAATTTGCTACACACCTAAAGGGGCCTCGGGTTCCTGCCTATAACAGGTTGTTCCTCTAAATCTGACCGAGTGTTTTTTGTCAGATCCACAAACAGTGTGCCAGCAGGAGTTCTGCAAGCAAGCGGGCTGGAGGAAATGAGGAGTTTATAGGGACTGTATAAAGCAGAAGTTGTCCATGAAGTTGTTTGAAGTCAAGTGGGCATCCCATAACAGTAAAATATTTACAAAAATGTGAGGGGTGTACTCACTTTTGGCGAGATACTGTACATATGTGTTATACCTGTAGGATCTCGGTGGAAGCTGGTAATCACTCTAGTAGGCAGTGGCTTCTGAGTTCCATGCCGAGTAGCTGCCCTCTTCATTGTGAACACAGGAAGTTGTCTGTTCTGCATGGGCGCCATTCAGCGAACACTCTCCATTTTCTCAGTGAATGGAAAATGTTCTTTTATTGGACGAGGGGGAGAGGCAGGATGGTGACATCACAATATCCGCCTTGTCCAACCAAATAACACTTTGTATTCACTGAAAGACCTCATTACATACATACTGGAAGATGTACCTGTACTGCACTGAAAGAATTAATTATAGACATCAGAAACATCTGATTAATATATATGCACACTGGAAGATCTAATTATACTAAACAAGAAGAACTAAATATAATATACTGAAACACCTAATTGAAACTGGATCTTCTGGGGGAACTTTCTCCTCCTGTCTGTCTTTTCTCTCCTTCCATCGTCTATCTCCCACCCTCACCCCCCCCCCCTACTCCTTAGCCCCCCACTTCCCCTTCTTAATTTTTTTGTATTTATTATCTCATTAAATGACCAGTTTAAGCTTTGTTTCCATATATTCATGTTGATTGTTCCACACTCCAGCCCCTGTGCTTTAAGGTTCAGGCACCCTGTGTTGACCCCCGGCCTTGGCTGGAGGGTCCCTGTTGATTCACTGTTTATTCTTTAAAAAAAAAAACATCCCATAGGTGTAGTTATACATGAAGTGTTGTTTTTAGCCTACTGTTGATATCCCCTGCATGGGAATGTTGCATCTGTATCCTTTTTTTTATATTCAAATAAAAAAATATTGTACCAGAAACTGGATCTTCACTGGAGGAACTGATTCTTCACTGAATCACCTAATCATAGACACACTGGAAAAACGAATTAGACCACACTGGAAGATCTAATTATAGACACAATGGGGGAGATGTAGTCCCTGTTTCACAATAATGGACCAATCGGGTCCGCCTATCAGTTTTTCAGGCGGACCCAATTGGAACATCCATTGCTCGCTATGGAGCCGATTCCATTCGACCACCCCATAAAGAACAGGGAGCTGTGTCCATGTCCATGCTGCATAGCAGAGCAGGCACAGAGCTGTCATCTGCCTGCTCAGTGGGGATCAGTGGAGAGATCACCAGCTTAGCAGGCGGATCCGCTTGACGGAGTCCGCCCCTTACTAAAACTGGTGTACACAGAATCTGGTACAGCTGTCCATAGGAACCAATCAGCTACTAACTTCAGCATGTTCAATCAGGCTCCATTCACGCATAGGCGATTGAAATTGCGGACTGAATGATTGACTAAATGATTGCGGATGAAATTATTATGCCTGCGATCCCAGTGGCAAAAAACACGGGACACATTTGCAATGCCATTATTTCTTAATGGCACCCCCATTGTGGTGCGATTCTGCTGCGATTGTTGCAAAACAAATCAAGCTGCAATCACGTAAACCAAATTTTGCAACACATGTTGCCCAAACGAACTTCCAGATTTTCTTTTGGGCAATACGCATTGTGCAATTTGGTTGGGTGCCATTAAGAAATTATGCCATTGTTAACGCAATTTTGAATTTCAAAAGAGCCAACTTCCCTAAACTACAAACCTTGCTAAAAGACATAAATTGGGATAAAATATTAGGAACAAAGAATACGGAGGAGAGATGGGTTTGCTTTAAGAGCATATTAAATAAGGACATTAGCCAATGTATCCCATTGGGTAATAAATTTAAAAGAGCGAACAAAAGTCCTGGATGGCTTAACTCCAATGTAAAAATGCATATAAAAGCAAAGGAGAAGGCCTTCAAAAAATACAAGGATGAGGGATCATACTCAGCATTCAGACTTTATAAAGAATGCAACAAGAAATGTAAGGGTGCAATTAGGACGGCTAAGATCGAACATGAAAAACACATAGTGGAGGAGAGCAAAAAAAATCCCAAGAAATTCTTTAAGTATGTAAACAGTAAAAAAGGGAGGACAGACCATATTGGCCCCATAAAGAATGAGGAAGGACATCTGGTTACAAAGGATGGGGAGATGGCGAAGGTATTGAATTTATTCTTCTTCTCAGTCTTCACGAGTGAATCGGGGGGCTTCAGTAACCAAAACTGCAGTGTTTATCCTCATGACACAACACAGGAAGCACCTCCATGGTTAACAGAGGACAGAATTAAAATTAGACTTGAGAAACTTAACATTAATAAATCACCGGGACCAGATGGCTTGCATCCGAGGGTACATAGGGAACTCAGTCAAGTGATTGCCAGACCGTTGTTCCTAATTTTTACAGACAGTCTACTGACTGGAATGGTACCAGCTGATTGGAGAATGGCCAATGTAGCACCAATATTTAAAAAGGGCCCAAAATACATCCCTGGGAATTACAGACCAGTTAGCCTAACATCAATAGTATGTAAACTCTTGGAGGGGATGATAAGGGACTATATACAAGATTTTAGTAATAAGAACGGTATCATTAGCAGTAATCAGCATGGATTCATGAAGAATTGTTCTTGCCAAACCAATCTATTAACCTTCTATGAGGAGGTGAGTTGCTATCTAGATAAAGGAAGGCCCGTAGACGTGGTGTATCTGGATTTAGCAAAAGCATTTGACACAGTTCCCCATAAACGTTTACTGTACAAATTAAGGTCCGTTGGCATGGACCATAGGGTGAGTACATGGATTGAAAACTGGCTACAAGGGCGAGTTAAGAGGGTGGTGATAAATGGGGAGTACTCGGAATGGTCAGGGGTGGGTAGTGGGGTTCCCCAGGGTTCTGTGTTGGGACCAATCCTATTTAATTTGTTCATAAACGACCTGGAGGATGGAATAAACAGTTCAATCTCTGTATTTGCGGATGATACTAAGCTAAGCAGGGCAATAACTTCTCCACAGGACGTGGAAACCTTGCAAAAAGATCTGAACAAATTAATGGGGCGGGCAACTACATGGCAAATGAGGTTCAATGTAGAAAAATGTAAAATAATGCATTTGGGTGGCAAAAATATGAATGCAATCTATACACTGGGGGGAGAACCTCTGGGGGAATCTAAGATGGAAAAGGACCTGGGGGTCCTAGTAGATGCAATGCCAAGCTGCTGCTAACAAAGCAAACAGAATATTGGCATGCATTAAAAAGGGGATCAACTCCAGAGATAAAACGATAATTCTCCCACTCTACAAGACTCTGGTCCAGCCGCACCTGGAGTACACTGTCCAGTTCTGGGCACCAGTTCTCAGGAAGGATGTACTGGAAATGGAGCGAGTACAAAGAAGGGCAACAAAGCTAATAAAGGGTCTGGAGGATCTTAGTTATGAGGAAAGGTTGCGAGCACTGAACTTATTCTCTCTGAAGAAGAGACGCTTGAGAGGGGATATGATTTCAATTTATAAATACCGTACTGGTGACCCTACAATAGAAATAAAACTTTTTCGCAGAAGAGAGTTTAACAAGACTCGCGGCCACTCATTAAAATTAGAAGAAAAGAGGTTTAACCTTAACCACTTAAGGACCGCCTCACGCCGATGTACGTCGGCAAGGCGGCACGGGCAGGCAAAATCACGTACATGTACGTGATTTGCCTCCCGCGGGTGGGGGGTCCGATCGGACCCCCCCCGGTGCCCGAGGCGGTCCCGTTTTGTTCCCCGGCGATCGGAGACGAGGGGAAGGCCATCCGTTCGTGGCCCCCCCCTCGCGATCGCCGCCGGCCAATGGGAACACTCCTTTGCTGCTGTATGCTAAACAGCAGCAAAGGAAGTGATGTCATCTCTCCTCGGCTCGGTAGTTTCCGTTCCAGCCCGAGGAGAGAAGACAGGTATGTGAGTGCACCAACACACACACACACAGTAGAACATGCCAGGCATACAAAACACCCCGATCCCCCCCCCGATCGCCCCCCGATCACCCCCCAATCACCCCCCCCCCCCCCGTCACAAACTGACACCAGCAGTTTTTTTTTTTTCTGATTACTGCTAGGTGTCAGTTTGTGACAGTTACTGTGTTAGCACAGTTACTGTTACCCCCCTGTAGGTCTAGGGTACCCCCCTAACCCCCCCTAATAAAGTTTTAACCCCTTGATCACCCCCCGTCACCAGTGTCGCTAAGCGATCATTTTTCTGATTGCTGTATTAGTGTCGCTGGTGACGCTAGTTAGTGAGGTAAATATTTAGGTTCACCGTCAGCGTTTTATAGCGTCAGGGACCCCCATATACTACCGAATAAATGTTTTAACCCCTTGATTGCCCCCTAGTTAACCCTTTCACCACTGATCACCGTATAACCGTTACGGTTGACACTGGTTAGTTTGTTTATTTTTTATAGTGTCAGGGCACCCGCCGTTTATTACCGAATAAAGGTTTAGCCCCCTAATCGCCCGGCGGTGATATGCGTCGCCCCAGGCAGCGTCAGATTAGCGCCAGTACCGCTAACACCCACGCACGCAGCATGCGCCTCCCTTAGTGGTATAGTATCTGATCGGATCAATATCTGATCCGATCAGATCTATACTAGCGTCCCCAGCAGTTTAGGGTTCCCAAACACGCAGTGTTAGCGGGATCAGCCCAGATACCTGCTAGCACCTGCGTTTTGCCCCTCCGCCCCTCGATCGATCACTGTCACTTACAGAACACTAAACGCATAACTGCAGCATTCGCAGAGTCAGGCCTGATCCCTGCGATCGCTAACAGTTTTTTTGGTAGTGTTTTGGTGAACTGGCAAGCACCAGCGGCGTAGTACACCCCGGTCATAGTCAAACCAGCACTGCAGTAACACTTGGTGACATGGCGAGTCCCATAAGTGCAGTTCAAGCTGGTGAGGTGGCAAGCACAAGTAGTGTCCCGCTGCCACCAAAAAGACAAACACAGGACCGTCGTGCCCATAGTGCCCTTCCTGCTGCATTCGCCAATCCTAATTGGGAACCCACCGCTTCTGCAGCGCCCGTACTTCCCCCATTCACATCCCCAACCAAATGCAGTCGGCTGCATGAGAGGCATTTTTATGTCCTCCCGAGTACCCCTACCCAGCGAACCCCCCAAAAAAGATGTCGTGTCTGCAGCAAGCGCGGATATAGGCGTGACACTCGCTATTATTGTCCCTCCTGTCCTGACAATCCTGGTCTTTGCATTGGTGAATGTTTTGAACGCTACCATACACTAGTTGAGTATTAGCGTAGGGTACAGCATTGCACAGACTAGGCACACTAACACAGGGTCTCCCAAGATGCCATCGCATTTTGAGAGACCCGAACCTGGAACCGGTTACAGTTATAAAAGTTAGTTACAAAAAAAGTGTAAAAAAAAAAAATATATATATAAAAAAAAAATAAATAGTTGTCGTTTTATTGTTCTCTCTCTCTCTATTCTCTCTCTCTATTGTTCTGCTCTTTTTTACTGTATTCTATTCTGCAATGTTTTATTGTTGTTATGTTTTATCACGTTTGCTTTTCAGGTATGCAATTTTTTATACTTTACCGTTTACTGTGCTTTATTGTTAACCATTTTTTTGTCTTCAGGTACGCCATTCACGACTTTGAGTGGTTATACCAGAATGATGCCTGCAGGTTTAGGTATCATCTTGGTATCATTCTTTTCAGCCAGCAGTCGGCTTTCATGTAAAAGCAATCCTAGCAGCTAATTAGCCTCTAGACTGCTTTTACAAGCCATGGGAGGGAATGCCCCCCCCCCCCACCGTCTTCCGTGTTTTTCTCTGGCTCTCCTGTCTCAACAGGGAACCTGAGAATGCAGCCGGTGATTCAGCCAGCTGACCATAGAGCTGATCAGAGACCAGAGTGGCTCCAAACATCTCTATGGCCTAAGAAACCGGAAGCTACGAGCATTTCATGACTTAGATTTCGCCGGATGTAAATAGCGCCATTGGGAAATTGGGGAAGCATTTTATCACACCGATCTTGGTGTGGTCAGATGCTTTGAGGGCAGAGGAGAGATCTAGGGTCTAATAGACCCCAATTTTTTCAAAAAAGAGTACCTGTCACTACCTATTGCTATCATAGGGGATATTTACATTCCCCGAGATAACAATAAAAATGATTAAAAAAAAAAAATATGAAAGGAACAGTTTAAAAATAAGATAAAAAAAGCAAAAAAATAATAAAGAAAAAAAAAACAAATCAAAAAAAGCACCCCTGTCGCCCCCTGCTCTCGCGCTAAGGCGAACGCAAGCGGCGGTTTGTCGTCAAACGTAAACAGCAATTGCACCATGCATGTGAGGTATCACCGCGAAGGCCAGATCGAGGGCAGTAATTTTTCCAGTAGACCTCCTCTGTAAATCTAAAGTGGTAACCTGTAAAGGCTTTTAAATGCTTTTAAACATGTATTTATTTTGTTGCCACTGCACGTTTGTGCGCAATTTTAAAGCATGTCATGTTTGGTATCCATGTACTCGGCCTAAGATCATCTTTTTTATTTCATCAAACATTTGGGCAATATAGTGTGTTTTAGTGCATTAAAATTTAAAAAAGTGTGTTTTTTCCCCAAAAAATGCGTTTGAAAAATCGCTGCGCAAATACTGTGTGAAAAAAAAAATAAAACACCCACCATTTAAATCTGTAGGGCATTTGCTTTAAAAAAATATATAATGTTTGGGGGTTCAAAGTAATTTTTTTGCAAAAAAAAAATAACTTTTTCATGTAAACAATAAGTGTCAGAAAGGGCTTTGTCTTCAAGTGGTTAGAAGAGTGGGTGATGTGTGACATAAGCTTCTAAATGTTGTGCATAAAATGCCAGGACAGTTCAAACCCCCCCCAAATGACCCCATTTTGGAAAGTAGACACCCCAAGCTATTTGCTGAGAGGCATGTTGAGTCCATGGAATATTTTATATTGCGACACAAGTTGCAGGAAAGAGACAAATTTTTTTTTTGCACAAAGTTGTCACTAAATGATATATTGCTCAAACATGCCATGGAAAAATGTGAAATTACACCCCAAAATGCATTCTGCTGCTTCTCCTGAGTACGGGGATACCACATGTGGGAGACTTTTTGGGAGCCTAGCCGCAGACGGGACCCCGAAAACCAAGCACTGCCTTCAGGCTTTCTAAGGGCGTGAATTTTTGATTTCACTCTTCACTGCCTATCACAGTTTCGGAGGCCATGGAATGCCCAGGTGGCACAAAACCCCCCCAAATGACCCCATTTTGGAAAGTAGACACCCCAAGCTATTTGCTGAGAGGTATAGTGAGTATTTTGCAGACCTCACTTTTTGTCACAAAGTTTTGAAAATTGAAAAAAAAAAAAAAAAAAGTTTTTTCTTGTCATTCTTCATTTTCAAAAACAAATGAGAGCTGCAAAATACTCACCATGCCTCTCAGCAAATAGCTTGGGGTGTCTACTTTCCAAAATGGGGTCATTTGGGGGGGTTTTGTGCCACCTGGGCATTCCATGGCCTCCGAAACTGTGATAGGCAGTAAAGAGTGAAATCAAAAATTTTCACCCTTAGAAATCCTGAAGGCAGTGATTGGTTTTCGGGGTCCCGTACGCGGCTAGGCTCCCAAAAAGTCCCACACATGTGGTATACCCATACTCAGGAGAAGCAGCTAAATGTATTTTGGGGTGCAATTGCACATATGCCCATGGCCTGTGTGAGCAATATATCATTTAGTGACAACTTTATGCAAAAAAAAAAAAAAAAGTGTCACTTTCCCGCAACTTGTGTCAAAATATAAAATATTCCATGGACTCAATATGCCTCTCAGCAAATAGCTTGGGGTGTCTACTTTCCAAAATGGGGTCATTTTGGGGGGTTTTGTGCCACCTGGGCATTCCATGGCCTCCGAAACTGTGATAGGCAGTGAAGAGTGAAATCAAAAATTTACACCCTTAGAAATCCTGAAGGCGGTGATTGGTTTTCGGGGCCCCGTACGCGGCTAGGCTCCCAAAAAGTCCCACACATGTGGTATCCCCATACTCAGGAGAAGCAGCTGAATGTATTTTGGGGTTCAATTCCACATAGGCCCATGGCCTGTGTGAGCAATATATCATTTAGTCACAACTTTTTGTAAATATTTTTTTTTTTTTGTCATTATTCAATCACTTGGGACAAAAAAAAAAAATATTTAATGGGTTCAACATGCCTCTCAGCAATTTCCTTGGGGTGTCTACTTTCCAAAATGGGGTCATTTGGGGGGGTTTTGTACTGCCCTGCCATTTTAGCACCTCAAGAAATGACATAGGCAGTCATAAACTAAAAGCTGTGTAACTTACAGAAAATGTACCCTAGTTTGTAGACGCTATAACTTTTGCGCAAACCAATAAATATACGCTTATTGACATTTTTTTTTACCAAAGACATGTGGCCAAATACATTTTGGCCTAAATGTATGACTAAAATTTAGTTTATTGAATTTTTTTTATAACAAAAAGTAGAAAATATAATTTTTTTTCAAAATTTTCGGTCTTTTTCCGTTTATAGCGCAAAAAATAAAAACCGCAGAGGTGATCAAATACCATCAAAAGAAAGCTCTATTTGTGGGAAGAAAAGGACGCACTTTTCGTTTGGGTACAGCATTGCATGACCGCGCAATTAGCAGTTAAAGCGACGCAGTGCCAAATTGGAAAAAGACCTCTGGTCCTTAGGCAGCATAATGGTCCGGGGCTCAAGTGGTTAAACTACGTAGAGGGTTCTTTACTGTAAGAGCGGCAAGGATGTGGAATCCACAGGCGGTGGTCTCAGCGGGGAGCATTGATAGCTTCAAGAAACTATTAGATAAGCACCTGAATGACCGCAACATACAGGGATATATAATGTAATACTGACACATAATCACACACATAGGTTGGACTTGATGGACTTGTGTCTTTTTTCAACCTCACCTACTATGTAACTATGTAACGCATCCCGCATTTTGCCGCAATTCTGGAATTATGGGCAGAACCGCAGCAATTCCGCCCGCAATTTCAATCTGAGCCTTAAAGTGGTTGTTAAGCCACTATAATATAACCTTACAATCCCCTTTGTAAAATAACATTACGTGTCCCAGTATCTGTGTTGTATAAAAAAGATGACGACTCCTACCTTATGTCAGAGCGTCTCCCAGCGCTCACGTGACTTCTCGGGTTTCTCCTCTCCCCGGCTGACACCTATAGTGGGAGGGGCTGAGAACTCCCACTGACGTCAGCCGGGGAAGAGGGGAGGAGAGAGCCGTGGAGTTCATGTGGGTGCCAAGGGACACTCTAATATAAGGTAGAGATCAGCATCTTTTTATATAACACAGACACTGGGACAACAAAATGTTATTTTACAATAGGGGATTTAAGAGTATACTGTAGTTATGATAGCAGCAAGAGGGGGGGGGGGGGGCTGGGGAGTGGATGGAGCTGACAATCAGGGAGCGGAGGGGGGAGAGGACGGGGGAGAGCAGAAAGGAGAGCTGCAGACGACAGAGGCACGAAAACTTACCACGGTGTCAGGGCTTAGCAGCCATGATAAACCGTGGTCAGTTTACAGGGGGGAAGGCAGAACCAGGCAGGATCAGCCAGGTTTTTTACCGCTTCCAGAGGGGCAGGTTAGACAGCACAAGAACCGTTTATTCATGCTTTAAGGGAACAGGATCTTTTTGCTTCATTTTTTTTAGGGTAACAAACGATGTATAAAAGATGTACGAAAATTCTCGTTCGACAAAGGCTTTTTTGTGTTGTTGTTTCTGATCGTGGCCTTCTTTTGTTTCTGATTTCTCTCATCCGAAAAATAGTACACATTAATGAAAATCGTTCGTTTAATGCTTGGTTCCCGTATGAGAACATTCTTGGAGTTTGTCCCTTCAGAAATTTTCGCTCGAAAGGTCAGAATCGGCTTTTAAAAGTTGTGTGATCCTGCTTCTAGATGAAAATGTTCACCCGATTTTCATATAGTGTGTACGGGGCTTTAAGCTTTGACAATAATACCTAGAAGCTGACTATGCACAGCTGCACCAGATTCTGTGTGCACCAGTTTTAATTAGCCCCCCCCCCCCGTGGAACATCTATATTTATACACTTATATACACACTAAAAGATGTGACACTGACACTTCTACCTCGCTTTCAAACATGTGGAAGAATTCCCTTATACCAGGAGCTGGCCAGGGCTGGACTAGGACAAAAATTTGGCCCTGGACTTCCTCATGACTGGCCCACTTTAATTTTGAGTGTATCCAACAGCGTCCCCTTTACATCAGAGTATCCCCAACAGCACCCACCTTATATCAGAGTGTCCCCAACAGCACCCTCCTTACATCAGAGTGTCCCCAACAGCATCCCCCTTACATCAGTGTGTCCCCAACAGCATCCCCCTTACATCAGAGTGTCCCCAACAGCGTCCCCCTTACATCAGAGTGTCCCCAACAGAGTCCCCCTTACATCAGAGTGTCCCCAACAGAGTCCCCCTTACATCAGAGTGTCCCCAAAAGTGCCCCCCTTACATCAGAGTGTCCCCAACAGTGTCCCCCTTACATCAGAGTGTCCCCAACATCGTCCCGCTTACATCAGAGTGTCCCAGTCAGCAGCTCCCTTCACATAGCAGTCCCCACCAGCAGCTCCCTTCACATCAGAGTCCCAACCAGCAGCTCACTTTACATCAGAGTCCCCACCAGCAGCTCACTTCACATCACAGTCCCCACCAGCAGCTCACTTCACATCACAGTCCCAACCAGCAGCTCACTTTACATCAGAGTCCCCACCAGCAGCCCACTTCACATCAGAGTCCCCACCAGCAGCCTATTTCACATCACAGTCCCCACCAGCAGCCCAATTCACATAGCAGTCCCCACCAGCAGCTCCCTTCACATTAGAAGTCCTCACCAGCAGCTCCCTTCACAGAGAGTCCCCACCAGCAGCTCACTTCACATCACAGTCCCCACCAGCAGCCCTGGCTGATGCTCATTCACAACCAACTAACAACAAAGCCTCGGGAATTCCCAGGAAAAAATCCAAGCCTACTTACCAACCAGCTCGCAGATTAACCTGTCTAACAGTATGCGTTAAAAACAGAGGTTTAGTTCGCACGCATTTGCAAACGCATGCTTAAGCCACAGAGCCTCGTCACGGCACCCTGGTATCTGTGGTCCTAACACTTACTGCGATAGCCAGCTATAGATGAGGGCGGTGGCAAGTTTTTCGTTATCATTCACAACCAAGCAGACCTGTCACCACCTTTTACAATTACATCATCACATCTCCATAGGGTATAATTTCATATGCCACTGTGGTTGATTTTCCAGTGTTGTACCATAGATTCATATCTCATCTTCCAGTGAGATATAATTGTGATGGAGTGTAGACCAGAGAGATTATTCTTCCCACCTGGGCCCCCTCGTACCTGCTTATTAGTATCACATGTTATATAAATGGGGAGAAGCCTCAGATTGTAGATTGGAAAATCCTGCCAATGCATGGGAAACTGTGGATTGAGTCTTTTTTTTTCTGTGGACATCACCAGCAGGGACGATGTAATCTGGGGCCAGCATGAGTGCACTGTTCTACCTTCCGCAAGGGCACAGGTCTATCTCTATTTGTTAAAGTATGTCCCTAATCTGTGCAAGTAATATGCCCTCCTCATCCTATATGACTGAATGTCCTACCATCATAATTTAGTAAAGTTAACACCCTTTCAAAAAGAGACTGGTGTGGACTCTTATCATTCTTTACCAATTGTGGACTACTCTTAGACATGGGCTTGTGCTTGGGGATGAGCAGGGACCATAGTTGGCAACTGCAGTGGGACAGATTGGGGGGCTGGTTTCCAGCTAGGCCAGGCTGGGTCTGACCAAGGGGTTATGTCTTGGTGTGCCACCTTGCCAGGCTTGGGCAGCCCATGCAAAGGAAACACGGTGTTCAACAAAGATTGCCCAAGCCAAGTAGGAAGGAATTAATGTGATATTAAAGGTTTTTCTTTTTTTAAATAACAAACATGTTATACATACCCCCTGATCTTCCTCTTCTGGCTCTCCTGGCTTCTCTCTCCTGCCGAGTGCCCCCACAACAAGCAGCTTGCTATGGGATCACCTGAGCAGGCACACTCCTGAGTCGCTGCTCTGTGTGTCCATTCACACACGGAGCCCGGATCAGACCGCCCCCCACTCTCTCTTCATGGGCTCACTGGCTGTGATTACCAATAGCGGGAGCCAATGGCTACCGCTGAATTTTCAGCCAACAAGGAGGAAGAGACTAGACGTGCACTGGCGAAAAAGTCGTTTGTTTTCGTTTACGTTTAATTTAGTTTGTTTGTTTTTTCATTTTTCAGGTCATTCGTTATGATCACAATTTGTAAATTTGAAAATGTGAAAATTCGTAAATCCAAAAATAGGAAAGAAAATCCGAAAATTCTAAAGAATAACCAACTAACTAATAATAACTAACTAATAAATTATAGATATTGGAACTTCCTTTCAAATTTGGCTTAGTGAACGTAACGAATACGAGTTTATTCGAAGTTACGAATTATCCAAAATAACGAATGCCGCATCTAAACAAATGGAACGGAACAAATTAATAATAAATAATAATAATAAAAAGTTTTTATTATTATAATTTTTACTTATTATTATTAATTTGTTACATTCCATTCGTTTAGATACGGCATTCATTATTTCGGATAATTCGTAACTTCGGATAAATTTGAATTTGTTACGTTCACTAACAGGAAATTCCAATACCCATAATTTAATAGTTAGTAATAGTTAAGTTATTATTAGTTAGTTATTATTTCCGATTTTTGCATTTTTGGGTTTTCGGATTTTCGAAATTTCGAATTTCCAAATTTTTTAATATTCAAATTTACGAATATTAAGAAAAATTTGTTAAAGGGGTTTTTGTTAATTCTGATATTTCCGACTGAACAAATTTCTCGAAATTCGTTAAAAAACTAATTCGGAATGAAACGAATTGCACATGTCTAGAAGAGACTGGGGAGAACTGAGGCTCTCATGTACTTCGCTGGATCAGTATGGGGCTCAGGTAAGTTTTGGGGGGGCTAGGGGGGCTGCTGAACACAAAAGGTTTTTTACCTTAAAAAACCTTGAGCCTTTACAACTACTTTAATGCTACACCAGTGGTTCTCAAACACCAGGCTGTGATCTCCCTCCTCCTAGCTAGCTGCAGATCCCATAACCTTACACAGTGCCACAACCTCCCAGAGTGCCACCCAACCTCCCATGGTGGTCCATGTTAGGGTTGCCACCTCATCCATTTAAACCTGAACATATATGAATTATACAGGTTCTGAGGCTAATTTAATGCAGATCAGGCACCAAGTGAGTTTAATTACCACCTTAATCAGCCACAGAACCTGTGTAAGTAATGTGTGTTCGGTTTTAAAGGGATGAGGTGACAACCCTAAAAGACAACCCTAAAATACATACCCTTCCATGTGGCCCTCATTCTCTCACAGTGCCCCCAGTCCTTCTTAGAGCCCTCAGTCTCCACAGTGTCGCCAACCTCCCAGAGAGCACCCCTCAGTGCCCTCTAGTTTGTTGCAGGGCCTCCAGACCACTATACTGCCCTCAACAATATTCCCACATCGCCCTCCAGTCTACCACCTTGCACCTGCAAAGCCCCCAGCCTCCCAGAAAGGCCTCCAGCCTTGTGGATCTTCCACAAGTGCGACCATACCTCCCAACTTTTTGAGATGGGAATGAGGGACACCTATCAGCAAAAGTATACAGGCATAGGACACACCCTATTGCCACGCCCCCTTAAGGAGAATTGTACAAAAAAACAAGATTGGTTAAACCCACAAACCCTTTTTTTACCACTACTATTCCTTTATATTGGCTTTTGGAATTTACAAATGCAGCAATTTAGAAATCAGATGAAAGGTTTTGCGCTGGAAAACACTTTTTTGATAGATAAAAAGTGCATTTTATATACAACTACTATATAGATCAGACCAAAATGAGGGACAAATGAGGAGGAATGGGGGATAGAGGGACATTGATCCAAATCAGGGACAGTCCCTCGACATCAGGGACAGTTGGGAGCTATAAGTGCGACCACTCTTACACTCAGGCTTGCTGGGGACCCCCCCGGTGGTTGGTGCTGTCCTGCCAGAAGCTACGGCTGTAGCAGGTGATGTAGCCCACCAGCTACATGGGCTGGGCTACATCATGGTAGGCTACATCACCTGCTACAGCCGTAGGTTCTGGAAGGGCAGCACCGACCACTGGGGGGTCCCCGGGAAGCCTGGAAGAGTGGTCACACTTGTGGAAGATCCAGAGAACAATAAAAACTAAACTATGAGGATTACCTTTGGCTCCCGAGGAGCTTTATTAATCACAGAATAACTCCGATGATCTCCATCACTGGATTGGCTTGCTGGGTGTATTCCCCCCTGGATGACAGACATAAAACCAATGCATGCATGCTGCTGTAATGGAAGCCATCTTTTCTTGTGATTTTTCCATTTCACTGGGACGCGGTGGCTGCCTTCTGAGCACTTGATTTCAAACCAGTTGTTCACTTCAGTTGGTGTTGGATTTTTTGCATTTATCTCATTTGGACTTCCTAATGAGTCTTCATTGTCTCGCTGGACTGTTTTCAATTGTTTTTGCCTTGTATCACAAAGGACTTCTACGGGTGATTCTCGAAAAATTAGAATATCGTACAAAAGTTCATTTATTTCACTAATGCAACTTAAAAGGTGAAACTAATACATGAGATAGACTCATTACATGCAAAGCAAGATAGTTCAAGCCGTGATTTGTCATAATTTTGATGATTATGGCTTACAGCTCATGAAAACCCCAAATCCACAATCTCAGAAAATTAGAATATTACATGCAATCAATAAAACAAGGATTGTACCTAGAACAATATCGGACCTCTGAAAAGTATAAGCATGCATATGTACTCAGTGCTTGGTTTGGGTCTCTTTTGCAGCATATACTGCCTCAATGCGGCGTGGCGTGGAAACTATCAGCCTTTGCCACTGCTGAGGTGTTATGGAAGACCAGGATGCTTCAATAGCGGCCTTCAGCTCTTCTGCATTGTTCGGTCTCATGTCTCTCATCTTTCTCTTGGCAATGCCCCATAGATTCTCTATGGGGTTCAGGTCAGGCAAGTTTGCTGGCCAATCAAGCACAGTAATCCCATGGTCATTGAACCAGGTTTTGGTGCTTTTGGCAGTGTGGGCAGGTGCGAAGTCCTGCTGGAAAATGAAGTCAGCATTGCCATAGAGCTTGTCTGCGGAAGGAAGCATGAAGTACTCTAGAATCTCCTGGTAGACGGCTGCGTTGACCCTGGACTTAATGAAGCACAGTGGACCAACACCAACAGATGACATGGCTCCCCAAATCAACACAGACTGTGGAAACTTCACACTGGACTTCAAGCATCTTGCAGTGTGTGCCTCTCCATTCTTCCTCCATACTCTGGGTCCTTGGTTTCCAAATGAGATGCAAAATTTGCTCTCATCAGAAAAGAGGACTTTGGACCACTGAGCAACAGACCAGGTCTGTTTTTCTTTAGCCCAGGTAAGACGCTTCTGACGTTGTTTGTTGTTCAGGAGTGGCTTGACAAGAGGAATACAACATTTGAAGCCCATGTCCAGGATCCGTCTGTGTGTTGTGGCTCTTGATGCACCGACTCCAGCCTCAGTCCACTCCTTGTGAAAGTCCCCAACACTTTTGAATGGCCTTTTCCTGACAATCCTTTCCAGGCTGCGGTCATCCCTGCTGCTTGTGCACCTTTTTTTTCTCCACACTTTTGCCTTCCACATAACTTTCTATTAATGTGCTTTGATACAGCACTTTGGGAACATCCAACTTCTTTTGCAATTACCTTTTGAGGCTTTCCCTCCTTATGGAGGGTGTCAATGATGGTTTTCTGCACAACTGTCAGGTCAGAAGTCTTTCCCATGATTGTGATTCCTACTGAACCAGACTGAGAGACCATTTAAAGGCTCAGGAACCCTTTGGATGTGTTATGGCTTAATTAGCTGATTTGAGTGGGACACTTTAAGCCTAGAATATTGCACCTTTTCACAATATTCTAATTTTCTGAGATTGTGGATTTGGGGTTTTCATGAGCTGTAGGCCATAATCCTCACAATTATGACAAATCACGACTTGAACTATCTTGCTTGGCATGTAATGAGTCTATCTCATGCATTAGTTTCACCTTTTAAAGAGGGGGTCCACCTATCTATCGTTTTTTTTTTTTTTTTGAGTTCATTCACAAACTTTTCTTCTCAGCATTACATACTCACATATTGTGTGTAATATGTCCGCCTGTGTCAGATTTCGTCGGAAAGAATAACTTATATTATTCACTGCAGGCGGTTTCCATCTTCATTGTGGGCATTTGAAGCCCACACGCATTTATTTCCTGGATGTGGTGAATGCTGTGCTCCCAGCATTCACCGCTCGTTCCCGCACATGCTCAGTGGCATCCTGGGAAGCCTGAGACTAGCTCCCAGGAGTCTGGGAGAGGCTAGAAACACGCCTACTCCCATGGGAGGAGAACCAGGAAGTGCAAAGAAGAATAGAAAAATAAAAGGTAATTACGGCGATTTCAGTTTTTTTAAACGGCATGTCAGCATCTAGGCAAGGAAGAGAATACATACAGATATTGTTCAAAATTTGGGTGGAACCCTGCTTTAAGTTGCATTAGTGAAATAAATATTCTAATTTTTACCGTACTTTCTTAAGTTTCTTCACTTGCGCTTTATTTTCAACAGAGTATTTTTTGGCGCTACACATTTTTTGGTAATACGTATTTTGTATTCCCATACTTTTATTGTGTGAGTATAAACCTTTTTTTTTTTTGCCCTGTTGGGGGCATAGAAGAATTTGGAAGAATTTACCAGACCCTGGTCTCATTAAGCTTGAGAATCTCTTTGCTACGCTACACCTGGTCCTGCTTCACAACATAGTCACATCTTCCAGTGTGGTATAATCTCATTTTCTAGTGTAGTATAATCACAACTTCCAGTGTGGAACAATTAAATCTTCCAGGGAAATATACCATTATATAAATGAAGGTGTAGAATTCTCCATTGCAAAGAGGAACTGTCACTCAAACAGTTTAAACTGACATCCGAGGAAATCTGCTAAACGTTTCATTTCTAAATGTCATAGGACGTCGGCCTACACATATTCACGGAGCAGGGATTAAATAGTACTGCTAATCACATGTAGTCTTAAATTGCCTAGCAACTTGTTCCAATAGATTTTCCACTTGAGATGTTTATATTGTGTGATTTATAGGAAAGCAATAGGACACGACAGCATGTGCATTAAGGGATTGTAATGCACGCCCTGGGTGTGGTCCGTCACTCTCAGCGCTCGGGACATGCGTCTAAATCCCTTAATGCACACCCTGAAGTGTAGTAATTCCTCAACAAACCAGAAAAACATTGCTTTCATGAAGGAGATTAGGAATTAGTTGGGAAAGCAATTAAGCAAAAAAAAACTGTCTTGCTCTGTAAGGCTTCGACTGCCCCATACACAGCTGAATGTACTTCAATGTAACCGATAATTGCGACAATCTCACCATATTATCTAACATGTTGTAAAGTCTCTTAGCGACCGACGGATGAAGGGAAACAAATTTTTCACTTCACATGTTACATAGTTTTACATAGTTGGTGAGGTTGAAAAAAGACACAAGTCCATCAAGTCCAACCTATGTGTGTGATTATGTGTCAGTATTACATTGTATATCCCTGTATGTTGCGGTCGTTCAGGTGCTTATCTAATAGTTTTTTTAAACTATCGATGCTCCCCGCTGAGACCACCGCCTGTGGTACGGAATTCCACATCCTTGCCGCTCTTACAGTAAAGAATCCTCTACGTAGTTTAAGGTTAAACCTCTTTTCTTCTAATTTTAATGAGTGGCCACGTGTCTTATTAAACTCCCTTCTGCTGAAAAGTTGTATCCCTATTGTGGGGTCACCACAGTATGGCATTTATAAAAAATTGAAATCATATCCCCTCTTAAGCGTCTCTTCTCCAGAGAGAATAAGTTCAGTGCTCGCAACCTTTCTTCATAACTAATGTCCTCCAGACCCTTTATTAGCTTTGTTGCCCTTCTTTGTACTCGCTCCATTTCCAGTGCATCCTTCCTGAGGACTGGTGCCCAGAACTGGACAGCATACTCCAGGTGAGGCCGGACCAGAGTCTTGTAGAGCGGGAGAATTATCATTTTATCTCTGGAGTTCATCCCCTTTTTAATGCCAATATTCTGTTGGCTTTGTTAGCAGCAGCTTGGCATTGCATGCTGTTGCTGAGCCTATCATCCACTAGGACCCCCAAGTCCTTTTCCATCCTAGATTCCCCCCGAGGTTCTCCCCCCCCAGTGTATAGATTGCATTGATATTTTTTACACCCAAATGCATTATTTTACATTTTTCTACATTAAACCTCATTTGCCATGTAGTCCCCCACCCCATTAATTTGTTCAGATCTTTTTGCAAGGTTTCCACATCCTGCGGAGAAGTTATTGCCCTGCTTAGCTTAGTATTGTCCGCAAATACAGAGATTGAACTGTTTATCCCATCCTCCAGGTAGTTTATGAATAAATTAAACAGGATTGGTCCCAGCACAGAACCCTGGGGAACCCCACTACCCACCCCTGACCATTCTGAGTACTCCCCATTTATCACCACCCTCTGAACTCGCCCTTGTAGCCAGTTTTCAATCCATGTACTCACCCTATGGTCCATGCCAACGGACCTTATTTTGTACAGTAAACGTTTATGGGGGAACTGTGTCAAATGCTTTTGCAAAATCCAGATACACCACGTCTACGGGCCTTCCTTTATCTAGATGGCAACTCACCTCCTCATAGAAGGTTAATAGATTGGTTTGGCAAGAACGATTCTTCATAAATCCATGCTGATTACTGCTAATGATATCATTTTCATTACTAAAATCATGTAATGTTGTTTATCATTCCCTTGTCTAAATAAGGAAGAAGTTGGATGGAGAACAAGCAGATGGTTCAGTGTCCTTTAAACTAGTCATAGATATAAACTATATTGTCAAAAGTATTGGGATGCCTTCCTTTACATGCACATGAACATTAATGGCATCCCAGTCTTAGTCCGTAGGGTTCGAAATTGAGTTGGCCCACCCTTTGCAGCTATAACAGCTTTAACTCTTCGGGGAAAGCTGTCCACAAGGTTTAGGAGTGTGTCTATGGGAACGTTTGACCATTCTTCCAGAAGCGCATTTGTGAGGTCAGGCACTGATGTTGGATGAGAAGGCCTAGCTCACATTCTCTGCTCTAATTCATCACTAATTCATCTATTGGGTTGAGGTCAGGACTCTGTGCAGGCCAGTCAGGTTCCTCCACCCCAAACTCGCTCATCCATGTCTTTATGGACCTTGCTTTGTGCACTGGTGCGCAGTCATATTGGAACAGGAAGGGACCATCCCCAAACTGTGCCCACAAAGTTGGGAGCATGAAATTGTCCAAAATGTCTTGGTATGCTGATGCCTAAAGAGTTCCCTTTACTAGATCCAAGGGGCCAAGCCCAACCCCTGAAAAACAAGCCCACACCATAATCCCCCCTCCACCAAATGATTTAGACCAGTGCACAAAGCAAGGTCCATAAAGACATGGATGAGCGAGTTTGGGGTGGAGGAACTTGACTGGCCTGCACAGAGTCCTGACCTCAACAGAACACCTTTGGGATGAATTAGAATGGAGACTGCGAGCCAGGCCTTCTCGTCCAACATCAGTGCCTGACCTAACAAATGCTCTTCTGGAAGAATGGTCAAACATTCCCATAGACACACTCCTAAACCTTGTGGACAGCCTTCCCAGAAGACTGCAATGCCATTAAAGTTCATGTGCGTGTAAAGGCAGGTGTCCCTATACTTTCGACAATATAATGTAGAAGAGAAATCTTTTGTACAAGCACAATCTCCCCAGCTAAAGGAAAATCTATTGGTTGGCTGTCACATGTCTTGCTAAACTACTCAAGGACCAGTCTGAAGTTACTCAAGGGGTGCATATGGGGTCCTAAAGTCTTTCCATGGAACCAGAGTCTGAAATAGTACATTGGGGTTTGTGCAAAAGCACTGCAACGCAAGGGTAACATGTGAGTCTAAGAGGAGAAGAAGTTGCCATGGGTAACCACAGGAGAAAACAGCAACCAGTCATTGGCGTGGTACCTTGTTGGGTGGTGGGTCCTCTGTTGGTGAGGGGGTTTGGTGTTCCAACTTCCTCCCTAGCTGTCTGGCTCAGTGATCACTGGGAGCGGGATAGCGGTACAGAGATCTATGACCTGGTCACTAGATACATAAGGAAAGAGTTAGGTGAAAGCACGCATGGGGTCAGCGCTAAGTGCTCGGCAGGACCCCATTCTGGTACTGGGGAGGTAACAGAGGTATGCTGACTGGTGGAATAGGCATAGGCTTTGCATGTCCCTCCTAATGCAACACACACATGTACAAGTGTGTAGGACAAAGGACAACATCTACTGGAAGCTTTCCTCATACAACACTACACACAAGTGGCTCATCTCTGAGTTGGGGGACTGCCTTAATGTTTTGACTCTTTACATGACCATGGCCCCTGCCTGGTCCTGAGCATTGGTGAGAATGTCTTTGGGCAAGGTGTTACCCCTGTGCTAGTATGAGTGTCCCACCGCCTGGCGTAGCCCAGAGAACCCACCTCGACCCAGAACTTGACGCCCATTGAGTTAACATGGAGGAAACATGGAGGAAACATCACCCGCCTACTACTCCCTCCCCCTTGCAGGCTGCCTGAGCCCCTCCAGCTCTGGAACCCTCCTGGGGGGAAGGAACCCAGCTCTCCAGTGCTTTAGACCATTTATCACCATGTCAGCCCTTTTCTGGACACTCCTCTCCAAGGATTATCTGGAACCTGATAAATATTCAGGCTGGTTATGGTGAATCTCCTGCCCTAAGCTCTGGAAGCTTCTCCCAGAGGCAGGGGAATGCAATCAAACTCTCAGCCTGCACAGACCAGGCCTAGCAATCACCTCTCCCTTGATTACAGAAGGAACCAAAAACTACATTTACCTAGCATCCTACGCTAGGAGGTTGCTACATATTGTATTCTGACAGCGGGGACCCCCCCACCGCCACCAGAAAACACTTATCAGCGCTTGCAGCCATTGGCTGGTTTTCCAACATGACCATTCAGCAGAAGCTGGTCGTTAGACTGGCTTCTGTTGAACAGAGAAGAGTACACAATTCCTGCTGAACCATGCACCCTTCGGTATGTATGTACCCGGCTATAGCTGTTCCAGGGGCAGCTGTGAGGCCCTGGCTATGTTACCAGTGCCTAATGAAAACCAGGAATCACGGGGAAAAAAATTAAATTTAAGAAAAAAATTAATTTCCTGCAAAAATAATCTGACTGATGTTTTGATATGTGCGCCATAAAGTTTGGGGTGTAAAGGTCTGCTTTAAGAACAATTATTTGCTCTTGCTCAAATATGTTAAGTAGTGTATTTTTTTATTTTTATTTTTGTATTTATTTTTTTATTATATTGATCTGTATTAAATTCCACTTAAACAAAGGTGATATTTTCATTAATTATCTCTTGCGGTTGAAAGGCTCAGGATCAGATATTTCGGTGTGTAGATTCCCGCACCACACAACAGTGTTTTCATACTAAACGACTGATTCTCTTGATCTGACACAGTCATTTGCCAGAACTGAGAGGGAAGAAGGGATGGAGACTGTCAGCGAATCCACATTGTCAGATGAAAGGTGTTGATTCGTCATTAGATGTCATTGGTGACCCCGGTTCAAAGTGGATGTTCTGTCTGATCACAGTGGTAACTCGCCATTGGTGAAGCTCACTTATTGAACATGTGTGCTTTTTCTTTGAACATGCACCCTTGCCCATACAACATTTATCAAAGTGTTTGAACTACCAGCCAGGTCTTGTCAGGTTTAAAACACCAAGCAGATAAAAAAAATACACATATTAAAGTGATTCTAAAGGAAAGATTTTTTTTTCTTTCTTTTTAATAACAAACATGTTTATACTTACCTGCTCTGTGTAATGGTTTTGCACAGAGCAGCCTTGATCCTCTTTTTTTGGGGTATCTCTCCGGTGGTCCTGTTCCCTCCCCCTTGCAGAGTGTCCACAATAGCAAGTATCTTGCTATGGGGCCACTCGAGCAAGCTCATTCCCAAGCCGCCGTCCGTGTGTCAAGTCACTCCTGCCCTCTCCTCATTGGCTCACTGGATGTGATTGACAGGCCATTTTTTTTGCGATACAGCACTGCGTTATTTTAACTGACAATTGCGCGGTTGTGCGAAGCTGTACTCAAAATAAAATATATGCCCCACACACACAAATAGAGCTTTCTTTTGGTGGTATTTGATCACCTCTGCGGGGTTTTTTTTTTTTTGCGCTATAAACAAAAAAGAGCAACAATTTTATAAAGAAAAATATAATATTTTTTACTTTCTGCTATAAAACATTTTTTTGCGCTATAAACAAAAAAGAGCAACAATTTTATAAAGAAAAATATAATATTTTTTACTTTCTGCTATAAAACATTTTTTTTGCGCTATAAACAAAAAAGAGCAACAATTTTGAAAAAATATATAATATTTTTTTACTTTCTGCTATAAAACATATCCAATAAAGAAATTGAAAAAACAATCAATTTTTTTTTCATATATTAAGATCAATATGTATTCTGCTACATATTTTTGGTAAAAAAAATCCCAATGAGTGTATATTGATTGGTTTATGCAAAGGTTATAGCGTCTACAAACTATGGGATATTTTTATTTATTTTGAAAATTTTTTACTTGTAATGGCGGCGATCAGCGACTAATAGCAGGACTGCGATATTGACACTAACTGATACTTTTTGGGGACCAGTGACACACTAATACAGTGATCAGTGCTAAAAAAACATGCACTGTCACCGTACTAATGACACTGGCTAGGATGAGGTTAACATCAGGGGCGATCAAAAGGTTAAACATGTGCCTAGCCAGTGTTTTTCTAAACTGTGTGAGTTGCTTTTACTAGCCGAATTGGCTTTGATCGGCTTTCTGCTATGGTAACCTGGAAGCGATGACCTGACATCATTTCTGGTTTACCCTGAAGTCAATGGCATCATTTAAAAAAAACAAATTAAGTATTCAGATCTTTGTGTTTTGAATGCTTTTAAGTGCAGAAAAGGGATTGGGGTTTTATAGACCCCAGATCTCTCCATAAAGAGTACCTGCCACATGCCTATTGTTGTCACAAGGATGTTTACATTCCTTGTGACAGCAATAAAAGTGATAACATTTTCTTTTAAAGCAAAATAAAAAAATAAAAAAAATTAATAATTAAAACAAAAAAATGTAGAGTGCCCCCCCCCCCCCCCCTCGTGCTTGTGCGGAAAGGGGGACACGCAGCGGTCCTTTACACATGCAAACAGCGATTGTCCCACACATGTGAGGGTATCACCACAAACAATTTGGTTATGTATTGTGTTCTTTTGCATTAAAATTCAAAAAAGGGTATTTTTTTTCAAAAAATTGCAAAACCCACCATTTCATTTTTTAGGGCCTCTGCTTAAAAAAAATGTTTGGGGGTTCTAATTTTTTAACAACAAATACTGATTTGTACATGTAAACAAAAGTGTCAGAAAAAGACCTGGATGTCAAGTGGTTAAAGCTTGATGTGCTGGGTATCTATTTACTTGGCGCAACCTTATCTTTTATATTTAACAAAAAAATCGGGAGTATATTACACTTGTGTGCCCTTAAAAAAACTTTAGTGTATTATTTACTGAAGTTTTGCCCTTGATAAATTGTTGCACTAATGTGCGACATAAAAAATTGTAACTACCACCACTATGTTTTCCAGGGTGTCTGCTTTCAGAAAATATATAATATTTTGGGGGTTAAGTGATCTTCAGGTCTAAAATGATGTTTTAAACATGTGTACAAGAAATAAAAAACAGCTTGACAAAGGAAAGGGTTAAAGTGTATGTTTGAGCAAAAAAAAAAAAATATTCAGTACATCTCTGGGATAGGTGCTCATTAACCCATGTTTTATCCTTTTAAAAACAGCAAATACAGAAAAAAGTACACTGAGGCTGCACTGTCATTTGCCCACACAATGTCTTGTATTCTGTCATCTGTGAATGGGCAAGGGAGGACATTTTCTTCACTTCCTGTCCCATAACCAGGAAGTGATAGGGAACCAGGGTCATCAGAACCAATGTCCCTATTGGAAAATTTCCCTTCTATTCCTGTTCTGGTGACGAATTCAAAACTTGGGATTTTCTTTCACTTTTCACTTTTTCTTTCACGTCTTTCACTTTTTTCTTTCACCAGCACAAATAAAGGGGGTGAATATCCATAATGGTAACTAATCCCTCTTCATCTAAAACTAACAAAAGGTTTGACTTCAGTTGTAAACAATGTGTAAACAGCAGACTTTTTTCATGAAAGCAGGTAAGGCTAGTCTGGAAAAGAGAGGAAATGGAGTCTAGAGCTCCACCTGTTGGCTGTAAATTAGAATCTGATATATATATATATATATGTGTGTGTGTGTAGCGCTTACCCCCGAAGGAGCGGCTGATTAATTATTATATCCGGAATTCACATTTACCACCCAGCCCATAAGAATAGAAACAGTCCATATTGCATTTTTCTCTCGCTTTTTTAGGTAACATAAACTAGGATAAGGGTTTTCTGAGATGCTCTTATGCTGCTTCATTATCTTTTTTCCTCTCTGCCTCTCGTGCAAAGATTTAGCATGTTGCGGACAATAAGAAATAATTTTATGTGATTTCTTCATCAGGGAAGATAAAAGTAGATTTTGATAGAGAATATTTGATAAAGAGTCACTCTGAATAACTTCTTTATCTGCAGAACTTTCCAAGAACAGTCTGTTTCTCTTTATGTGTGCTTGCAGCTTCACCGCTACCTTTTTACCACAACTTCCCATCTGCATGGTACTTCCAAGTTGAGCTAAAGAAAAGTCACTCTGAATACCTCCTCCCGCTTGACTGATTGGAATCCCGGGGCATTGTTGAACCCAAAGTCACAGGCCACAGCCACCTGTCTCACTGACTTGCGTACCAACATCCCTCAGCCTCTGGTAGTACCTTTCCCCTGGGCTTTCACTCACTTAACGATAATCCATGTGCCACTCATAAACGACCGATCGCCCAGTTGTCTGCTTAGTTGCTATTTGTTTTGCATGGTTTCTCCTTTTCTGGCACGCTCCTTTCCCCGCAGGGGCATCCAATGACACCAGTGACTACATGCTGTACGGTGTCACTAACTCCGCTATGAGTCCCGGTCCTCCTCCTCAAAGGGGGCTCTGTTGGCTCCCCTCCGGGGGACCAGGCTGGACCAGGTGTGGACTGGCTCCACACTCTTTTTTTTCCCAACTCTCCCATGACCCGGCTTTTATATGAGAGTCCTGCCTCCTGCCAAACAAATTACTGATTGGCCAGAACTCGCATACAAACTTCCTGTCACTCAAATCCCAAATAAACAAACAGGCCTGTTATAAGGATACAAGCCTGCCTAAATTTATCTGAAATTATTAAGCTGGCAAGAAAAGTCACCTACATGAAAGTAGGTGCCCGCTACATATATATATATATATATATATATATATATATATATATATATATATATGAATCAAAAAAGGCTGTTAACTCGGATGCTCTTGAATAAAAGCATGCTTTTATGAAGGCTTCCTAGCCGAAACGCGTCAGCATATAGCCTGTACCCGTGTACCCATGTAACCAATAAAGTTCAAGAGCATCCGAGTTGTCAGCCCTTTTTGATTCAAGTATCATATTTGGGGCCTGAACGTCCTGGCTAGAGCACCGGATCACAGCTCGTGCACTTTCATATTGGCAGTGGAGCTGGGGTAACAATTTGTTTATATATATATATATATATATATATATATATATATATATATATACAGTATACACACACACACACACACACAGTGCATCTGGAAAGTATTCACAGCGCTTCAGTTTTCCACATTTTGTTATGTTACAGACTCATTCCAAAATGGTTTAAATTAATTATTTTCCCTCAAAATTCTAGGAACAATACCCCAGAAATTTGTTTGAAATCTTTGTAAATTTATTAAAAATAAAAAAATCAAAAAATCCCATGTACATAAGTATTCACAGCCTTTGCCATGACACTGAAAATTGAGCTCAGGTGCATCCTGTTTCCACTGATCATCCCTGAGGCCGGGTTCACACTGGTACGACTGTGGATCCGACTTTGGCCTGCGATTTTAAGTCTGACATCCGTCCGACTTCAATGAACGGGGATCTGACTTTGATCCCGACAATGCAGGCACTTTGTGTCTGGTATGAATCTTTAGGGGGAACTCCACATCAAATAAAAAAAAAAAAATGGCATGGGTTCCCCCTCCAAGAGCATTCTAGGCTGTTCAGTCTGGTATGTATTTTAAGGGGAAACCCCACGCCGAAAAAACGGTAAGGGTGTCACCCACGAACTCCATACCAGACCCTTTTCCGAGCACGCAACCTGGCAGGTCAGGAAAGGGGGTGGGGAAGAGTGAGCGCCCCCCTCTTGAACCATACCAGGCTGCATGCCCTCGACATGGGGGGGTGGGTGCCTTGGGGCAGAGGGGCCCTGCGCCCCCACCCCAAAACACCTTGTCCCCATGTTGATGAGGACAAGGGCCTCTTCTCGACAACCTTGGCCGTTGGTTGTTGGGGTCTGCTGGCAGGGAGCTTATCGGAATCTGGAAGCTCCTTTTAACAAGGGGGCCCCCAGATCCCGGCCCCCCACCCTATGTGAATGAGTATTGGGTACATTGTACCCCTACCCTTTCACCTAAAAAAAGTGTCAAAAATAAAACGCAGTACACAGGTTTTTAAAGTAATTTATTAAGACAGCTCCGGCGTCTCTTTCGATTTCTTCTCCCCTCTCTTAATCTTCTGCCTCCTCTGCTGATGTCTTCTCCCTCTGCCTTTGTGAGGTCAGGCACTGATGTTGGACGAGAAGGCCTGGCTCGCAGTCTCCGTTCTAATTCATCTCAAAGGTGTTCTCAAAGTCACTCCGTTCTAATTCATCTCAAAGTCATGTTGGAACAGGAAGGGGCCACAAAGTTGGGAACATGAAATTGTCCAAAATGTCTTGGTATGCTGACGCCTTCACTGGAACTAAGGGGTCAAGCCCAACCCCCGAAAAACAACCCCACACCATAATCTCCCCTCCACTATATCTGATTGGTCTTTAACTTCAGTTGATGTAAAAAAAAGGTGAGGGGCCAAGGAACAAGCCACTCCCATCATCCATTCTGCCCCGTAAGCCATTAGTGTGCTCCACATGTGCTACAGCCAGGGGCGGACTGACAACTCATGGGGCCCCCGGGCAATAGGAGATTATGGGGCCCCCAGGCAATCAGAGATTATGGGGCCACACAGTATACACACTCACACAGTATACACACACACAGTATACAATCACACAGTATACACATACATGTACACACAATATACACAGACATGTTTCTATTGGCTGAGAAGGTACTGGAGAGGTGGGGCAGCTATAATCTCAGGATTTTTAGACCAAAAGGATGTAGATAAGGGACATTTCAGAGACAGATGTAAAAAAAACCACAGATTTTTACATACTGTCCCTGGTTTTACTGAGGCTGGCAACCCTGATGGGGCCCCCTAGTGGCCCAGGGCCTTCGGGCAGTGCCCGAGTGGCTCAATGGTCAGTCCGCCCCTGGCTACAGCAGAACTCAACTTCTGAAAGAGTACTAAAGCTGGACATACATGGATAAAAAGTCATTCAAAAAAGCGTTCGATAAGTCCAATCATTGGATTTTAGAAATGTTAATGGGCGCATTCCGATTCTCGAAATGCAAAGTTTTGTGCCAAAATAAAGATCTGTCATGTCGGAATTTTGCTGTGATTTTCTAAACATTAGTAGGGAAATAGTTTGTAAATAGTTTGAAAAAACATACACTGCATGTGCATTGATCATTTATCGACAAAACATGTACCATTTACAGTATGTATGTACTGTATATTACAGTTACAGATCGATAATATGTGGAAAACAATTTGATACAATAATGGTGTTAACACACAGTCGTTCAAACGAGCTTTATCAAAAACAAACGTTTTTTAGAACAATTTTCTATCCATGTATTGCCAACTTAACATTTGAATTCTCCCAGTTTTTGTACTGGAGCCCCTCGTGTCTTCACTTTGGGCAATAAATAACAGATGACTGGAATGGTATGGTTAAAAAGAACTGAATTAGTGTTTTCTTTGCTGGTGAGCTCACACGTTTCCCGAGGAGCTTTGGAAAAACATTGTTTTAGCAGATATTTAGACAAGTGTCGGGGATGTTGGTTTGTATTCTGAGGATCCCCGCTGGCTGGCAACATTTGTCTTATTCCGTGCTGGCGCCAGGTGATCAATACCATGATGTACCGAACGTGGCGCCGCACGGCACTGCCTGATAGTGTATATAGGGGGGTTTCACAGGGGTGCCTAAAGAGACCCTGTCACAAACTTAAATTGTGGGTAAAGCTAATTTTACATGGAAAGAGAAATATGTATTGACAGTGTTGACGGGGGAATCCCTCCCGCTAGGCCATTGTCTTCTCCTATTGTGCTTCCCTCCAGCAGGAGAACACATTGATTATTGTTAGCTGCTAGTCAAAAGACCAAAATACGACTAAAACTAAAATGCCATTTTAGTCAAAAGACTAATTAGTCTTTTGACTAAAATGGCACCGATCGCACTTTTTCCGTCGGAAAATCCGATTGTGTGCGATCGGATTGTGTTGTCGGAAATTCCGATTGTGTGTGGGCTTTAAAAGACCAAAATACGACTAAAACTAAAATGCCATTTTAGTCAAAAGACTAATGCCCTGTACACACGATGGGATTTTCCGACGGAAAAAGTGCGATCGGATTGCGTTGTCGGAAATTCCGATTGTGTGTGGGCTCCATCGGACTTTTTCCATCGGAATTTCCGACACACAAAGTTTGAGAGCAGGATATAAAATTTTCCGACAACAAAATCTAGATCGTTTAAATTCCGATCGTGTGTACACAAAGCCGACGCACAAAGTGCCACGCATGCTCAGAATAAATTAAAAGACGAAAGCTATTGGCTTCTGCCCCATTTATAGTCCCGACATACGTGTTTTACGTCACCGCGTTCAGAACGATCGGATTTTCCGACAACTTTGTGTGACCGTGTGTATGCAAGACAAGTTTGAGCCAACATCCGTCGGAAAAAATCCATGGATTTTGTTGTCGGAATGTCCGATCAATGTCCGATCGTGTGTACGGGGCATAAGACTAAAACTAAATTGAAATTTGACGTCAAAATTTAGCACTGGTCTGTAGTGTATGTTCAAACCTAAATACCATAAATAATAACATATTAGATTTTTCACTCCAGCAGTATATAATGAGTTTGGAAATTGTGTAGAAATGCTTAAAAAATGCATTACAATTTTACTACACCCATTCGATTTTAGACGACTAAAATGAGTTTTAGTCGACTAAAATGTACTGGAGATTTTAGTCGACTAAAATGTACTAGAGGTTTAGTCGACTAAATACGTCTTATGCCCTGTACACACGATCGGAATTTCCGTCAGAAAAACCTTGGATGGTTTTTTCCGACGGAATTCCGCTCAAGCTTGCCTTGCAAACACACGGTCACACAAAAGTTCTCTGAACTTTCGACCGTCAAGAACGCGGTGACGTACAACACTACGACGAGCCGAGAAAATGAAGTCCAATGCTTCCGAGCATGCGTCTAATTGTTTCCGAGCATGCGTAGGAATTTTGCGCGTCGGAATTGCATACAGACGATTGGAATTTCCGATAGGAACTTTTTCCGTCGGAAAAATAGAGAACATGCTCTCAATCTTTTGCTGGCGGAAATTCCGCCAGCAAAAGTCCGATGGAGTGTACACACGGTCAGAGTTTCCGACCAAAAGCTCACATCGGACTTTTGCCGGCGGAATTTTCGATCGTGTGTACGCGGCATAAAACGAAAACACTTGCAGAAAACTAAAATGGGACTAAAATGAAAATGTCATTTTAGTCAAAAACACTAATGCCCCGTACACACGGTCGGATTTTCCGGCGGAAAATATGTGATAGGACCTCGTTGTGGGAAATTCCGACCGTGTGTAGGCTCCATCATACATTTTCCATCGGATTTTCCGACACACAAAGTTTGAGAGCAGGCTATAAAATTTTCCGACAACAAAATCCGTTGTCGGAGTTTCCGATCGTGTGTACACAAATCCGACGCACAAAGTGCCACGCATGCTCAGAATAAATAAAGAGATGAAAGCTATTGGCTACTGCCCCGTTTATAGTCCCGACGTACGTGTTTTACGTCACCGCGTTTAGAATGATCGGATTTTCCGACAACTTTGTGTGACCGTGTGTATGCAAGACAAGTTTGAGCCAACATCCATCGGAAAAAATCCTAGGATTTTGTTGTCGGAATGTCAGATCAATGTCCGACCGTGTGTACGGGGCATAAGACTAAAACTGAATCGAAATTTGCTGACAAAATTAACACTTCCATCCAGTTCAACCAATAAAAGGGGGAAAAAATCCTAATAATAAAAAAAAAAAAAAAAAAATCATATTATCCCATATACACAATCCTATACCCACAGTTGTTCCAGAGGAAGGTAAAAAAACCCCTAGCAAAGCATGATCCAATTTACTACAGCAGAGGAAAAAATTCCTTCCTGATCTCCCGAGAGGTAATCGGATATTACCCTGGATCAACTTTACCTATAAATGTCAGTACCCAGTTATATTCTGTACATTTAGGAAAGAATCCAGGCTTTTCTTAAAGCAATCTACTGAGCTGGCCAGAACCAGCTCTTCAGGGAGTCTATTCCACATTTTCACAGCTCTTACTGTGAAGAAACCTTTCCATAATTGGAGAGGAAATCTCTTTTTCTCCAGACATAAAGAGTGCATTGGGTATATTCAGCCTGCCCATACATGGTTAGAATCAGTGGCGTCCGGCGGTAACTTATTTTGGGGGGGGGGGACAAACAGTATCACCCCCCCCCCCTGGTTGATCGGGTCTGGAGCACTTACCCCATCTATGGTGGGCAGTGCTTCTCCCGGGCTTCACTGGCGGCTTCCCCTGCTCGGCGGCAGTGGCAGGTTCACCTTCCCCTGCTCTCCACGGGCATCAAGGCGGCTTGCCTTTTCCTTCCCCCTCCTCGACGGCCAATTGGGACTCTTCTCTTTTCAGCCAATCGGAAAATGGGTCTTATACCCACTTCTGATTGGCCAGATTGAGGATCAGTGTCTGCGCCACAAGCCTACCTTATTTTGTAGCCTATTAGAGCCTCTGGCTCTAATCAGGTGCTTCAAAAAAAAACATCCCGCAGCTGTAATTCATGCGCCCGGTGTCCTGAAAGGGCCAGACGCATAAGTAGGGGGTAGCAGCCGGAGATCATAGAGCATTAATTAAAATGTGGCGGCCATGGATAGAGGGGGCGGTGCCTGCGTGCCCCTAATGGAGGGGCCCCCACTGGTTAGAATCTCGGACGGTTCCTGCTGAACCAGCTGAAATTCGAACCATCTATGGCCGGCATAACTCACCTATTAAAGTAAATGGGATCACACTGCAACTGTGTGCCAAATGCACTATTTCAATGTAAAATCCCCCTTAGGAGTAAAAAAAAGGGATTCAGGAGGTTGTAATATTGCCTTTTGAATGGTTGTAAACTGGTCCTAACTGTCTCCAAAAAAGTGATCTACTGCGAAACGCTTTTCAGAGGGGCGGAAGAGCACAGAAAATAAATTATTTTAAATGCGTACTTGATTACCTGTTTTTTTTTTTCTCCATAAAAGTTTTTATATTCACTTCACAATGTGCCATTGAACCTACTAGAAAATGTAACTACTTCACAAAGAGTCACAGCCAAATTCCTCTTAGCCCTCTCCTTTTCTGGGATTGTCTAATTACTGTCTGTGCTGGCCCAGCTCCTCCTCCCCTCTCTTCAACTGCTTACGTAACCTTTTATGTTGCTGCCAGAGGAGGAGCAAGGGAAAATAATATAGAAAAGCACTCCATCCAAGATGGCAGTGGCCAGCAGCCGTCTCAGGTCTTTTGGATGTCTACACAAGGGAGGCTTTTGTAGACAAATAAAACACATAAAATATGTATATGTAGATATATTATGGGAAGATGTAGGAGCTAGAGATGTAGTGATGTATGACCATTGTTGATATTGGACAAGAGAGGAAGACTTGAAAACATCTACTCAGATCAACCAATCAAGGCTTTTCTTTCAAATGATATTTGAAATCTGATTGGTAGCGACGTGTAAAGCCTCAACTTTCTTCTTCTACAGTTTTTGTAAATCAGCCCTTCCAAGTTCTCCAATGTTACAGGCTTCAAAGTCTTGGCAGTTATACAAGACACAAATAAATACATTTCTGTTATTCATTATTAGAAATGAGTGTGGGTTTCAGTAGGTTCAGTCCAAACCCATGTTTGGCCAAACCCAGAGGAAGCTGTTATTGGTGGGCCAAATAATTAAAGCCAAGGCATTCACCACCCTGTAGGTGCACATATTCACAAGGGCTTGTGACATCATTGACCTAATATGGTCATGTGACATCCGTGCCCTTTTGTGTATGAGCTCCTCCAGTGTGGGAAAGGCCTCGGCCTCAGTTGATTGGCCTGGAACTGACAGCTTAGAAACGCAGACAAGAGATGGCAGAAAAAAAGACCAAAAGGTCCATCATATGTATATGTGTATGTGTGTGTATATATATATATATATATATATATATATATATATATATATATACAGTGGCTTGCGAAAGTATTCGGCCCCCTTGAACTTTTCAACCTTTTGCCACATTTCAGGATTCAAACATAAAGATATAAAATTTTAATTTTTTGTGAAGAATCACCAACAAGTGGGACACAATTGTGAAGTGGAACGAAATCTATTGGATATTTTAAACTTTTTTAGCAATTAAAAAACTGAAAAGTGGTGCGTGCAAAATTATTCGGCCCCTTTACTTTCAGTGCAGAAAACTCACTCCAGAAGTTCAGCGAGGATCTCTGAATGATCCAATGTTGTCCTAAATGACTGATGGTGATAAATAGAATCCACCTGTGTGTAATCAAGTCTCTGTATAAATGCACCTGCTCTGTGATAGTCTCAGGGTTCTGGTTAAAGCGCAGAGAGCATCATGAAGACCAAGGAACACACCAGGCAGGTCCGTAATACTGTTGTGGAGAAGTTTAAAGCCGGATTTGGATACAAAAAGATTTCCCAAGCTTTAAACATCCCAAGGAGCACTGTGCAAGCGATCATCTTGAAATGGAAGGAGTATCAGACCACTGCAAATCTACCAAGACCTGGCTGTCCCTCTAAACTTTCAGCTCAGACAAGGAGAAGACTGATCAGAGATGCAGCCAAGAGGCCCATGATCACTCTGGATGAACTGCAGAGAACTACAGCTGAGGTGGGAGAGTCTGTCCATAGGACAACAATCAGTCGTACACTGCACAAATCTGGCCTTTATGGAAGAGTGGCAAGAAGAAAGCCATTTCTCAAAGATATCCATAAAAAGTCTCGTCTAAAGTTTGCCACAAGCCACCTGGGAGACACACCAAACATGTGGAAGAAGGTGCTCTGGTCCGATGAAACCAAAATCGAACTTTTTGGCCACAATGCAAAACGATATGTTCGGCGTAAAAGCAACACAGCTCATCACACTCAACACACCATCCCCACTGTCAAACATGGTGGTGGCAGCATCATGGTTTGGGCCTGCTTTTCTTAAGCAGGGACAGGGAAGATGGTTAAAATTGAGGGGAAGATGGATGCAGCCAAATACAGGACCATTCTGGATGAAAACCTGTTGGAGTCTGCAAAAGACCTGAAACTGAGACGGAGATTTATCTTCCAACAAGACAATGATCCCAAACATACAGCAAAATCTACAAAGGAATGGTTCACAAATAAACATATTCAGGTGTTAGAATGGCCAAGTCAAAGTCCAGACCTGAATCCAATCGAGAATCTGTGGAAAGAGCTGAAAACTGCTGTTCACAAACGCTCTCCATCCAACCTCACTGAGCTTGAGCTGTTTTGCAAGGATGAATGGGCAAGAATTTCAGTCTCTCGATGTGCAAAACTGATAGAGACATACCCCAAGCGACTTGCAGCTGTAATCGCAGCAAAAGGTGGCTCTACAAAGTATTAACGCTAGGGGGCCGAATAATTTTGCACGCCCCACTTTTCATTTTTTTATTAGTTAAAAAAGTTTCAAAAATCCAAAAGATTTCGTTCCACTTCACAATTGTGTCCCACTTGTTGGTGATTCTTCACAAAAAATAAAAATTCTATATCTTTATGTTTGAAGCCTGAAATGTGGCAAAAGGTTGAAAAGTTCAAGGGGGCCAAATACTTTCGCAAGCCACTGTATATATGTGTGTATATATATATATATATATATATATATATATATATATATATATATATATATATATAAATACAGCTTTTTTGTCTAAAGTATTGTAAAGATCTGTTTGCCCCAAGCTTTTTGGAATTCATGGTTGTCCAGAGCAGTGGTCTCCAAAGGCCCGAGGGCCGGATGCGGCCCTTTGCTTGCTTTTATCCAGCTCTTGAGTCAGTTCGCCCACTGCCAGCTACAGTGAGCCATAGTTCCTGCCACTCTATTCCTCCCACTTATACCAATGATGGGACACTATTCCTCCCACTTATACCAATGATGGGACACTATTCTTCCCACGTATACCAATGATAGGACACTATTCCTCTCACTTATACCAATGATGGGACACTATTCGTCCCACTTATACCAATGATGGGACACTATTCCTCCCACTTATACCAATGATGGGACACTATTCCTCTCACGTATACCAATGATGGGACACTATTCCTCCCACTTATACCAATGATAGGACACTATTCCTCTCACTTATACCAATGATAGGACACTATTCCTCCCACTTATACCAATGATAGGACACTATTCCTCCCACTTATACCAATGATGGGACACTATTCCTCCCACTTATACCAATGATAGGACACTATTCCTCTCACTTATACCAATGATGGGACACTATTCGTCCCACTTATACCAATGATGGGACACTATTCCTCCCACTTATACCAATGATGGGACACTATTCCTCTCACGTATACCAATGATGGGACACTATTCCTCTCACTTATACCAATGATAGGACACTATTCCTCTCACTTATACCAATGATGGGACACTATTCCTCCCACTTATACCAATGATGGGACACTATTCCTCCCACTTATACCAATGATGGGACACTATTCCTCTCACGTATACCAATGATGGGACACTATTCCTCTCACTTATACCAATGATAGGACACTATTCCTCTCACTTATACCAATGATGGGACACTATTCCTCTCACTTATACCAATGATAGGACACTATTCCTCTCACTTATACCAATGATGGGACACTATTCCTCCCACTTATACCAATGATGGGACACTATTCCTCCCACTTATACCAATGATGGGACACTATTCCTCTCACGTATACCAATGATGGGACACTATTCCTCTCACTTATACCAATGATAGGACACTATTCCTCTCACTTATACCAATGATGGGACACTATTCATCCCACTTATACCAATGATGGGACACTATTCCTCCCACTTATACCAATGATGGGACACTATTCCTCTCACTTATACCAATGATAGGACACTATTCCTCTCACGTATACCAATGATGGGACACTATTCCTCTCACTTATTCCAATGATGGGACACTATTCCTCCCACTGACACCAATGATGTGGTATTATTCCTCCCACTGACACCAATGATAGGCCACTATTCCTCCCACTGACACCAATGATGTGGTATTATTCCTCCCACTAATACCAATGATGGGCCACTATTCCTCCCACTGACACCAATGATGGGGCATTCTTTACTCCCATTTTCTACTCCCACTGGCCCTTTGTTCCGAATGTTTGGAGACCCCTGGTCTAGAGTATAGAGCTATGTTTGTCCTAAGCATGATTGAATCCTCTCACTGTTGACCAAATCCAAGCTCATCCCTATTGGATTTTACATAATGAAATATATTATTTAGTTGCAAGCAGTGTAAGTATCTGAATCTGACCTAGTATCAGTCTTTTGCAGTCTCTGTACAGCAGGGCTGGACTGTGAAAGAAAGAAGCAGCACAAGCTGGCAATTAGTTCATGTGCTAACAATAAGCATGCTGATAGGAGGAGAGAGCAGAGTGAGAGAGAGATGACCTCATCGCTGTGCTGCTTCTCCTTTCACTGTCCAGTGGTTGGTGATGAGTCCAGGATGACCTGGGCTCAGAGGAAGTGGGTTGGATGATTTTGGCCATCAGCCTGAGGACATCTAGCAGCAGAAAAAAGTACTGCAGGGGAAATCTCTGTACTGCAGGTGAATATTGCAGCAAAAGTGGTTTTACGTTACCTTTTAATGTGCTCTTCATTTGTATCTTGCTATTTTTGGCTGAAGTTCTGCTTTAATTGTCCTCTGTGGCACACAGCGCGGCTTTGTACAGACCTCAGTCCTGAGTAACAGATGTGCCCTTGCAGACAGACAGATTAATACGCGGCCCCCGAAATGGACAATGCCGGTAACGTTTATACTTGGTATCTGTACAGAAGAATTGCTCTGCGTCCACAGGCAGCCCCCGTTAATCCCAAACACGTTCTGAAAATGACCCGTTATGAAAGGGGGGCCACGGGCGGGCTGCGGCAGTGCCGTTCAGGTTACCATTCCGTTTATTTCCATCACGAGATCAGATGATGAAAGGGGAGTCTTGCAGCGCCGTGCTATCATTACTGCAGTATAAACAGCGCACATCAAAGGCTGGAAAATAATCCCGGGCAATACATATTTGTGTCTGGCATGGCATGCTCTGCATATATCTGTGCTATGTGCCGCTGGAGGGTCTGCGGAGGGTTCACAGGGTCCGTGTGTCAGATCTGTGCCCCCTTCTCTGCTGTCTGTCACACACACCCAATTTCAGTGGGATTTAAGGGGTCTGTCCACAACTCAAATTTTTGGCAGATACTGGAGAGTTAAAGCTAAACTACAGGCAGATATAAAAGATGTATAACCACTTGCTGACCGCTCCCTATAGCAGCTTTACTGCTACAGGACGGCCGCTCTGTGCAGAATCACGTATATATAGGCGATTCTGCACTCCCAGGTAGAGGGAGCGCACGCCGCCGGCACACAGCTTCATTACAGCAGAAGCTGATCAGAGGGTGCATGTTTTGCAATGGCAACCAGGGCCGGGACAATAGACATGTGCGCCCTCAATAAATTTGTTTCGTTTCGTATTAGAATTAATTCATATTTCGTAATTCGTGTCCGAAATTCAATTTGGATTCGGACGAAATACGAATTTTCGTTAGGTTCGTTAACTTTTCGTAACAATTACGAATGTTCATTATGATGAATTTATCATTATGAGGGGCTTCCACCATCCCTGTGCTGTGCTGACTTCCTGGGGTTTTTTAACTTCATCATAACGGATAATTGTAATTAACGAACATTCTTATTTTGTCCGATTCTGTTGTAACGGAATTTGGATCCGAAGTTCGTAAACGAAATTTTGTATTTCGTACAAAATTCGTATGCATAAAAATGTTGTATTTTGGATCCGTACGAATGTACGAATTTCTGGAAATTCCGGCTGACACATAATGCTCATACATCTTGGGTGGTGGGGGGGGGGGTCGCAGTTTAGCATGTTCGCCCTGGGCTCTAGATGACCTTGTCCCGGCACTGATGGCAACCATTCAAATATGTGTGTAGCAAGGTCTCTGGCCTTGTCCAGTCTAATGAGGACCTCCAAGGCCAAAGATAGCTGACATCCTTCAATATGTGGTGGGTTGTGAGGCATAGTGAGTGCAAAGATGGTGAAAGTCATTGGGCGCCAGACACTTTTTTTTATTTCTCTTAACAGTCCTTTTTGTATTTTTGGGGGGAAAGAGGGTTAGGGCCAGGACACCCTTAGGTAGTTGCAAATTCAATTGGCAGACTTCGAGACTTCAATAAGAGAACAACTGTGCAGGGAAAGGCCCCAGCAAGAAGTCACCTCTGCACTTGCAGGATTGCTGTCTCCTATTAACAGTCTTTAACAGTTCCTAACTTCAACCTAACAGTCCTTTCAGCTTCACTAAAACTGCCTCTTGTAGTTTTTCAACACTGAGCTCTGACTCTGAATTCCTTGAGCTCCTCCAAGGTTTGCGGTGGTATCCCCTCAAGCGTCACCCACGCTTCCCTGCTGGGTAACTAGCTTGGCACTCCAGATACTTCTCAAGCCTCACCCATGCTAACCAGTGAGGCCCTGACTTTTTCACCGCCTGAAATTCCCCAATTCTCTACAGTGCCCTTTCGGTGAGAATATAGTTCCGGTACTTGCTTCAGTTACTCACTGTGGTCCCTGGTAAGGGTGGTTGGTCCCTTTGTGGTGACAGCTTCCCTTCTACCTCCGACAATTGACGGAACCGCCACTTTTTGGTTGGATTGCAAGCCGCAATCCCAACCCTGCACTGCCCTCTTACTTCTGGATAGGCCCTTGTACAGCCTGGCAGCCAAATGCCCCCGGGATAGGCCCAATCTCCGGCCTAGCAGTCCCTTGCATATGACACATGTCCACCCAGACAGCCACCCGGGTGGCACAGAACGTAGATCACCTGACCTCACCCAGATATATAGGCTCTCCCAGCAGGCCAAGGGATTCAAGAAAACCCCTGCCCATTGGCTGAGATACCCCATATACCCATAACCTGACCTTGGTTTGCCCTTCTTGTATCTAGTACCACCAAGTACCCGACCACCTAGCGGTAGAAGAGAAAAGTGCAACAAGGCCAAACTTAGGGAGAAATCAATTTTAATTTCTATCAATCGACCAGGACTACTCCTGGCAAGTAAATTTGTAAGGGGGGTCCCTGACTAAACCCCCTAGTTAGCAAGTAAGCAATAATCCTATCACCTATCTATCTAATATATATAGTTGTAACAATTTATAGAGGGTTAGTGTTGTGATCCGGCTAGATCCCTGTCTCTCCTTAGCCAAGGAAGATGCACAGACACAGCAACACCTGAAAGAGAGAAATCAAACAATGCAAAGGCATCCTACCCTATAAAACATAGTGCAATATGTACACAGTAATTTGAACTGATCCTCAGCAGAGGGCAGCATAAATGTTAAAGCATCCTATACATGTCTACATTATTAACATCATAAAAGCAGGCCCCATTCTCACTGAGAATGCCACCCCCTTTCCTAATTAGCATAGAACTATAGAACTTTAGCAAGACTTTGATCAGTAACAGTCCTGACGTAGGTGTATGAGTCCATCATTTGTAGAAATAGGCAATTACTTCTTTATCACAGCCTATTCTTTTTCCAAAGGCAACTCCCGGCATGGCTGCATCTCAGGCAACAAGCAGCCAAAGTATGATGCAAGGGACCACACTTTGGGACACAGGTCCCCTTGCAAAGACATTCCCAGTCTGTCCACATGACAGCTGAAGACAAAGATTCTCTTCATCATTTGCAAACACAGTCTGCTGAAAGTCACAGATCACTCTTCAGGGTGGAACACCCCAACAACTTCAGTTCTAGCCAGTGTGGCTTAAGGTATCACTCACTGTATCTGTCGGCAACATTCAGTCCCACATCCACATCCAAAGTCCTAGCGATACAGCTTTCTGAAGTGTTCCTCATTAACAAAGAACTTTGTGCAAAAAATAGGGTAGCTTCAGCAAAGCACCTTTGACTCCACAACTGCATATTTGTAATTCCACAGAGATGATATTGGTATTTTCCTGCAAAGGTTATCAAGCTTTCTCCCTTGGTGTTCACTGTTGTGACAAAACGTTTATTGTCCCTTATATCAGATCTGCAAATATCCACACTATCCAAGTTGATCCTCCAACCGTAGCCCCAGGTATTTAGTACAGAATGGTATTTTGCAGCCATCTTAGGAAAATCCAAGTGTAGAAAATTGTGCACAGCCTCATCCACCCACTGAGCCTCTTTGTCTAAGATCTCATATTCCAGATGAGCTGGTATGTATGGATACAAGTATCCGTATTCAACCGCTACCTTCTTTATTATAATGCGCTGTATTTTGGACAGCCGAGGGTCTTAGGGTCTCCGTACCCAGGTAGAACACGTGTGTCTGGGGCAGGCATGACTGAACACCCAGCAACCATCTCCGGTTTACAATCCGCTTTGGAGCTTGGCATGGGCATGATAGGCCTGGCCATGGGAATCCATTGGGATCGTCCCAATCTCCGGCTTAGCAGTCCGGGGCGTACGACATATGTCCACCCAGACAGCCACCCGGGTGGAACAGAACGTAGGTCACCCAGATATATAGGCTCTCCCAGCAGGCCAAGGGATTCAAGAAAACCCCTGTCCATTGGATGAGATACCCCATATACCCATAACCTGACCTTGGGTTTCCCTTCTCGTATCTATTACCACCAAGTACCTGGCCACCTAGAGGTAGAAGAGAAAAGTGCTGGCCAAACTTAGGGAAAAATCAATAGATCTCTTCAATTGACCAGGATAACTACTCCTGGCAAGTAAATTTGTGAGGAGTTCCCTGACTAAACCCCAGGGCGCTACATGTGTGGCTTAACCTCACTGGCGGTATGATTATTTCGGATTTTAGGTGCTGAAAGCGGTACAATTATTTTGCATGGAAATTTGACGTTTTATATTGTAGGTCTGTAATTTTTAACAATAACACACTTAAATCTGTCCAAACAAGAGTCTAGTAGATATCCTGGGTATGATAAAGTTTGAAACACAAAAACATAAATTATAATATAATAATAAAAAAAAAAATTAAAAAAATTAAAAATAAATAGTAATAAAATTAATTTCCACACGATTCACTATCGCTCAATTCTGCAAGTGTTCTAATTTACTATCGCTGTTTTCTATCTGGTCTAAAGCCATTTTTGACTTAAAGGGACACTTTTTGGTTGCTATGGACAATCTCCAGTTTCCAGGCAGAAAGAACAGTAAATATAATATAAAACTGCATGCAGGGCATGGGCCAAAGCACTGGGGACAAAGGGGATGTGAAATCATTTCATACAGTACTGTAATCTGTAAGATTACAGTACTGTATGTGTTATGATTTTACACTTTTTTTGAATTTGCCGCCAGGCTCCGCTCCCGTGCGTCGCGCCGCTCGCAGGGAACGGAGCCTGGCACGGAGAGGCTTCGGAGGAGGACGGAGCCCGCAGACACAGCGGGGGACATCGCAGGATCCCGGGGACAAGGTAAGTAAGGAGGCACCAGGATCCTGCGATGTAATCCCGAGTGTGGCTCGGGGTTACCGCTAATGGTCCTGAATTTTAACCCCGAGCCAGACTCGGGAAAACCGCCAGGGAGGTTAAGCCCCGTTCACACCGGTGTGACTTGTCATGAGATTTGACAGTTCCAAATCACATGACAAGTCGCACCCCATTGCCGGAAATGGAACCGTTCATATTGCCGCGGCTCATGTCGCACTGGATATGAAAAAGGTTCCTGCACTACTTTTTTACTGATTTAGTTGCGGCTTGCATAGGCTTCTGTTAAATGAAATCTGCAGTGAAAATCGCGCTGATTTGCGGCTCTGAAATTGCACTGAAGTAGCGTGATTTCAAAGCTGCACCGGTGTGAACCAGGGCTTAAAGTCGCAGTCACTTTAAATAGGTTCCTGCACTACCTTGGTCCAACTTTCGTGCAACTTGAGTGCCATAGACTGCAAGGTAAATACTCAAAAGTCGCAAGAAAGTCGAACCTGAATGTTATACATGCGACAGATGTGCAACAATAGTCCATGATCATTGGTCAAAGTCGCATCCAAATCATACCCATCCAAAGTTGTGTCAAAGTTGCACCAAAGTGATGTCATGCGGGAGCGAAGCCCGGGAATTTTGTAATACAGCACTTTTATACCTTTTTAAATGTAAGTGCATTTGAAGTTTAATAAATTGCATTGTACCACAATACTGCACCATAAGAGGCTCTTTTATCATTCCCCCATTATATGAGCTGGGCATTTTGGCATCATGAATACGTACCGATCTTAAAGGCACCACACCCCCATTACTAGAAACCATATGAGATCCTAACGGAGAGCCCCCTAGAGGTTAAGAAGAGGAAGAGGATGAGACCACCACCATTACCTAGGAGGATAATCATATAAGCTCTAACGGGCCCGTTAGAGCTTATATCCCTCCTGTATTGAATTGTATTGTAATTGTACTGTCTTCTCCGATGTTGTAAAGCGCTGCGCAAACTGTTGGCGCTATATAAATCCTGTATAATAATAATAGTAATACCTGCTCTTTGACACCTATCTGGAGGTGAGAGGCCAGAGACCACAAAGTACAAGGGTTGCACAAAATGTTTGGATTCACAAGCCACTCCCCTGAGGAATTCTGTGCTTTTTCAACCCACGGAACTGTATCTCCATCACCTTATCCCAGGAATTACCAGGATCACTTGGATAGCACCAACTGTCACATCTATTCACTGATCGTTTAATTTAGTTGTGTAACTTCCTCACCCAGCACTAGAATACTCTATGTTTATGTGCACGTATTTATTTTTGACTTTTTAAAATTAAATTTCAATATCGATTTATTGTCTAGCAGCGCAGCTTTCAACACTCCATCTCCTTGCACTCCAAAGTCGCGCGACTTTAGAGTTGTACAAGTGTGAGTGGAGCCTAACAGTAAATTATAATATATACATACTGTATATCTATCTATCAATTAGATAGATAGATAGATAGATTGATTGATAGATAGATAGATAGATAGATAGATAGATAGATAGATAGATAGATAGATAGATAGATAGATAGATAGATAGATAGATAGATAGATAGATAGATACAGTACAATATTTTATTCTATCTTTTCATGTGACAACACTGAAGAAATGACACTTTGCTACAATGTAAAGTAGTGAGTGTACAGCTTGTATAACAGTGTAAATTTGCTGTCCCCTCAAAATAACTCAACACAGCCATTAATGTCTAAACCGCTGGCAACAAAAGTGAGTACACCCCTAAGTGAAAATGTCCAAATTGGGCCCAAAGTGTCAATATTTTGTGTACTCTTACTTTTTTTTTGCCAGCAGTTTAGACATTAATGGCTGTGTGTTGAGTTATTTTGAGGGGACAGCAAATTTACACTGTTATACAAGCTGTACATTACATCTGTACAAGGGGGTACATTGGTGGGGCAGATGTGCAGGGGGTACAGTGGCGGGGCAGATGAGCAGGGGGGGGTACAGTGGTGGGGCAGATGTGCAGGGGGGGTACAGTGGCGGGGCAGATGAGCAGGGGGGTTACAGTGGTGGGGCAGATGTGCAGGGTAGTACAGTGGTGGGGCAAATGAGCAGGGGGGACAGTGACCTGAGGTGTGGAGTTGCAGGAATTGGGGCTGATCTGAGGCGTGAGAGTGCAGGATGTTAATTTCTCACTACTAAAGTAGTTTACAGCATTAACTTTATAAAAAATTAATTTTAGTGATTTAGAGTGTGAAGTTGACATTTTTTTGTTATAAAATCGGCACGCTCAGTTTCTTTGAAAACATTTTTCGGGACACTGTGCTCAAAAAGTTGCCTTCTCCTGCAGTATATTCACCTTATGATGAGATTCCTTTAAACACTTATCTGACAGCTGTCATTCGCTGGATCCATTTAAAAGCACCAGCCATTCCAATCTTGCAGATGAGATCCAAGTTGGCATATGTATGGGGCACTCCTCCCGAACCATTCAGATCCTTACAGGTCTCAAATGAATGAAGGGAATTATGCTCATATGATATCCTCATGTTAATCTAGTCATTGTAAGACTATTTCTTTTCTCCCCACAAGGTCACATTGTACTTCACAAGGCCAGCTAAACCGAAACCCTAGGCTGCCCATAGACAATAAAGGGTGGTGACCTCATGGTGACCCATATGGTGGCCATACAAGTTTTGGTATCAAAGTGATCAAATCTGCAAACAATCGACACTGACATCTCCAGTGACACTAATGCACTGGGTAGGAAGGGGTTAAAATATGGGGCAATCAAAGGGTTAACTGTGTGCCTAGCTAGTGTTATTGTGTTAACGGTCTGTGTGCTATTTTAACTAAGGCTCCATTCACATGTGGCACCCCAAGGGTGCCGCGTTTTAGCCACAATGTAACTCGCGCTGCAATTGTGGCAAATCACAATGTGTGACGCTTGTTGCTCAAAAATGAGCATGAGCTTCTTTTGGGTGACATCGTTGCGTGTTGCGATTTGCCGCAATTGCAGCACAATTTACCACTCGACAATTGCAGCAAAATTGCGACACGATTGGGGTGCCATTAGAAGTAATGGCATTGCGATGGAGAGCGGACGTGCTGACGGAGTGCTCTCTGATCCCTGGGCTCCAACATAGCTCACAGCGGCCATTTGCAGCTTCCCTCTGTGGATCATACTATGCCTACACGCCGCTGTACAGCCTAACAACCACCCGGCGGTGGTAAGAATACAGCGGATACTGTTGTAACTGGCTGCGGCGCTAGAGCGCGGGGCCGTGATTTCTCCAGTACCTGGCCGCAATGAACCTCCAGCTCTGGGCCACGGCTCCCTGATATCCAGCCGCGGTTCTTGTGCACCTGATTGCAGCTCTCTGACACCTGGTCATGGACCTTCAGTAACTGGGGATGGCAGCTCTCTACCATCTAACTTTGGCCTTTTTACAACTGGCAATGGCTCTCCAGCCTCTGAATGTGGCACTCCAATACCCAAGATCTGCACTCCAGTGCTCAAGTCTACAGCACTAGTGCAGTATACCAGCCCCTTGGCCTATGGCCCCTCTAATGGCCAGCTTGCTTCCCAGTTAGATTTAGTTGATAGGGACTGGGATTTTAGAGCACATATAAGAGCCCTTCCTACTTAAAAAGATATTCAATAACTAATAGCTGCTTTTTAACTGTCCTGTAAGCAAGCTGTTGAGGGGCTTAAAGATGTATCTGAATTTCCAAAATTACAATAGTAACGAATTTAAATGAATCTGAAAAACCAAAACAAAATTTTGGATGAAATTTGAATCATTTTTGAATCAAATTCGAATAGTTTTCAAATCGAATGCGAATTGTTTCTGAATCCTTTTCTAATCTATTTGGAATTTCCGAAGAGAATAAAATTAAATAGAAAATAAAGGAACAGAATAGAAAAGAATATAATAGAATAGAAAATAATAGAATAGAATAGAAAAGAATAGAATAGAAAAGAACAGAATAGAATAGAGTACAACAGAACGGAATAGAAAGTAAAAGAATAGAATAGAAAATTATAGAAAAAAAAAAATAACACAATAGAATAGAATAGAAAAAAAGGAATAGAATAAAAAAAAGAATAAAATACAAAGACTCTAACCATCTTCTGAAATTCGAATTTCAAATAGAATAAATTTGAATTTGAATAGAATAAAATAGAGTAGAAAAGAATAGGATAGAATAGAATAGAAAAAAAACCCCAAAAGAATATAACCTTCTTCCAAAATCTGAATTTTATATAGACTAAATTCAAATTCGAATAGAATAGAATTTTAAAAAGAATAGAATAGAATAGAAACAATATAACCATTTCCCAAAATTCAAATAGAATAGATTTAAATTTGAATAGAATAGAAAATAATAGATTAGAATAGAATAGAAAAGAAAAGAATAGAATATAAAGAATATAACCATCTTCCAAAATTCAATTTTGAATAGAAAAGAGAATAGAATAGAAAATAAAATAACAGACTAGAAAAGAATAGAATAGAATAGAATAGAATAAAGTAGAAATAACAAAATAATAAAATAGAAAGAATATAACAATATAACCATTTTCTGAAATCCGAATTTAGAATAGAATAAATTGACATTCGCATTGAATAGAAAAGGATAAAATAGAATAGAAAAGACTAGAACAGAAAATAAAAGAATAGAATATAATATTTAAAAAACAATAGAATAGAATGGAATAGAAAGAATATAACCATCTTCCAAAGTTTAAATTTCAAATAGAATAAATGTGATTTAGAATGAAATTGGATTAGAATTCGAATTGATTCAAATTTTTCAAATTCGGCCGAATTGAGTTCAGTTTGACCAAATTCAGATAATTTTATTCGATTTGAATTTAAATAAACAAAACTAATTCCGAAAACGAAATAAACAAATTTAACTAAATGAATTTACGTAAATAACAAATTGAAGTGAAACAAAACAAATAGTTTCATTATTCACATGTCTAGCTTGTTATATTGTGATGACATCTCTACACTGACTTGGGAATATGACCTGTCCAATTTATTTTTTCTTTTCTACATTGGTGTGAGAGCCATAGAAGTCTATGGCAACATATGAAAATGCCAAATTTGTGCGCTTTGATGCGTTTTCGGCTCTCTCAAGCTGACTGCAGACTGATAAATTCTACATATAAAAATGCATTTAAAGAATAGCTCTGCTTTTGTTGAAAAAAACAAACAAAAAAACATCCCCCCCCCCCCGGGTGATCTATGCACATTACAAGGCTTTTAACAACCTTTGTGGCAGAGTCCTACTTTTGTTATTCTGAAGAAATCCATGTGTGTTTGTCTGTGTGCATGTGCACAGTGAATCTGTATGCGAGTGGTTTTATAATTATCAATCAGCTGCTGCACTTGCAGGGTTCTAATGAGGAAAGGGACGGGGTCTGCATCCCTTTAGATGTGATTTTCCTATTGGGAGTATCTCACCAAAAATTACATTTTTGTTGCAGGGGATGCCAAAAATCTGACTTGTATCTTAGTGCAGACTTCTGGGAAAATCAGTGAGCCAATCACACAAGCAGGAAATGACATTTCTAGGAAGGCATTTTGTACACCATCAGTGTACAGAACACCTCCAGGCCGCCATGTTGCATTTTACAAGAAAATGACAGAGCTGCGGAGTGAAAAAAAAAAAACTGGAGAAGTAATTGTATATGATATATATTTTTTTTATTTACTATTTTTTTCTCCACAAAAGTGGAGTTTAAAATGCAGAAAACCGCACTTTAACACATGGAATACCATGATAACTCGTTACAATGCACATTATAAAATCACAAATAAAATGCAGCTGACAAGGGTTGGGCAGAATGGGCGGCTGCCCTGGGCATTGTGGCATAATGTGAGGTAAGGGAGCACCACAAGGAGATTGGGGGGGGGGGGGAATTGAGTTGGGAGGGGAAACTTGGGAGAGGTAGGGGGGTTCTAGAATTGTTCTAGGAAAATAAATGTGGGGGGGAGGGTTGTGCTAGGAGTGGTGATTTAGGCGGCTTTGTGTTGGGGGGAGGGATGGGGCAAAAGAATTTGTGCTAGCAGGGGTGATGTGGGAGGTTTGTGCTAGAAGAAGTGATATGGCGGAGGGGTGTTGTGCTAGGAGGGGAATTTATTATTTTTGGGCGGGGGGTGTTTGTGCTAGTGGGGATGGTTGGGGGTATATTTGTTCTAGTAAGGGGGGTGGGGGGGTTGTGCTGGGAGGGGGATTTTGGAGTGGGGGGGATGTATGCTCAGAGGTGAAATTTGAGGGGTAGAGGATTTGTGATAGGAAGAGGGATGGGGGGTTTGTGCTGGGAGGGGGGTTTTGGAGTGGGGGGGGAATGTATACTCAGAGGTGAAATTCAAGGGGTAGAGGATTTGTGCTAGGAGGGGGTATGGGGGGAGGGTGTGCTGGGAGGGGGATTTTGGAGTGGGGGAGATGTATACTCAGAGGTTAAATTGGAGGTGTAGAGAATTTGTGCTTGGGGGGGGGGGGGGGGTCTGGGAAGTTTGTGCTGGGAGGGGGATTTTGGAGTGTGGAGGGGGGATGTATACTCAGAGGTGAAATTGGAGGGGTAGGGAATTTGTTCTAGAGGGGGGGGGGGGGAGTTTGTGCTGGGAGAGGGATTTTGGAGTGTGGGGGGGGGAGGATGTATACTCAGAGGTGAAATTGGAGGGGTAGGTGATTTGTTCTAGGGGGGGGGGTTGTGCTGGGAGAGGGATTTTGAAGTGTGGGGGGGGGATGTATACTCAGAGGTGAAATTGGAGGGGTAGGGAATTTGTTCTGGGGGGGGGGTTGTGCTGGTAGAGGGATTTTGGAGTGTGGGGGGAGGGGGGAGGATGTATACTCAGAGGTGAAATTGGAGGGGTAGAGAATTTGTTCTAGAAGGGGGGCGGGTCTGGGGAGTTTGTGCTGGGAGGGGGATTTTGGAGTGGGGGGAGAAGATGTATACTCAGTGGTGAAATTTGAGGGGTAGGGAATTTGTGCTGGGGGGAGGGTGGTCTGGGGAGTTTGATCTGGGAGGGGGATTTTGGAGTGGAGAGGGGTGTATACTCAGAGGTTAAATTTGAGGGGTAGGGAGTTTGTTCTAGGAGGGGGGTGTGTGCTTGGAGGGGGATTTTGGAGTGGGGGGGATGTATACTCAGATGTGAAATTGGAGGGGTAGGGAATTTGTTCTAGGATTCTAGGAGGGGGTGTGTGCTGGGAGGGGGATTTTGGAATGGAGGGGTGTATACTCAGAGGTGAAATTTGAGAGGTAAAGGATTTGTGCTATGAGGGATGATTTTTTTGAGGAGAGTGGGGGGGGGGGGGGTGTGCTGGCAGGATTTGGGGGATGGAGGACAATGATTTGTGCTGGGAGGGGAGAATTTAGGCAGGGGGGCGGATTTGTCCTGGGAGGAGGGGGAATTTATTCTTGGGGGGGTTAAGCATGCAGATTAGTTCTCAATTTTTTGAGGGTGGAAGGGAGTTTTGTTTACACTTAATGCTCATACATCTTGGGGTGGGCACAGAGTGGCATGTTGGCCTTGGGCTCTAGATTGCCTTGTCCCGGCACTGGACGTTGCACACAGGCTCACGACGTTCAGAAAACACCCGTCAATGTGCCGTACTCATCATTGCCGATCGGTGAAAGTTGTGTCATGGTGTCATAGTACAGTGAAGGGTTGGGACGCGCTCACATACATATGTTCCTGGGCTGCTCATAGTTGCCATCTACCGGCCCTGAAGTGGCCTCATGATCACAAGAGATAAGTACAACTATGACAACTCATCCTAAAATCAACCTGTTCTTACCCTTCTCCCCCGGTCTCCAGACATAATGTACAGATCTCCTTCTCATCCACCAGACACTGGACCCTGCAATCTCCCCTGAATGATTTTGGCAGGACACATCTGATATGTGTAAGACACAGTCAATGTGTATTTTGTTGTTTTGATAAAAGGCTGACAACGTTTGTATATGTACATTGTATTATTGCTATGTTTGTTGTAAACATTGGATACACTTGTGTTGTTTGTATGTAAATATAACACAGTAGTGCATCACATCTTCTCTGTGCTCTACCATGTAATTGTTAGTATCTGCTCTCAGGACCTGTTCACACCAGAACTCCATGCGTGAAACCCTCGCTCCCTGCAGGCTTCCCGCACCACATGTAAAACGCACTGGGTGTGCGATCTGCTGCAGGTGTCAATGTAATCCTAACAACACCCCAAACGCAGATCACAAAAGTAATGTGTGTGTGCCTGCACCGGGATAGCATAGTATCACAGTACCATGTGACCCGGTTGCAGTGCGTTTTTAACAGTAGTGCTATTACTATTGGTGCAATCCAGTGCGATCTCAGTTCATTCGAATGATGGAAAACGGCACCGCAGTTACACAGCTGCGCGGAGTGCATTCTTGTGCGATTCCGTTGTGAACCGGCACTTTTTCCACATGCATGGACTCTGCACAGTACTACTCAGCGTCTTGGTATCTGTTCTTATTCTGTATGTATAGACTCTGATGACTAGGACCATCCAATGACTAGGACTGTGTGATGATTTGATGATAAATACCATTTGAAGACCAGGACCATATAATGACTAAGATCATCTGATGATTTCAACTACCTGATGATCAGGACCATCTAACGATCAAGACCAGCTGATAAACAGCACTGCCAGATGACTTGATTATTACAATAATCTGATGGTCTGATGAGCAGGACTATCTGATGATCTGATGAGCAGGACTATCTGATGACCAGGACTATCTGATGATCTGATGACCTGGACTATCTGATGACCAGGACTATCTGATGATCTGATGACCAGGACTATCTGATGACCAGGACTATCTGATGATCTGATGACCAGGACTATCTGATGACCAGGACTATCTGATGACCAGGACTATCTGATGATCTGATGACCAGGACTATCTGATGAGCAGGACTATCTGATGATCTGATGACCAGGACTATCTGATGACCAGGACTATCTGATGACCAGGACTATCTGATGATCTGATGACCAGGACTATCTGATGACCAGGACTATCTGATGATCTGATGACCAGGACTATCTGATGACCAGGATTATCTGATGATCTGATGACCAGGACTATCTGATGATCTGATGACCAGGACTATCTGATGACCAGGATTATCTGATGATCTGATGACCAGGACTATCTGATGATCTGATGACCAGGACTATCTGATGATCTGATGACCAGGACTATCTGATCACCAGGACTATCTTATGATCTGATAACCAGCGCTATCTAATGATCTGATGACCAGGACTATCTGATGATCTGATGACCAGGACTATCTGATGATCTGATGACCAGAACTATCTGATAAACAGCACTATCTGATGACCAGGACTATCTGATGATCTGATGACCAGGACTATCTGATGAACAGGACTATCTGATGAACAGGACTATCTGATGACCAGGACTATCTGATGATCTGATGACCAGGACTATCTTATGATCAAGAATATCTGATGACCAGGACTATCTGGTGATCTGATGACTAGGACCATTTAACGATCAAGACTAGCTGATAAACAGGACTGTCGGATTACCTGATGATTAACATCATCACCCAAAACATGGCTTCTTCAGGAGTTATTGTAGCATAGGAAACTGTATACAAGACAAACAATAAAAATCCAAACATAGTATATATAACAATATATGAGTTTTATGCCCCGCACACACGGTCGGACTTTGTCCGGACATTCCGACAACAAAATCCATGGATTTTTTCCGACGGATGTTGGCTCAAACTTGTCTTGCACACACACGGTCACACAAAGTTGTCGGAAAATCCGATCATTCTGAACGCGGTGACGTAAAACACGTACGTCGGGACTATAAACGGGGCAGTAGCCAATAGCTTTCATCTCTTTATTTATTCTGAGCATGCGTGGCACTTTGTCCGTCGGATTTGTGTACACACGTGCGGAAATTCCGACAATTCCGATTCCGATTTTGTTGTCGGAAAATTTTTTAGCCTGCTCTCAAACTTTGTGTGTCGGAAAATTTGATGGAAAATGTATGATGGAGCCCACACACGGTCGGAATTTCCGACAACGAGGTCCTATCACACATTTTCCGTCGGAAAATCCGACCGTGTGTACGGGGCATAACAGTAAATACATTATATAAATGCGTTGATGTGTGCAGCCTATTGCGTTAGGGTGTGCCCCCCAGAGTACAAACACACATGTGTGTATATCAGCAGAGCAGTGGAGGGTGTCAGTAGAGCAAAGATTGGTGTCAGTAGGGCAGTGGATGGTGTCAGTATTTTTTTTTAAATTAATTTTTACAATATTTTTTATTAATTGTTCACAATTTTTTTTAGGAGCCTCGTTTTGGGGCTTTGGTGAAATATCTAAACAGACCTCTGATGTCTAATTTTTGAGACAGAGAAAGAAACTGAGGACAGAGATTCCCCGGTCCCTTTCTCTGCAGCAGTGGCAACTTGTGCTCAATTTTCAGGACTTATGACTCAAAACCGGGGTCTCAGGATCCGATTCCTGATTGGTCAGGAAGAGAAACAGGAAGTCATTAGCAATATTATTTTGCTAATGTCACAAAACTGGGTGGGCTCTGGGCGCAGTGCTCTGTGCTGGGTGTCAAACAGGGTGTGCTCTGTGCTGGGTGTCATGCAGGGTGTGCTCTGTGCTGGGTGTCATGCAGTGTGCTCTGTGCTGAGTGTCATGTAATGTGTGCTCTGTGCTGGGTGTCATGCAGGGTGTGCTCTGTGCTGGGTGTCATGCAGTGTGCTCTGTGCTGGGTGTCATGCAGGGTGTGCTCTGTGCTGGGTGTCATGCAGGGTGTGCTCTGTGCTGGGTGTTATACAGTGTGCTCTGTGCTGGGTGTCATGTAGTGTGTGCTCTGTGCTGGGTGACATGCAGTGTGCTCTGTGCTAGGTGTCATGTAGTGTGTGCTCTGTGCTGGGTGTCATGCAGTGTGCTCTGTGCTGGGTGTCATGCAGGGTGTTCTCTGTGCTGGGTGTCATGCGGAGTGTGCTCTGGGGTGGGTGTCATGCGGGGTGTGCTCTGTTCTGGGTGTCATGCAGGGTGTGGTCTGTGCTGGGTGTCATGCAGGGTGTGTTCTGTGCTGGGTGACATGCAGTGTGCTCTGTGCTGGGTGTCATGCAGTGTGCTCTGTGCTGAGTGTCATGCAGTGTGCTCTGTGCTGGGTGTCATGTAATGTGTGCTCTGTGCTGGGTGTCATGCAGGGTGTGCTCTGTGCTGGGTGTCATGCAGTGTGCTCTGTGCTGGGTGTCATGCAGGGTGTTCTTTGTGCTGGGTGTCATGCGGAGTGTGCTCTGTGGTGGGTGTCATGCAGGGTGTGCTCTGTGGTGGGTGTCATGCAGGGTGTGCTCTGTGCTGGGTGACATGCAGTGTGCTCTGTGCTGGGTGTCATGCAGGGTGTGCTCTGTGCTGGGTGTCATGCAGTGTGCTCTGTGCTGAGTGTCATGCAAGGTGTGCTCTGTGCTGGGTGTCATGCAGGGTGTGCTTTGTGCTGGGTGTCATGCAGGGTGTGCTCTGTGCTGGGTGCCATGCAGTGTGCTCTGTGCTGGGTGTCATGCAGGGTGTGCTCTGTGCTGGGTGTCATGCAGGGTGTGCTCTGTGCTGAGTGTCATGCAGGGTGTGCTCTGTGCTGGGTGTGATGCAGTGCGCTCTGTGCTGGGTGTCATGCAGTGTGCTCTTTGCTAGGTGTCATGCAGGGTGTGCTCTGTGCTGGGTGTTATACAGTGTGCTCTGTGCTGGGTGTCATGTAGTGTGTGCTCTGTGCTGGGTGTCATGTAGTGTGTGCCCTGTGCTGGGTGTCATGCAGTGTGCTCTGTGCTGGGTGTCATGCAGGGTGTTCTCTGTACTGGGTGTCATGCGGAGTGTGCTCTGTGGTGGGTGTCATGTGGGGTGTGCTCTGTTCTGGGTGTCATGCAGGGTGTGCTCTGTGTTGGGTGTCATGCAGGGTGTGCTCTGTGCTGGGTGTCATGCAGGGTGTGTTCTGTGCTGGGTGACATGCAGTGTGCTCTGTGCTGGGTGTCATGTATTGTGTGCTCTGTGCTAGTTGTCATGTATTGTGTGCTCTGTGCTGGGTGTCATGTAGTGTGTGCTCTATGCTGGGTGTCATGCAGGGTGTGCTCTGTGCTGGGTGTCATGCAGGGTGTGCTCTGTGCTGGGTGTCAAGTAGTGTGTGCTCTGTGCTGGGTGTCATACAGGGTGTGTTCTGTGCTGTGTGTCATGTATTATGTGCTCTGTGCTAGTTGTCATGTACTGTGTGCTCTGTGCTGGGTGTCATGTATTGTGTGCTCTGTGCTGGGTGTCAAGCAGTGTGCTCTGTGCTGGGTGTGATGCAGTGTGCTCTGTGCTAAGTGTCATGCGGGGTGTGCTCTGTGCTGGGTGTTATGCAGTGTGCTCTGTGCTGGGTGTCATGTAGTGTGTGCTCTGTGCTGGGTGACATGCAGTGTGCTCTGTGCTGGGTGTCATGTAGTGTGTGCTCTGTGCTGGGTGTCATGCAGTGTGCTCTGTTCTGGGTGTCATGCAGGGTGTGCTCTGTGCTGGGTGTCAAGTAGTGTGTGCTCTGTGCTGGGTGTCATGCAGGGTGTGTTCTGTGCTGGGTGTCATGCAGGGTGTGTTCTGTGCTGGGTGACATGCAGTGTGCTCTGTGCTGGGTTTAATGTATTGTGTGCTCTGTGCTGGGTGTCAAGCAGTGTGCTCTGTGCTGGGTGTGCTCTGTGCTGGGTGTCATGCAGTGTGCTCGGTGATGGGTGTCATATAATGTGTGCTCTGTGCTGGGTGCTATGTAGTGTGTGCTCTGTGCTGGGTGTCATGCGGGGTGTGCTCTGTGCTGGGTGTCATGCAGTGTGCTCTGTGCTGGGTGTCATGCAGTGTGCTCTGTGCTGGGTGTCTTGTATTGTGTGCTCTGTGCTGGGTGTCATGCAGGGTGTGCTCTGTGCTGGGTGTCATATAGTGTGTGCTCTGTGCTGAGTGTGATGCAGGGTGTGCTCTGTGTTATGTAGTGTGTGCTCT